>BMAU01002960.1:0-340477 GCA_019973935.1 Trichonephila clavipes | reverse complement strand
TCAGCTATGTATCTCAAGAATTGTAATGACATGAAAATGATGCGAGAGTAAATGCTTATGAGGTCTACTTACGTATCATTGGCTAGCTTTTGCTTTTTGAAATATCTGGATTTTTGCTGAACCCGCTGTTGAACAATATTCTTATTTGCTGGAAAAAATGTTGAATACTTGGTAGAGATGAGCAAAATGGTGAAATATCCATAAACTGAAGTAAGTTTTTCACATCTTGATCAATTCGTTTAATTTGTTCTGCATTTGCTATATCTATTGCATTGTTTAACAATTGCATATTTCTTTTTACTTGTTCATAAACTAACTCTGTAGGTTCCTCATGTACAACAGACTTTTCCTTTTCTTTTAAAATTGCTTCCTTTTCTCTCCTCTAACGATTTGAATCCTCATCTACTAAGAGTACAGTTTCATCACTGACATTTGCCACCATTAAAGGGAATTTTTGACATACATAATGGATGTGTTTACATATTGTGAACCTAACTGCATAATCGACACAATTACAGGTGAGGGAATGAATGCATATTTGGCATTTGTGACAACGGATGGGACAATCACAGTCTTTCACTTTGTTTACTTCATAGGTGTTAATTCCTTTAGCTACAGTTTTATAAATAATCCATTTTGTTGGTTGCAGTTCTTCAGCTGTATAAGCTTGCATTTCTTTACAACTTTTCTCGTGTCGCATTCTGATAGTTGAAATTTTTGCAGTTAACTTTCCCCATTCCATGGAAATCATTCTACCTATTAATTTTTTTGATATGGTTCTTAATACTAAGGAGAGAGATTTATCTGATCGTCTTAAAGCTTTACCTCCACCTTCATCATTTCAGCTCTCGATGCCACCTCTCCAATTTCATATTTGTGTTGATTTCACACCCAACTATAACAATATGCCCACTTTTGTTTTCTTCCTCCATAACTTTTCACAAAGTATTCAACAAAATTTTATGATTCTTCGTTTTTTGTATATTCTTGCACAAAATCTTCATACATACGTTCAAAAGTTACTACATGTATTTCATTCATCAATTTCTTCAATTTATCACCCATCTCCTCCTTCAATTTTATGTTTTTTTTTTATTTTTCCATTAAGATTTCTGTTCCAGCTTCGTGACACATGCCAACTGCACAGCAAAGTAAACTCTACTTCCCCAAACACTCTACTCCAAGCATTACAAAAAGCAGGATCATCATCCGACATAAACACTTTGGGTTTTAAATGAGGAAGTCTATTTTTAATTTCTTCAAAAAACGGTTCCAGGACATCACTACTTACTCTATTTGAATAACAAACTGCAATTGACAACCCTTCATGGTTGTCATCACTTACCATAATTGTTGTCAACAAGTAACCTTACTGATTCGTGCCATGGGTAGAATCCATCATTATTATATTTTTCCATACAGTTCTAGGAATTCTAATTGTGCTTCAGTCATTATACGAGAATAAAATCTTGCTTTTTATGAGAGGATTATTTGCAAGAGAAGAACCAAGGGGTTTATAAATCAAAACAGGATTGTAGGAGTCCCTTTGCATTTTTTTTTTGTAGATCAACAGAAACTGCATCTTCTGCATGTAAAATACTTTCATCCACTTCAAAATCCCGACTTACATTATGAAGATCCCTTTTGGTTAAAAGTCCTAATCTTTCAGTAGGGGGCCATTTCTTTTGGATATTTTCTATAATGTTAGTATATGGCATCCCAACTTTTTAGAGAGCTGCTAAATTTCTTCTATCTTCCTCGTAAAGTTTCAGTTTACCAACCTGCATTTTCATGACCAGCATGCACAGATTGGTACTGTACAGTTATTTTAATTGCCTCTTCTTTTTGTTCTCGGATGGCCGTCATAAAGGCAGGACATGTCTTTCCACATTTAACAGATCCTCCTATTTTTCTCCATGCGTTTTCTTTCCGATTTTAACTTTGCAATACCGCTCCTGTTACAAATATAATAAGAAAATTGCTTGTTCTTTGCACTTTTCCTGACACCACCATTTTTCACAAATAAAGACTTCGTTCTTACTTCTTCCTTTTTGAAAACTTTCATCAGTATTAAACACATGTTCTTCTTGTTTCAGTTCTATTTCATCATGAGATACTTCGTAATGTTTCTTCAATTCTTTCAACGTTCTAAACATTTCATCACAAAAACGCGCAGACATGTTTCCCAACTACAATCTCTTTTTCTTCAATAGCCCTGAAAAGGGCTGTTGTTCCAGGCAATGGTTATCAACCATTTTTAACAAAAGTAATTGAAAAAATCCGGCTCAGTGAGAGTAAATATTCCAAATCGCCAGAAAGGAAAATGGCACTCGAAATTGATTATATATACACGCTAGAACATTCGATTTTGGCGGGATAAAACTTTTTCCCTAATCCCTACTTCACCAAGCCCTCCTTCTCGTTCCACCTGCTCTTCAATAGACAGCCATTTTACTTGCAGTTAAGAGACGCTACTGGGATGACAGTCTGCAGGGTTACAGAGCTTAGCAAATTTCTCGCCAATATCGGCGCTTGCTTTGAATACGATGCCAATCATTCATTTTCGCATTAGATGTGGACCTGTTCACACGGTGAAAGCTGTATTCTTATCGAAAGCATAAAAAAAATATATAACCATCTTTCGAAATAGCAAGTTTAAATACATGAAACAAATTTATTTTAAATGAAATTAAATAATTTATTTCTTCATTATTTTTTGAAGAAAAAGTTGAATTATGTAATGGACTCGATTCACCTGACGTCACATGTCACACGATGTAAACAAATAGCCATGTGCTTCATTCGACTGAGTATTTAGTCGCCATTTTCGGATTTGAACATCTTCTATCGAGCAAAATGAGATACTGCAGCGCATTAAATTGTCTTAATGCAAAAGGAAAGTCTGACTGTAGATCAAAAACCTTTTTTTTCGATTCCGCTAAAGAATCCATATGTATTTAAAAAGTGGTTACAAAACTTGGGCAGAAAAAATTTCAAACCAACTAAGCATTCCTCAGTATGTTCCGATCATTTTGAAGAAGCACACGTTATATATCAGCCTTTCACCAACAGAAGGATATTGAAACCGAATTCAGTGCCCACAAAATTCTATTTTTCCGAGCCACCATCAAACCAAATTTTGCAGAGAAGCAATAAATCTTCAGTGTCACAGAAATTAAAAAAATGTTTCAAAAGACATTTCGACTGAAATGCGAGTGCTTTTTAATTATTTCATTTTCAATACTTTTTGTTTTTATCAAATACGTCGACGACATTTCAAGTTTTAAAAAGAGTGATATATTTTCTGAGCATTTCGAATTCGAAGAATTTTAATTTTGCAAACGTAAAGAAACACACAGATTAGGGTACCACTTCTGTGATCTATTCTGGATGCTCTGTAACTAGTGAGTAAGTATGCAGTTGATCACCATTGTTTTTTTGTCATTTTAAGATTATTTTCAATAATAACTATGGAGAAGTTCTACTTTGTAAACAACATTGACCTGGAGCCCAACAATACTTCCGGTGTAATGTTCAGTATCTTTGCAAAAACACCTTGTAAACTTTTTTGATTCATTTAGAGCAGGGTTGACACAATTGCTTGCTTATCGCTGTTTTTGGCCACTAATAGAATGTTTAAAATGAGAACATCTATTATCATAACTGTATTGGTTTCTTTGATTTCTTTTGTTTATTTATTGTTTATCAAATGAAAAGTAATGACAAGTATTTTTTGGAAATTTTTTTCAATAATTGTGTTTGTTAAATTTTATATTATTTAGAATATAATTAGATACACTGCATGTACTTATTTTTACATATAAAACTTCATTATAGATATAGTATTACATTTTTTTCCCTATTTAACCAACTGAAGAAAAATAGTTATAACTATGTGAAAAGTACTTATTTTCATTCTGTTAATTTTTGGCTGGTTTAAGATTAATCAGTGTGTTTAATTTCTGAATTGCATGCACATATTTCACATTAATAACTTTTTTTATAGTGAAAAATATTGATAAATACATAGAAAATGCATTTAAGTATCTTCTTTATTCTTACTTTACTGTTGAATTAGTTAGTGTATTTAATTGCTGAATTGTCTCATCCACATCAAAACCAAATTCTTTCTTGTACTTAAAAAACTAATGTTTGAAAAATTTTCATTTCAATTTTGTTTAATTTTATGCGAATAAATATTAATTATGCTAATTAAGATTAGCAATAATTTTTAATAGTTATTTAATCAATATTCTAAATCTATAATATGTATTGTATTTTATAAATTATATCATGTTTAGAAAAATAATATATGTATATTAATTAATATCTTAATTTATATGATTTGTAGATAATGTCGAGTGATTATAAGGAATTGGAAACAATATCAAAGGCTAGATATGATGAAAAATCAACATGCAATGGGAACAAACTTTCCGATCCACTTGTTCAGTGAGACAACAAAACATGTATATAATAAAATGTATATTAATTAAATATGTATATTAATTAATATCTTAATTTATATGATTTGTAGATAATGTCGAGTGATTATAAGGAATTGGAAACAATATCAAAGGCTAGATATGATGAAAAATCAACATGCAATGGGAACAAACTTTCCGATCCAATTGTTCAGTGAGACAACTAAACATGTATATAATAAAACGCTATTGTTTCCAATCACTTTTGGAGACATTTATATGCACTTTGTGGAAAAAGAATGTACCTATACCAGGGGGAATAGACTAAAAAAATTAAATTCATTCCTGTATATTGTAATTTAAATATGTATATAATTTTGTACAGTCAAAATTCCCTCACGAGGGGCTGCTAAGAGAGGAAATCACTGCAAAGTAGCAAATTTAGATAGTGATTATGAGAAGAAGCACAGACTTGATAGTGTCAATGAACCTGCTCTCTTGTACTTTTAAAGAATATTAGTTGCATGTAATTAAATTCATTAGTTTTGTAATGCTGGCCTTAGTCATGGAATTCTGTCAATGACAGATTTTTTTATAAAAGATTTTTACAAACTGCTTAGAAAGTTTATATGTACATATAAATAGATTTCTAGACATAAAATGAAATAAAAACATTTTTAAATTTTATTTGGTCATCTTCATAAATAAGACAAAGATAAATACACTGTTAATTGCAATAAATTAAGGTTATATAATATTAATTTACGACCATTTTGAACAATACGACATTATTTGCATAAATTGGAATATGTTTTTTATTTGTAAGTATTTGAAGTATAGAGTGATTATTTGTCAAGTCTGAATATCCACTTAACAGTGGACCTTCCATTTTTGTGGTGAGTAGTCTTCTGCAACCTTGACCATTGGAAATTTAAAAAATTGCTTACTTGGGATTGTTTTGAACTAATCAGTGTTTATTTACTATTTAAACTACATATTTTTCTATTTGTAATTGTTTGAATTACATACTGTTTACTTGTAATTATTTGAATTACACACTGCTTATTTTCAGTGGTATTTTTACACAAAGGTAGGATTTAGAAGCTCAAAAATCTCCCATAGAACCAAAAAATTTTTAATTTTTAGCACAAATATCACACCTAGATGCTTTCCTCAACATTTTTTTAGAAATATAACTTCTCCCATGAAAGTAGTGTGTGTACTCCACTGTTTATTTTTATTTATTTGAATTATACAATTCTTTGAATTGCACAAAGTTAATATGTGGTTACTTCAAGCAGTGCTTATTGTAACAATTTAAATAGCTTAGTGTTGATCTGCATAAAGTTTTTATTTGCAATTATTTGAATAGCACATTAATTCTTACTTTGTAGCCAAGATGTAGTTTGCATTATGATATCACATTTCTATGTTGAAGTTCCTTTGTTTTGAAATATTCTAATTATATCAATGCTAATTATGTCAACCCATTGATATGTTTTTGGTAAAATTAAGGATTGGTATGTCTACACACATGTACACAATAGATTACTAGAAATTTTATTTGAAATTTTCATCATAACAGTATTTCAAATTTTTAATTTTGTTAAAATAGTTTTTCAAGAAACATTTAAATTATTAGACACTTTTCCTTACAAAGAAAACTGTTTTGGAAACAATGCCAAAAATTTTTTTGTTTGAGAATAAAGGTTATAGAGTGATCATTGACTATACAGAATTTCCAATTAAAAAATCTAACCGTCCTTTACAGCAACAAAGAACATTTAGTCATTACAAAAATTGTAATACTTTAAGTGGTATAATAGGTATTATGTCTTCAGGGGCTATCTGCTTTGTATCACATTTACATTGTGGCAGAAGTTCAGACAAGGAACTTTTTCTTTAAAGTAAAAAAATTAATGAACTAAATGATGTTTTTATGGCTGATAAAAGGGTTCTTAATTGAAGAAGAGTTAGACAAAATTGGTTGTAAATTAAAAAGCCCCCCTTTTTTTTCAAAGATTAAATTCAATTTTATGATTCTGAAATTGTTAGTAACTGCAAATTGTCTGACAAGCGAGTTACTGTGGAAAGAGCTGTTTCAAGAATCAAACAATAAAAATATTTTGATGGTGCTCTTCTATATGAGAAAGTTAACACAATGTTGACATTTTATTTATTATAACATGTTTGTTGTGTTATTTTCATGACACTAACAAATGTAACACAAGAAAGCTCTTAATATAATGTTTCACTTTAACTATATACTTATTCTATGTATATATACACAAACATTGAAACTAATTAATCGATAATTGAATTCCAAATATGGTAATAAATTCAGCCGTTAAAATTTTCAGATTAAAATGTGTGTATAGTAAAACATAAATTTGTGTCCATATATAAAGTATAGAAGTCCTGTACATCCTTACATGATCAAAATAAAAAAAAACCATTTTTGAATCTAATTATCTTACAAAAAAATAAAAATTGCAACATATTTGTGTGGTATTTATGAACACAACATTTGTGTTTTTCAGAGTTTGAATGTGCTATAAACCTATCAAACAAATGTAGAAATTTTTTTACTATATATAACAAATATGCACATTTATTGGTTTTTGCACAATTTGAAAATTTATCACTATAGATTAGATTTATTTTTGCATAAATATAAAAGTCTGAAAAAAGACTCATGTATATTGATATTATCCTGCTTATAAGTCCTGAATGAATTTGTTGCATTGAGTTAGTTACAAGTATTGACTCAAGAAGAGAACTTGGAGCAATTGTATATTTATCGAGAATTAGGATCATGAAACACAGTAATAATATGATTTTTTTAGGTTTACTTTTTAACTTTAAAGTACTAAAATATAGTACTACACACACACACACACAATATATTATCGTATAGTTTGGTACATCATGAAAGTATTCAGTTTTATCAGCAATACTAGAATTCAAAAGTCTAATTGCATTATCAGCTGAGGGTGATTTTTAGATGCATCATTTTCAATAGTGTTCCATCTCTTTGAAATATTGTTTCTCAACAAGAAAATATTAATGATAAAGCTTCTAAGTTATATAAACAATTTTTAAAACAGAAATTGGCCTTGAAATCAATCTTGATTAAATAACTATGAGAATTTAAAACATAATCGAGCAGAAATGCTTTTAGTAATGTTAACCGAAATAATTAATCATTTCACACTACAAGAGTCAATTGTGCTGAAAAATATTTTTCATTCAATTTAAGAGTGGAAAATTGATTTAAAATGAAACTGAAACCAAAACCTAAGCTGTAGCCTTAAAATAGTATGATTTGTACCAATACAGTGTGAAGTCTTTAAAGATATGTTATAAAATAATATTTGGCGCTTTGATAGTGTTAGTAATTATCACCTATAAATGTTTGAAAATTATTTTTTATAAATCATTGTCTCCTTAGTTGGAAAAAAAGAAATAGAAATGAATCATACTAAGATATGGGATTATTTCTAGGAATTGTTTGAAACAAACTATTACACTATAGGGAAACATCCCAAGTTATTTTCGAGAAACATTTTCCATACAGGAGCATACAAAATTTTTGTTAGATAGCTAGTTTAAATTAGTAATTAAAATTTATTTGATATGCATTATTTATCAACATTTAATTTTAATATTACATGATTATAATACAAGTGAAACATATGAAAATTTTATTTTTAACTAAGAAATTCATTGTAGTAATTTATAAAATGCTTTTATCATATTCTGTTGAAAGACTATCAGTGACATCCCTTCATTGTGTACTCATGAAGAGTATTTTTCTAAGATCTATGACAAAAGAGGGTTTTTTGTGTCAGTTTAAAAGTTTATTTGATTTAATATGGATATATAAAGTTTAAACATTGTTATTGTATACTAATTTTTTTGAAACACAACTGTTCTATAAAAATTCCCAAGACATAGTAAGATGTTTTGAAATATACCATGACTCTGTAATGAAATAACATTTGCCAGCTGTGATTGTTTGACTTTAATTAATAATTATCATTTATGAAGGTTTGAAAATTCTTTTAGAAATGACTGTTTTCAAAGATCAAAAAAGAAAATACTCTTAGTTCAAGAAAGGAATCATGTTAATACATAATTTTTACAAATAATGACTAAATTTTATTGGATTATTCTTTATTACAAATTATTTCTTATGAGTTATTGAATTACATATAAATTGTCTAATAGATGTAAACCACACAAATATTTCCATAAACTTTTAAAAAATAAATCCAATGAATAATATTAAAAGTTTTGATATCCTAACAATAATACTGAAATGGATTTTCAAGAACAGCAAAAAGGAAACTTTATATGAATATTAAAAAATAACAAATCAGGCTATTTTTTTCATAATTACAAGAAGTTTCTATGTAAAAAAATATAATAAAATTTGCTAAGGAATAGGTGTGTTTACAAAGAACGAATGAATGTATGTCAGCCGATCTGCTCTGAAACAAGACATTTTAGAATGTAAAAATATTGTTCGGAGTTCCAGGATTTAATGCTATCAATCCAAAAGAGCAAGGCAGTCTTCAGGAGCGATGAAAATTTATTGTTTAGAATCCTTAGAAGTGCCAGATACAACTCTAGAAATACAAATAACTAATGTATTTCATTAGCAGTCACTCGTCCCATTCAACAGCTGAAGTATTAACTAATCGTCGGCTGACTTTTCAGTAGTCAAAACAATACTTTGTTTTGGCGAGCACCACGCCCTATTTAGTCTGCTGGAATTTTTCTCAAGAATTCGTTTACATCAGAGACTGTGTGATATTAGTAGATTTCTTTTTAGAAGCATCAATATATGTTCGCCAGAAATGATGCCAACTTGGCTATGCTTCCATTGAATCGCCATTTTTATGTAACGAACGGAATTGCTTGCGATTTTAACATAAAATAAATACAACAGAAAGTAATAACGAATTACACATTCAAAACTAATTATTTACGCTATTTTTAGCGTTCAGTGCACAAAATTTGTAACAATATATATATATATTTTGTAACAGCAACAAATAACTTGCAAAAAGAATAATATAGCTATACGAAGTAACAAAACAAAGTACGAAAGTGTTTTGCGTTAGGCGGGAAACAATTGAAAACAAATATCACTAGATCATAATGTCATATGAATTTAGTCCATTATAATATTTTACATTTTCAAATAAGTAATGTAAAAAAAAATTAAGACTAAACGTACTAAAAAGAATATAAAATAGCAAATTCGAAAGTTAGCGCACAACCAGAAGTGTAAAACGATCGGCTGTTATTGTTTACTTAAACGCACATGGAAAATCACGTGTCATCGGAATGATCGCAGCGTCCTCTAGTGATGAATAGAGTCCATTGTATTACTTACCACTGCAATTACATAATTAAACTCTATTCAAAAAATAATGAACAAATTATTTAATTTCATTTAAAATAAATTTGTTCCATGTATTTAAACTTGCTGTTTCGAAAGATGGTTATATATTTTTTTATGCTTTCAATAAGAATATTGCTTTCACCGTGTGAACAGGTCTACGTCTAATGTGAAAATGAATGATTGGCATCGTATTCAAAGCAAGCGCCGATATTAGCGAGAAATTTGCTAAGCTCTGTAACCCTGCAGACTGTCATCCCCCTGTTTCTTTCCCCTCTCCTCTTCTAAAAAAGTGCTCTTTATTTAACGACTTCCCAAAACGAAATCTACGGAACACAAAAAGGTAAACGAAGCACGCGTGCGTCACACAGCTTGGAAGGTTTTCTGATCTGGTTGTTGCCAGATACATAACAATTTGCTTACAAAGAACGAATGAATGTATTTCAGCCGATCTGCTCTGAAACAAGACACATTTTAGAATGTAAAAATATTGTTGCTAGTTCGGAGTTCCAGGATTTAATGCTATCAATTCAAAAGAGCAAGACAGTCTTCAGGAAAGATAAAAATTTATTGTTTAAAATCATTAGAAGTGCCAGATACAGTACCTTTACAACTCTAGAAATACAAATAACTAATGTATTTCATTAGCAGTCACTCGTCCCATTCAACAGCTGAAGTATTAACTAATCGTCGGCTGACTTTTCAGTAGTCAAAACAATACTTTGTTTTGGCGAGCACCATGCCCTATTTAGTCTGCTGGAATTTTTCTCAAGAATTCGTTTACATCAGAGACTGCGATATTAGTAGATTTCTTTTTAGAAGCATCAATATATGTTCACCAAAAATGATGCCAACTTGGCTATGCTTCCATTGAATCAACATTTTTATGGAACGAACGGAATTGCTTGCGATTTTAACATAAAATAAATACAACAGAAAGTAATATTAACGAATTACACGTTTAGAACTAATTATTTACACCATTTTTAGCGTTCAGTGCACAAAATTTGTAACAATATATATATATATTTTGTAACAGCAACAAATAACTTGCAAAAAGAATAATATAGCAATACGAAGTAACAAAACAAAGTACGAAAGTGTTTTGCGTTAGGCGGGAAACAATTGAAAACAAATATCACTAGATCATAATGTCATATGTATTTAGTCCATTATAATATTTTACATTTTCAAATAAGTAATCTAAAAAAAAATTAAGTCAATTCCTTATAAAAGAGTCAACAAAGAAAAATTTTACTTTAGTTCAGTGCTTCTCAAACTGTGGGGCGCGCCCCCCTGGGGGGCGCGATGACCTTACGAGGGGGGCGCGAGCATATCGAAAATAAAAGATTTAAAAAATAATTAGTTTACTGGAATGAATTAAAACAAAATACTTTCAGACATAATAAAAAATGCACTTTTACTCTGATATAATTTATAGGCGGTATTAAGCCATCAAAAATAAAAACTTCTTCAATACCTAATTAGCTATCTTTGATCCTATAACCAAATAAAAAACTTTTATTTCATTTGCTGTCATCCCGTGATGAGAGATTTTTTATTACGCTTTTCTTTAACCTAACATACTACTCTTTCAGAGAGAAACCAGATCCCGGATCCAGAATCGAAAACTTTAGGAACATAAAAATTTCATCACTGTCATTATTTTTGAAATACTGCACATTATAGCTGTAATCTGTTTGACCTTCTAAGTTAAGTTTTATGATATTTGGAAAACCACGGAGAGCACACACACACACAAGCACATGAAGGATTACTTGGCCAAGACATATTTTTATAAATATATTCTCAATGTATAAAGCATAACGAAAAACGTTTCACACAATTTTTTAGCAGTAACATACATGTTATCATAATGAATATACTTTTTACCCGGAAGTAGTCGCGCGGGACACACAGATTACGAAATCGTTAATTCTGGCAAAACTGTTTATTTATTACCAAAGAAAAATTGAAAAGTCTTTGAAGGTAGGTAAGTAAACTTTCTCTTGGCTAACTTATTCACTGGAATCATGATTTGTATCGTGTACAATAAAATAATTTAAAAAAAAGGATTGGGGTGACTCAATAACCCCGACCGTACTGTATAACATCAATTATAAATGCTAATTCTGTGACATAAGGCGTTAGCCAGGTCTCCACTTTTTCAGTGCTTGCACTGAACTGAACTGAACTGAACTAATTCTGTGACATAAGGCGTTAGCCAGGTCTCCACTTTTTCAGTGCTTGCACTGAACTGAACTGAACTGAACTGAACTAATTCTGTGAGGCTTAAAATTACAATTCGCTTAAAACTAATTATAATTTGAGCAACGATTTTAAAAAAATCATTTTACGTTTTTGTAAACATTGTCGAGCACTTGGCTTTGCTTCCCTTACAATTCAGCTATTATTTCAATTATGTTTTATTTTCTTATAAATGAACTCGAGCAAAGAGCGGGCACTTCAGCCGATATACTTTTAATGTATCAGTGCTGCACAGAATATTTTATAACTAATTAATTAATACTAAATTAAGAACAAGTTTAATAAGTATTAATGACGTCCATGAGCTTGTCTTGGAAAGCAAAGTTTTTATAAGGAATGCTTATGATTAGAAATTGACCCTCTGAGTTCTTTTTCTATATTTAGCAGATATCTATATTTTGTCTTCTAAGCAGCTACCGCATTTTGTAATATGTTCAATTTAAAAATTAGAGAAAGGAAAAATAACATAATAATTATCCTATTATTTTATTTATTTATTTATTTTGCTTAAAAGTAGTATACAAAATTTAATACTTACGTTACTAATTTGTATGGTTTATAATTAAGATCGCCTATTGTAATTTTAGCTTCAAAGTGCATTATTATTGCATTCAGTACATTATTAATGTATAAGGGGGGGCGCGAAAAAAATTGTGATCGAAAAGGGGGGCACCAGTATTGAAAGTTTGAGAAGCACTGCTTTAGTTACTTTTTACTAAATATAAATTTGTATACACATATGAGGGATTCACAATATTAAGTGGCAAAAAAATTTTGTTCAATAGAGCGTTGCATAATTATTTAAATTACAATGTGGCTTGCACTAATAAAAAAAGAATTTCTGAACCTAAAAGTATACAAAAACACGAAGCTAAAGAATAGAAGAATAAACTTAAATCTAATACTATAACTAAAACTATATATATACATATATATTTAGTCACGAAACAAAAACTTAAAAGACTAGAAAATATATTAAAAATATTTAACGTACTAAAAAGAATTTAAAGAATATAAAATAATAGCAAATTCGAAAGTTAGTGCACAAACACAAGTGTAAAACGATCGGCTGTTATTGTTTACTTAAATGCACATGGAAAATCACGTGTCATGGGAGTGATCGCAGCGCATTCTAGTGATGAATCGAGTCCATTCTTTTATTTGTAACTGAGTTCCTCATTTACAAGCTGAAATATATATTTCTTTTACAAAATTGAATCCATTAAAAATATTTTGATTTACGTGAATGAAAAAAAGAACCGATTGTTATTTTTACAGTGAAAATTTCATACGCAGGGGAATTTAGCTATTATACACAAGACACGGAAGAAAAAACTGCCTGAAAAACAATCTCCCAAATGGGGACAAAACTTTAATGTTTTAATGAACCACTAGGGTATAGAAAAATGCTGTAATGCTAAACCAGGCAACCCATAATAATGACGTCATTGCACATCTACCAATGACAAGCAACCTCTTTTCCTTTGACCGTGCCGAAGAGGAATGCCCGAGGTGTGAGGAACTCAAAAAGTGTTCTTTATTTGACGTTATGCTTTGAGTTTCGCTATTTTTCAAATCTTAGCCCAGTACTGTTTTTAAAGTGGGATAAACAAAGAATTTAAGAAAAGTTTTATTTAAGAGAAATTAAAACAGTGAGAAATTACTTTGGCTGTGAGAGGAAAAAATTGTGAGTTACGTTCTGTATTGATCTCGTCTTGTTCTATTAAATATTGATCTTTGTTGAAATCTACTGAGTTGTTTACATAAGGAATAATCTTCATCGCAACATCAATAAGATTTTACAAGTACATTGTTTTAGTCACTGACATTTTTTTAATGAATTCATTAGTGCTAAATGTGTGTGTAGGCAATGATACCTATTGACTTTTTTTCATATTACGTTTATAGGTATATATAAATGTCAGCATAAAGTGAAAGCTTGATTTTACTGTGTTTGAATTGGTATTGCCAGCGCTTATCCTGAACGGGCTTCAGCCTTGTTGGATTCATTTGAAATATTTCAAGTTTTCATCAGAGATTTCCTAAATCTGTTTTCTGGCCTCATTCAATTATGTTTTTAAAAAATTGTAAAATTCTCTAAGAAAAAATTGAACCTGGATTCCTTAATTCCGAATAAATTAAATAGTTTCCAGTCAAGGGTACATAGGAAAATATGAAAAACGAACTTATTTCAATTAAAAATTAAATAAGATCTTTAAAAATAGTTACTTTTTTACTGGGGCATGCCTATATTTCATAGGGTGCAAGCAAATAAAAATTATATGTTAAAGTAAGCACAAAACTGTCTGAAAATTGAATAGAGCCAGTGATTTTTTTTCCTACTTATGTATTATTGCAACCTTTCTCTTGACATTATATGAAACAAAGCACATGATTGCCAATTCAATGTACACAACACATGCGAAATTGGGGTTGCCAACTTGAAGAGTTATCTTGAACATTGGCAATTGTTGCGATAATATGTAAGTAAAGTTTTATTTAGTAAGAATGCTGATGAATAATGTTCAAAAAATTTAACAATGAATTTATTAGAATAAATTTGAGTGGTGTGAATTTTTTTTCAGTATATAATGTACGAATGCATGTTGTAATGTAATAATAATAATGTAAGTTGAGCATGTATTTGAAATGTGAGGAAATATATTTAAATGTATGCAGTGCTATAATAATTCACTCTTATGCTTTCAGAAAAAGTTTTGTAAATACTTGCAAAATGTATGTTAAAATATCTCCTTTTTCATGCAATTGTTCCTTTTATGTTTTTTGTCCCCATTAAGAATACAATCTTTATAATTTATCTTTATCTTAAGCTTCTAGTTTTTAAGGGATACAATATTTCTATGAATGTAATACTGTGTAATTTAATTCAAAAATATATTTTTTGAAACTCAACTGTTTTTTTATGTACCAAAGTTTGCCAAAATTTAGACATATTTAGTTTTCTATATATTTTTCTTTATAATATAAATTACTTAAGATAAAGAATTATGGTGCAGAAATTAATCAAAGAATTAATTATTTTGAAATGTGTTTGCCTTAAGTTATGACATTTATTATTAGTTGGAATTTTCAGTACATCTTATGGTTTTTCATATTTCACATACAATACAATAATAGGAATTTTTCTTTGCATACCATTGATCAATGTGATAATAAATTTATCAATTTTATTGTATCTAATTATATTATCAAAATAAGGAATCATTATAAACTTTTAAACATTAAAAAAAACCCTCAGTTTTAAAGTTAAGCATTATAAACACAATATCAAATTGTATCAAAACAAGGACATTAAAGGCAATATTCTTGTGTTTTAGAATTTACATAGTTTTCACATTAATAAAATGTTTAATTATTTGATGAATATTGTGCATAGTAACAGAATCAAAATAGTATTCAGAATATTTTGTAAGCATATGGAATTTTTTTCCTATTTGACATTACATATACTCTTATTATCTTTGCTCTATAGCAAAATCTGATTATTCTGTAGGAGAATTTTGGATTTTCAGAGGAGGAATAATTTCCAACCACAGTTGGCATCACCTCCATTACTAGATCGGCTATCTTGGCTGTTTTTTCCATTGTAAATTGTCTTATAGCTGCAAGGATGAATTTCATTTGTGTCAGCAGATGCTGCTGGAAAAGTTTCAGCATAAATTCATTTGGAATACTATGGGATTCCACATCCCTCCTCATAACACGCAATAATTCGTTGAGATGTCAATCTCGGAGCTCTTCAGCGTTGAGTGTTTTCCTGATCTCTTGGTGCGATGATTCACCACTCATTTAATCAACTCTGCTTTCACTGTTTCTTAAAAAATTGAAAAACTATCTTTTTCTTTTTTCCATTTCAGTAGCAAACACAAGCAAAGATGTTTTCATTGTGCAACATCTGTAGATTCATCAAGTATTAAAGAGAACTGTGACTTGTTAATTTCTGCTACTTGTTCTATCACAATTCAGGATAAATCACTTTCTTAATCAGAGCTGGGTACTTAGTTCTACGTAAAGAAAAAATCTTTGTGAAGCTGACAAACTAATTTCATCACCACTCTCTTATTAAAAATTTCATTTAAATGATCAATAGATTAAATGGCTGTATTGCAATCAATAAAAATGTAAAAAAAATTTTCTAATACCTTTATTTTGTTGGAATTTTCAAAAGCTTCTTTATATTTCTTTTCAAGAATGAAACTATTTCAGAATTTTGAAGTGATAACTTCTTTAGGCGCGTTTTGCTGGAGAGTGAATATGAGTGATGCGTTGTAGAAGCCAAGCATTGTAATGCTCGTAACAATGGATCAGAATTTTCCATAACAATGAATGTAAAGTCCTCCTACAAAAAAGATTTACAACAATGAAAAAATTTGGCGTTGAAAATCGGTTTTCATCCAGACTGGAATTTCAAGACTTTGCTCTATTGACTGTATCAATTAACTTTGTTTAAAAAATAATTGATTATTAGCAACATCTTTAGAAACATTTTGCTGGAGAGTGAACTTGAATGACTGCCATGTTTGGATTTGTAGCGCTCATTCGGCTTTCTTGTCATTTTTGTAGGGATGTTATTGTTACAACAATGATAAAATTTGGTGTCGAAGATCAGTTTTCAGCCAAACACTAGAATTTTATGACGTTACTCTCTTGACTGTATTGGCTGAAGTGTAGTATGGGGGAAGGGGCATTTTGGATTTGGCGATTTTTATCAAAATGTCTTGGTGAGATAATGAATTCTCATTTTCTAAAATAAATAATAATTCCGAATAAAGTACCTTGGCGACCGCTTTTAGTCATCAAAAAAAGGACTGTGCCAAGTGGCCCCCCCTATACTACACTTTAACCACTGTATTAACTAACTTTGTTTAAAAAATAAATGCTTTAAATATATGATTAACATGAAATATATTATTAAAATACCAATCTCTACAATGTTCTACATTTTTTACAAATTTCTATGGATAGGATTTAAATTCTTCCCCCCTCCCGAAAAAAGAAAGTTACAACTATTTTTCAAGTGGTGGTGGAACTAATCCCCATCTGGTCCAGTAAAACTAGACCAGATCCATGAGTCTATAAATCTGTACATTTACATTTGGGACAAATTTGGAAGCTTCTTTTGCCCCCCTCAAAATTCATGCACCTTAGGTGACCAGTCGAAAATCGTGAGAATGCTGTTTGATATGATCTGGAACCCTTGAATGATATGGCGGATCCAGGGTGCCTTTGAAAGTACCATGGGTGTACAGGAGGGACTACCCAGATTCTACATATTAATTCTTTAGCCCTGGAGTAGATCTCAGTCAATGTAAGGACCATATGGTTTTCCGGATCCACAGGATTGTTGGTAGCCGCCTTCGGAAGGTCCTCCGCAACTTTGTTCCCAAGAGGGCCTACATAAGAAGGGACCCACTGTAGATGATTAGGGTGCCAATCCGAAAGCTGTTGAAAAAGGTGAAGAATACTCCTGCTGGTGCTGTCGCCAATAGATGACCAATTCAATAAATGTTGGATGGATGATCGGCCGTCTGTCAGTATCCAAATTTCAGAAAAAAGAAAGCGTGTATTAGTGTGAACACGCGTTAGAAGTTAACTTCTTTGGCTTACATGTATTGAATTGTGTAATAAAGTTTTATTTTGAAGTAATCTTATATATAATTAACAAATTTATTATTATCATTATTATTTCAAACTGTATTTTTAAAAAGTAATTAGGATGGAAAAGGTATAAGTATAGACAAAATTTTCATTTTCAATACATAATACTAAAAAAAATTTTATTGAATGTATTTTGAGAAAAGTATCATCATTATTAGTCTATTTCCATTATGCTTATGGGTGCTTCAGTACCTGATACTCTTGTTATCAAAGGCTTGTGGTAACTAAAGTAAGAAATGTAGGTTTTGCACTCAATATCGCTTAAGTATCTCGAAAAGACTACATCAATCATAGTATTTGATTTTGTCGTTGATATTATTCTTTTGTTTTGTAGAGATAAGGTGAAATTGTCTTTTAAAAATTCAATCAACTGTAGAGATTTGTCTAAAGCAAAATTGACATTAAAATCTCCACTTAAAATCATGGGTATTTTATCATAATTTCTATTAAGTAAAGCAGAACCTGTTGATGTATATATTAATAATGATCGATGAAGGAACTCGATAATGTCATCCAACTTTTTGTTCGGAGTAATATATACTGGTACAATTATAATTTTTTGTCCATTATCTATTATGCATTCAGCCAAGCACAAATCCCCCACTGAAGATTGTATGGCACCATAAATATCGGATTGACTGACAGAACATTCCATGGATGGAGCTATGTTAACAGCATCGCTAGAATTTTGATATATTGCAACTCCTCCTGCTCTCATATTTGTTAGTTTATTCTTCACAATGCAGCTGAAATTTGGAATAGATATATCACTTTCATTGCCCAGCCAAGTTTCTGATAAAACTAAAATATTTGAATTTTTTATTACTGAATCTTGTAAGTCTACAGAGTGAGCTGTAAGACTTTGGCAATTAAAAGTAAAAATCGATAAACCTTGTCTGTTCGTTATGAAATTAATTAAATCTTCATTGATAGTTTGTTCAATGAAAATCGTTTAAACTCCTCTTGCAAATGAATTCTTGATGACGATCGTCTTCGACAATGGTAAAATGTTTTATCATTATTTTTTGTCGTATTATATAATCCTTTAATACTCGTTACACATGATAAAGCTACGTGTAATGCTTGAGAGTGACATCGATCGTATTCGTAAACAATTTCTGAGTATGTGTTGCCTTGAGATTTATGAATTGTTGTAGCACATGCACACACCAACGGAACGTTCGTATGCTTATGCATACATTTGTAAAGAATTGCTTAAAGAAGTTAAATTAGGTAAAAAAAATATTTAAATCAAAACGCATTTAACGTTTTTAAATTTTTTAAAAACTATACTCATTTTTTTCTCGCCAATTTTTTTATATGATTTTAGTTCTAAGTTGCATAGAGCCAGTAAAAATTTGGGGCATGTTTGTAAAAAATTTTACTGCCCATTGTAGTCTTAAAATTCAAATTAATGAAGCACTATACAACACTTTCACAACAATCAAATTAATTACACCAAAGCATATATATTATTTAAAAACTCACTTCTTAAACTGGATTTAGAAATTCCATTCGATTGAAAATTTAGTAAACACAATCTTTTATTGCCAAACTATTGGAAGTAATGTTGTGTTGCCACTAAATTTTAAAACAATAGATTGTTTGTATTATTTCCTTAAACGAATTTTAATCTGTATATCCAACAAACTCACCTTAAACTAATTTTTGACAGACTTTGAACCATTTAAATGCCTACTTCCGGTAGATAAAAGACAAACTTCCGATTTTTTTTAATTCTTAAAATGGATTATATTTTGACTTCTAGGTAACATAAAAACAAAACAAAGTATGTATCGCAAAGCTAAAAGAGGAAAGGCTTGTTAAAGCTGCTGTTGAATGAGGAGAGGGGGTGCTAGCTCAGGGCTAATAGACAAAAAACACAAAAGAAATTTTAGAAGCCGTAATTTTTAATCTATTTTTTCAATCTTTGAACGGATTACGGAAATACTATTCTACATATGGAAAAAAAGTTTCGTTAGATTATTTTTGTAAATAATGAAGTTATTAAATATTTAATTAAAAATTTTGAGTATTTTTTGAAAAATCGCAAAAAAAAAAAAGATTTTGTCATTTTTTTTTTTATAACTGATTCTAAAAGAGAAAAGCATGAACTTGTTTAGAATAAAATATCAATTCATTAACTCGAAAGGAAACTTAAAGGGAATGATTTAGAAACCATTATTATAAAAGCATATCAATTTTGACTCAATTTTAAAAAAAATCATTAAAAATAGGAAATATTATTATTTTGTTAAAAAAAATACCATATCGTGGCGAAAAGAATGATCTTTCCGATTCTGTAATTATTTTTTGTCTGAGATAAATAGTATGAATTAGATGGCATTTTTTCAAAAGAGGGGAAAATTCGGAACTTCATTCATTTCTACCTTACATTCATCACTAACCATAACTGGTAACGTGTAACGGAAATTTCTCCCTACCATGCCATAAGAAGTTAACTTCAAAAAGATAGATCTCTTATGTTAATAAATGAAAGACCACATGTGATAGCTATTAGCTCCATTCTAAAGACAGACGCATGGTCAACATTTCTTCTCTAAAATTTGATGACGCAGCCAGGTAGTTCAATTAAGACTCCACTGCCAGTAGTATTTGTCTCACCCTTAATGCCATCAGTATAGATCAGGGATGGCGAACCACTGGCACGCGTGCCATGAATGGCACGAGACACAATATTTTGGGCACGCCAGTGATCAAAATGGTTTGCATTTTATTTCAAAATAACAAAGTTCACCATGAAATATTACGAACTTACACAAGTGATCTGTCGCGCTGTGGTGAGAGCACACTCATTTGTTATTGTTTTGCCTTAGTTACGTCGTGGATTACAATTGCTTATGATGCAAAGTTTGTCTACGTATAGAATAGTCAATTTAATTGTATCAAACATATTTTAAAGTTTATTTGTGTTATATTTACGATTTTTAAGCGTTATTTAACATGGTTAGTTTAGCAAAGGAATAAAAAGGGCAAGATAGTAAAAGAGAATATCAAATTTCATGAATCTAGAAATATGGCATCATTAGTAATGGCGGCAAAAGTGGTGTGTTTTATGTTCTGGAATTGTGGTATGCAGAACATTGCATGTAAAACGACATTTTGAAACAAATAGCAAATCCTCTCGTCAAAAAAGCGAACAACAGCACAAATAATTAATTGCTTAAAATCCGATTGGCAGATGGCTCCAATTAAGCATGCATTCTACTAACAGTAACATCTTACAATCCAAATATAAGTTATTTGTCATCCTATCTGCAACAACAGAACTCACACTGATATTACGTTAATTTGAATAATACGTATAACTAAAACATTTGCAACTATATATTGCAAAGGGTATTTTTTTCGTATCAAATAAAGTGTTTTGTGTTCTTTGTATTTAGTTTTATTATTTTCTCAATAATCAAAGTCAAAATTATTTGACGGCACGTCTATACCTCATTAAACACTTTTTTAGAAAAAAATGGCATGTTGTTCCATAAAGGTTCGCCACCCCTGGTATAGATCTTGGCTGTATCCAGTGGAATTCCATCAATCACCTCGAGAGCCAATTGCTTAAGAAGTTCGGGGTGGTCAGACATTTTATTGACATTGGGCATTAAATTATAATGGAATGTGACCCCCTGGAGTCCAAGGACAGGGTTGATCAATGAATTCAGGCAGTGGTGTTCCACATTAAAGCTCGGGTTTTTGTGCAAGTGCCTGGGAGAAGGGACTATTTCGTTTCAACCTTTGATTATCTTTCCAATGCTTTTAAGTATTGAGAGTTAATATGTTGATCATCATAACTGAGCAGTTTGTTGATGTACTTGGTCAAACAATAGTTTCTTCTAATATTTAGAGGCTGAAGGTCACACTCATATAGAACTATGTTATTAGGACAGCTGTTACGAAGGCCTGCGATGATTTTTGCAGCACTCAGCTGTATTCTTTCAAGTTTTTAAGGTTAGAATCTGAGGCAATAAAGAAAATGGCAGAACCAAACTCCAAAACAGGTCTAATTGAGGTAGTATAGGTAATTTTCAGAGTAAAGGCATCTGCACCTCAATCACGCCCATAGATGTATTTTAATATATTAAAGCGTTTTCTACTTTTATTAATCAAATCTTCTATATGCCAATTGCAAAGAATCTCTTGGTCTAGCATAAAACCTAGATATTTAAAATGTTTTACGTATAAGAGTTTTTGATCCTTTATAAAAACAGTTGTTGATATTTATATAGATGTCTATTGGTGGTGAAAAAACTGGTCACAGACTTCGTGAGATTAAAGGATAATTTGTGGTTAGTTGCAAAGTCGTTAACTCTGCTTAGGCACTGGGAAAGATTAGCCTCAATAGACGGTATGTCGTGACTTGAATGCCAAAGGACAATATCATCTGCAAATAAACCAATGCTGCTATTCTCAGTAATCAACTTTTCCACTCCAGCCAAAAACATAGAGAAGAGCGTAGGACTGAGGACTGATCCTTGAGGAACACCTTGGCTGAGTTTAAAGTTCTTGGAAAGAGTTATTATACTTATCACGAATAACTCTAGATTTAAAAAAAATCTGAGATCCATGGCAGAGCTTTTCCTTTTATTCCAAATATATCAAACATCTTAAGAATGTGCTTGTTTCTCCAGACCGTATTGAAAGCTTTAGATAAGTCTAAAAATGCTGCTGCTGTATGATTGGTCGTTTTTTTTAAATTTTGGGCATCTCTGACACATTGACAAAAGTACAAAATCTGATCTTCTGTACTATGTCCTCTCCTAAATCCATATTGTTTCCATGGAAGCAGATTATTGCTGTCTAGAAAGTAGGTGAGTCTTCTTAGCATCATTCTTTCCATGATTTTACATGGTATACTTGTCAAAGCAAGTAGATTGGTACATTGTATGTCTTTCTCAATGTTATCAAGTTAGACTGAGGTGGAATATTGTAAAACTTCTTTAAAAAACTTATAACATTTCGTAATTTTGAAAATTTTCTGTTATTTGCACATAAAATATTTTTTTAAAAAGCACTTTTCCATTTCAAGGAGCCATAAAAATGCAACAAAAATAATTGCTAAAATCATCAAATGCTAGTAATAATTAATTTTAATATACCTACAACCGATTAGACCAGTTTGAAGTTTATGGAGCATGTGCAGAAAGACAACTTTCTCATACATTACAAATGATAGTTTTCTTTATTTTTTAAAAAAGCGATTTATAATGAAAAACTTAAGAATATAAGAAAATGCTGAAATCTTTATGTCAGATAGTATTACTTACATTTTGAATCTTTCTTTAAACAGTGAATGCAAACAAATGTCTAGGTTTTCTCTCCCATACATAATTATGAATAAATAGTTTTATGATAATACTAATATCTCTCCCCTTGTTTTTTATTCATCTAACTAATCCCTGGAATAACATTACAAAATTTGAAGTTATCACTTCTATCATGTGGTCATAAGCACACACACTCTTTTTTTATGTTTCATCTGTGTGTTTAATTAAGTCACTTTTATGTGCTCTCAATTCAGATCTACGTATTTTACAGTAGGCCTTAAGCTAGTCATCTTTTACTTCAAGCCAAAAATTTTGAAAGGAGGACTTTTTCACTTTGCTCATGGTGACTATTGAGATAAAACATTTAAAATTAAAATAAGAAGTACGCCAAATCTAAAAAAAGTGAAGTAAATATAGTTTTCAACAGTTGCACATGGTATCACTCATCACAACTAAACTACATGCATGCAACAAGAAATTACTAGATGCATTTTAGAGCGAGTAACAATTCATGAACCAATAAGCAATGACACAATTATTTATAAGAATATACTTATAATAATAAAATTATATTATTAAACTCATCTCTTTATGCATAAAGAGAGAAAAAATCTAAAAATACATCTTTTAAATTGGCTTAATGATTCAGAAAAAAAAATCAAAATTTACAGTAAATAACAGATAAATGAACAACATTTTTTTTAAATACTGGGGAACAATAATGAAGATTGTGGAATATATAGTTTTCATTAAAAAATACTTTTATGTATAGTTGAAAGTAGCAGGATCATCAAGTGATTGTAATATTCTCGAAGAAGCAATATGATAAAAAAAAGTAAGGAAGAGTTTTAAAAAGTAGGAAAAGTTTCACAATCTTTCAACACTGTTTCCGTACCAGAGTGATTACACATGAACATAGCCATAATATACCCTGCAAACTTAGAGAAAGCTGGTACTATTCTAGATGTACACTGTGCGTTTTGCTCATCGCCAGTACAGTGTCTGTACGTTGACTGCAACCAGCTTTCTCTGGATCTTTGAAGGAGGAAGCTTTCTCTTGCCTGCTATTTTAAGATCTTGTTCATGCCCTAACATCCTCTGCAAAATGGGTACATGAGTACCAGCATGAAGAGACTGATGCTCTGCCGTCTAACATTCAGCTATTAATGGACAGGATGAAGCTTCATGTATCCGAACTCGACCTACCTAGTGTGGACATCCAGGAAAGAAATGTTTTACTATTCCAACCTTGGAATATGCTACATTTCCACTATATCAACTCTTTTCCTGTGTACAGTAAAACTACTGTTACATCTGTCATTTTTCAGCGCATCTTTGCTTACCATCACAGTCAGTGTTGTGTTCATTCGGCCATCTTCACAGATGGTTCAAAACAAGCAGATTATGTTGGTTGTGGAGTCATGATTGAAGAAAATATCAGAATTATCGGCTTGACACTTCTTGCGGCGTTTTCACTGCAGAAGCTGTTGCAGTTTATTGTGCAATTCAATTAATCAACTCCAATATATGCCCTGTAAATATTGCATCTATACTGACAGCATGAACGTGTCAGAGTCTCTTAAAAAGTAAAATGATCAATGTCATCCAGTGGTGTGTAATGTACTTAACATCATGAATCAACTGTACAGTAAGGGTTTCAAAATAGTATGTTGCTGGCTTCCAAGCCTTGTAGGTATCAGTGACAACCAGCAAGCAGACAGTTCGGTTCGGTCGCCTATGACCTATTTGCCGCTAGCAGTTTTGCTTTTGGACTTGAAGCGTGCCATCCTGCATCACATTTTTACAGCCTGGCAGGAATTATGGAGTCAGCAGTTGGGTAACAAACTACACTTTGTGAAACTGGAGCATGACCTCTGATGCCAATGCGAAGGGCTGATGTCAAATTGACTCGCCTTCGCATTGGTCATACTTGCTTCACTCACGGGCATTTGTGGGTTGGAGAAAGAGCTCCTGAATGTTCTTCATGCAAAGTCTCGTTCACTGTGCATCACATATTAGTAGATTGTTCAATTTTTAACCCTCATCACATCACCTTTTTTCATACATCTGTTTTAACTTTATCTTACTGGGTGGGAGAACCTCCCCCACCATAATCTGTTTGGCTTTCTTTTAAAAGTTGGATTTTTACATTTAATTTGATTTGTGGTTTTAATTAGTCTTTTCATAATTGTATGTCTGCATATAATATATGTATGTGTGCCTGTATTTTATGTGTATTTAAAATTTTAATATTTTAATGAGTGTTTGGTGCAGTTGGCTCTTGTACCATAAAACTACAGTCATTCACTCTAGATGTACTCTGCATTGCAAGGTGCTACCATCTAATGAGAAATATAGGTTGTGCTATAAATTCTATTTGGTCATTTATTTCTCCCGTTAAAAAAAAAACTTTCTATCTTGCTTGTAAAAACCTTAGTTGCTTTTTTTCATTGATATTACTTTAAATTAATTTTATAAATTCGTGAAAATCGATTAACATAAAACTGAAAGGACTGAAATATTTAATTGTGCTAAAAGATATTGCCAAAAGAAAAATAAAAAACATATATTCAACAAAGTTATGTTTATTATAATTCTTTTTTTTTATGTAGATATATTCAAATGTGTTTGCAATTTGCTCTCTTTTTAATATTTGTTGATAATGTACAATACTGTCTGAATTAATTGTTACAAACATATTTTTTTGTCTGATTTGGTATGTGATTACCAGTGTTGTCTCGAACTGATTCAAATAGGTTATATCTACCAAGAGGCAGTGTGACGGAATGACATGGATTATAATTTACTCGTTTGTGACTTGTTTTAGTGTATCAGTGCTTAGGTAGTGATATTTCTGTGCAGCAGCTGGTGGTTATAATTTTGCGTTTTGTGTAGCACGTGTTACTTTTGCTTATTCAAAGATGGACTTATTACTGCCTAATGACCTGATGGTCAATGGCCTGGCATTTGTAAAATAGATGGATATTACTCAGAGGAAGCACATTCTAAAATAATCACTCTTCATGAACATACTTCTATGACTAAGAGAGAGAGATACAGCAATGGCAGTTGGTGTTGGAAAATCAAGTGTTTTAAGAACATTTCATGATTCCAGAACATTCTCTCCAAAAAGAAGTGGCAGTGGTCAAGTGGACTCGTCGCTGCCGCATGTCATGAGTTCAAATCTAGTACAGCTGAAGACCTGCCATGTAGGGGAGTGATACAATTTTAAATCCATCTAGAGCTCAAACATCCTCCTGTTAAGAGTGATGTGGTTGTTAAAATAGGAGGGATACAGGTTCAAGTGTCGTCCTCATCACTTGCCCATGGATCAAAATTACGAGGTCCATCACAAAAAGCCCCCAAGTAGCTGAACAGTGCAACCTTAATATTCACTCATTCATTCACTCCAAAAAGAAAAGGAAAGTATGAGTTCAAGCAGAAAACTACTCCAAGAACTGATAAAATTCTAATAAGAAATAACAAAATAAATCCAAGAAAGAGAAGAACAGGCCTTCGAAAGGATTTATTAGAATATGGTGTTGAAGTGAGCACCTGAATTGTATGCAAAAAGCTTCTGGAAATTGGTCATGGGGCAACAAGCCTGAAGAAAAAAGTGGATAAACTCAGAAAATGATGAGAAACTATTGAGAATGGTTCAAAAAATACCCATCATGGATTGTTAATGACTGGAAAAAGATAATTTTCAGTGATGAAACACATTTCTTTGTTTGAAATACAAATCAAGTGCAGTAAAATGAAAAGTTGAAACTGCTACTACATCATTTCCACCAGACTGTAACCCTTTTAAAGAAATGTTTTGGGGTTTTTTCACAACAAATGGCACTTGCTGGATGAATTCTGTCAAATACATGGAAATAGTACCCAGTAGGATTGTTCAGTTCATGGAAACATTTAATGGAGCATTTCAACATAACTTCACTCTTTGTCACAATTCGAAATTAGTCCTGAGTTTTATGTTCGAAAATGAAACACAAGTGCTTGATTAGCTTGGTAAATTCACCAGACTTTAATCCTATTTTTTGGCATATTCTCAATAATCGTTTAGCTAAGATGCACTGCACCATAACAGAATAAATAGTGAAAATTGCTGTACAAGTACAGCTCCTTGATGATAAGGTCAAGAACATGAAAGAAAAAGTGCTACACTAGCTGAATCAATGTCAAAAAGTATTCAAGAAGTCATTTCTGCTTAAAGAGGACATACTTCCTACTTAGGTATGTAATGATTAAAAGCTAAGGTTTCAGAAAAAATCATCTCCCCCCTCCCCGTTTGTAGCAATTAAATCAAACAGAATAGTAGACTTAGCTATACCAAAATCTTTAGAAATTTGTATTTTCGTCTTTTGTTTTTGATCAACAGCCTTAAGAAGCTTTATTGTCATTTTAAGCAAAATAGCAGTTTGCTTTCACTTGAAGTCTTTGCAATTGTGCTTGTTAAAAAGTTTCTAAAACAGAAAAAAAGAAAAAAAAGATGCAAACAAAATTTGCTGATTTTTACTCACACTGGAATGGGTTTCTCACTGAAATGCAAAGCCAACTGATGTGAGATACATTGGTGTAACGGAGAAAATTAAGGCCTCTCTGCAAAAAAAGTCAAGTTTTCGACCCTATGCCGTATTTGACATCAGTCAAGCTTTGGACACCCTAGAATCCTAGGATGTACGTTACGCCACATGAGAGGTAAGATGTTTTTGTGTGCGGTTTGTAGGGGTTGAGGATGAAAGTAGCTTAGATAAGAAAAATTGCCACCTGTCGCTGGCAATTCTGAGGGTATTTCAAAGCCCAAGTTATCTTCCTTTCCATAAAACAACAACCACCTCTCCTTCATTTCATGCCCTCCTTAATCTCATCTGTGTGGCTAGTGTTTTCAATATTTCTTCATTCTTCTAGGGAAATCTTTTAGTGTTGAGAAGAAAATGCATGAAAATACGCATAGTAGCTTGTCAGGACTATTGTATTATTTTGTGTTAACCAATATTTCTTAAGCATTTTCAAGTTAAATGTATTTTACTGTAATTATTTATATTATTACAACAAGTAAATATTGCTTATGTTTCCTATATTAAGATGTACTGTAGAAGGAATTATAGAATATTTGGGATTCATAAGAGCAATTTATCAATATCAAAATTAATTTTAATTCATAAAACTTATAGATTACTTGAAAAAAAATATTAAAATATGTATTTTTTTAAATTAAATCACATAGTAGAGACATTAAGTGTTGCCTTTTTAATTAAAAAAATTATTCTTGACAACAGATGTAAAATTTAAATAAGATATATTGAGTAAAATAAGCATAAATTCAATATAAAAGTATTTTTACTCAATATCGTTCTTTATTTTAAAATTCAGCCTTATATTTATTTCAGAAAATTCCATTGAAAGTTGGGTTTTTTAGAGCAGAATTCAATTTTATATCAATTCATTTTAACAGTAAAATTTTTCCACATAAATGTTTAACAATGCTCAATTCATTTCTTTTTCATATTAATAATGTTAATTTTCAAGAAGCACTGTCTTTTCTTTTGTCATGGGAGAATCCCATGTGCTGTCTTTTGTTTTTTCAATCGAAGAACTTACTTTTAGAAACGAAACTTTCGTTGAATCTTTATAATTGAGAAACTTTTTCAGCAAAATAATTGATAGATTCTTGAGGGTTTTCTTCTTCAAGTTGATTTTAAAAATTCAATATATTTCACTGGACTCCACTTCCAATTAATTTTGTCACATTTCTGTGGGTACACAGCGTAGTCGGTGAAATATTATTCTTCAGCTGTGTTTACAATGTCAAACAAAAATGAAGAAAATAGCACACAAGATCAGAAATGTAATTTTGAACAAAAGCAAAGTCGCGTATCAAATAGTTTTTACTGGGCATAGAAGCATAGCGAGATTGCCTTAACCCTCTCCTTGCACAACCCGCGATTTCCACGGGCAAAAACACGTAGAAGACTTAGCACTACGCAGCGAGAGGGTTAAAAGTTACCTCAAACCAGGTTTGCATCCCAAACAGAATTTTATCACTTGTTTTGACTTATTTTGTCACTTTGATAAAAACAAAAATTACTTTCTTTTAACATGTAATTATAACTTTAGAATGACATGTATTATAAAGTTATATATCTTTAAAATTAAAACGTTTATAATGTATGACACTTTTTACAAATTCCTATGCATTCGCTTTATTTTAAATTTCAAAACAAGATAGAACTATATTTCAAGCAGATTGGTGCATTTTCAATCCTGTAATATTTAGGTAAAACAAAATGCAGTTAAAAAAATTTGAGTTAATTGCTTTTTTTTGGAAAAATATCGGGCAAATGAAATAATTATGTAAATGGAAATTATTTAAGTCTGTCATATGTAGCATGGTATGCTGTGAAATCAGTGTGCAGAAAATATTGTTCTCGTGAAATTTTAATTAAGCCTTTCCATTGGAAAATATAAAATGCTAATGAATGTTTTGAATAGTATAGTACAATAAAGAATGTCAAAAAAGGCACTGTTTCTCCAAAAATCGGAAACTGTGATGTAGTTATTCTTTTTAACTATATATTCTACTTGTACTATGATTTTCATAATTTTAATATTAATATTGAAGGCTATTTTATTTTCAGAGGAATAGGAACATTTGACAAGTGTGGATTTCCAGAATCAAACCAACACAAGGAATTAAAACAGAGCCATAGAAAAAATCCAAGATGTCTGTGAGAACAGTTATAAAATCTTGTAGAGAAGAAAAGATGAACTATACGTGAATATGGACTGTTTTGGCAAAGCTTTCTATGTTTAATGTGGCTCATCACCAAAAGTATTACTGTTTTTGAAGGGATGTTACTTAAAACCAATCAAAGTTATTGTGTTATGGAACATAAGTTGGTCCATGTCCTTTCTGAATTTATTACTAAGGAAGTATATGTAAATAATACAGGTATTGTGGCATACCTTTTAGTTTTAATTTAAATTGCTGTAGATAATTCAATTTTAGTTAAAAATTTCCATGTTCCTGCAATTTTGCAACCATTGAATACTCTTTAGTATTTTTTCTGCAAATTAAACTGAAAATAGTAGGATGATACCTTGTTTTGTGCATTAATTTAAAAACAACTAGATTTCAGTATTGCAATCGTCTCATAAAAAAATTGTATAATTTTAAACTGTTCTCCACAAAAAGGATGCACCTTCTTCATGTCATATAAAATTAAATATGGATTTATGTGATCTTACCTGAGATTTCCAAAGTTATAAATTAACAAGATGCTTACCTCTCGAAATGATATCTTAAAACATCATTTGAGTAATTTGCCCAACGAAAACCCTGAAGTTCGTCAAATATGCAACAAGGATTTCAATCTCAGTAGTCATTCAAGTTCACATTTTTGCATTCATTCTAAGGAAAAGCCTCATGTTTGTGAAATATGCAACAAGGCATTCTCTCGTAGTAATCATTTAATAACGCACATACGTATTCATACCAAGGAAAAGCCTCATATTTGTGAAGTATGCAACAAGGGTTTCAGTCGAAGTTGTGATTTAAGAAGACATTTACATATTCATTCCATGGAAAAGCCTCATGTTTGTGAAATATGCAACAAGGTATTCTCTCGTAGTGATAATTTAAAAATCCATTTACGTATTCATACCTATGAAAAACCTCATGTTTGTCAAATATGCAGCACGGCTTTCAATGGCAGTAGTGATTTAAAAAAACATTCACGTATTCATACTAAGGAAAAAACTTATGTTTGTGAAATATGCTACAAGGCTTTCTCTGAAAGTGGTAATTTAAAAAGACACTTATGTACTCATACTAAGGAAAAGCCTCATATTTGTAAAATATGCTACAAGGCTTTCTCTGTAAGTGATTCCTTGAAGAAACATTTGCGTATTCATACACAAGAAAAGCCTCATGTTTGTGAAATATGCTACAAGGCTTTCTCTGTTAGTGGTAATTTAAAAAGACACTTATGTACTCATACTAAGGAAAAGCCTCATATTTGTAAAATATGCTACAAGGCTTTCTCTGTAAAAATTGAATCCTTGAAGAAACATTTGCATATTCATACACAAAAGAAAAGCCTCATGTTTGTGAAATATGCTACAAGGCTTTCTCTGTTAGTGGTAACTTAAAGAGACATTTACGTATTCATTCCTAGGAAAAGCCTCATTTGTAAAATATGCAATAGGGCTTTCTCTCAAATTGGTCATTTAAAGATTCATGTTCATATTCATATCATAAAACAGCCTCATGTTCGTGAAATATGCAACAAGGCATTCTCTGGTAGTGATTAATAGAGTTGTATTAATTTTTTTTTCCCATGCAAAAGTCTGATGTTTGTGAAGTATGCAACAAATCTTTCTCTCAAAGTAGTAACTTAAAGAAGCATTTACTTATTCATGCCAAGGAAAAACTGCATATTCGTGAAATATTTGTATAGAATTTCTCTGAAATTATTTCTTTAAATGTACTTTTACATCTATAAATAAAGGAGACATAATTTCTCTAAATTATATATATCCTATCTTTTTAATATGCTGCTTGCCTTTTTATCGGATTTATAAATTATGATGACATTTTTTCATTCATACCATTCAAGAAAAGTGTCAAGTGTGTGAAATATCCACTAGATAGGAGAGATAAGATGTTTTTGTATGTGGTTTGTAGGGGTAGAGGAAGAAAGTAAAGTTTAAATAAGCAAAATTGGCTCTTGTCACAGGCTATTCTGAGTGTTTTTCAAAGCCAAGTTGGCCTCATTTCTATGAAATGTGAAACCACCTCTCCTTCATTTCATGCCCTTCTTGAATCTCACCTGCAAGACTAGTTTTTTCCATATTTTATTCATTTCACGTGAGAAATTTTTTCATGTTAAGAAAAAAAATGCATTAAAATACATAGAAGTTTGCAGGACTGTTGTATTATTTCATGTTAACTGATATTTTGTCTTAAACACTTTCACGTTAAAGGTATTTTACTGTAATTATTTATATTATTACGCATATAACTATTGCTTATGTGTACTATCTTAAGATGTACTGTAGCAGGACTGTTGCATATACTCTGCTTTCCTCTTTTGGTTCTACATATCTGACAAGGGGAGGACACGACAAAGGAAATTTATTTGGGATCGAGACTTGATGTAATAGTAGTACTCCTTTAGGGTGTTCACCCCCCCTCAATTTAATTCCACCGAATGGCCAATCAATTCGGAGAAATTAAGACTTCGAAATTCATGCTTAGCTTTTATACAATTAAATTATAATTTCCAGCAACGAGTTCGTACCCTGATCGGTAAAGGTCAAGGTTGGATTCCACGCTATCAACTTTTTTTCTTCAATTCATTAATTTTTTTTAATTAAATAAATTTATTTGTAAAAGGTTTATTAAATGATATTTTGCATTTTATAAAGTAAAAAAAATTAAATAAATTTATAGCTTAAATTTATTAGTAAAATTATTATTAATTAAAAACATTTAAAATTATTAAAATATGTAAAACAATTATTAATGAAAATTATTAATAACTAAGATTAATAAATTAACTATTTTTGCAATTAATTAATTACTATTTATTATAATTAATTATTATTAAGCATTAATAATAAGAAATGTTAATTTATTATTGAAAATATTTAAATAAACTTTTTGATATTAAATAAATTTATTTGAAAAAGAACTTATTAAAATTTGTTATAAAATAATTAAATTAATACTATATAAAAGACATTTTTTATTATATTAATTATAAAATAATTTAATAATATTAATATATTTTATAAATTATTTTATATAATATTTTATTGGTAGTATATTGCATTTCACATAAATCTATTTGTAACTAATTTTTATGTAAAATATCATTTAGTATTTATTATATGTTTTATTATAAATATTATGTATTTATATAATTACAATAATTTTTTTACTTTACAAAATGCAAAATAATTACATAAAATATTATTTAATATTTAATAGACCTTTCATAAATAAATTTATTTTTTTAAATAAATTAAAGAAAAAAAGTTGATCGCGTGTGGAATCGGACCCTGACCTCTCGCATAGTAAGCAGACGATTTACCGATCAGGCTACGAACTAGTTGCGAGTAGTTAAAATTTAATTGTAAAGAGTGTTTTTTTTCCAGGTATAGAAGTTTAAGTTGGCATTACTTTCCAAGATGGCGACCGATTTAACAGCTGTCAAGTGATTTATTCTCAGTTTGGTTTGACAATTCATCAAAACGATCATCAAGCAAGGCGTAGATTCGTCGAATGGGCCCAAAACGAGATTGCCGTTGTTCCCGATTTTCATAAGCGAATTTTGTTTAGCGATGAAGCGCACTTCTGATTGAATGGCTACGTCAACAAACAAAACTGCCGCATTTGGAGTGAAGCTAATCCACAAGTGTATGTCGAAACACCGTTACATTCAGAAAAACTGACTGTTTGGTGCGCTTTACGGGCTGGTGGAATCCTTCTTCAAAAACGATGAAGGCCACAACGTTACAGTTAATGGTGATCGGTATAGAGCCATGATTACTAACTTTTTCATTCCTGAATTGAACAATCATGATGTTCAGCAGCTGTGGTTCCAACAAAACGGCGCAACATGTCACACAGTTCGTGCCACAATCGATTTATTGAAAGACACTTTTTTTGACCGCCTAATTTCACGTTTTGGACCTGTGAATTGGCCTCCAAGATCTTGTGATTTAACACCGCTGGACTATTTTCTGTGGGGCTATGTAAAGTCATTGGTCTATGCGGATAAGCCACAAATGCTTGACCATTTGGAAGACAACATTCGCCGTGTTATTGCCGATATACGGCCACAAATGTTGGAAAAGTAATCGAAAATTGGACGTCCAGATTGGACTACATCCGAGCCTGCCGTGGCAGTCATATGCCAGAAATCATATTTAAAATGTAATGCCACAAGATTATCTTTCGAATAAAAAAAATTCATGTCAATCGAATAATACATCGTTGTTTTATTGCAATTTAAAGTTCTATACCTCTAAAAAGCACCCTTTATAAAAGCTGAGCATGAATTTCGGAGGCTAATTTCTCCGTATTGACTGACCATTCGGCGGAAATACATTGAGGGGTGAACACCCTAAAGGAGTACTACTATTCTACCAAGTCTCGTTCCCAAATGAATTATTTTCCTTAGTCGTGCCCTCTCCTTGTGAGTAAAAAAATTTTTCCTTAAATGAAAAATACTTCAAGTCCGTAAAGAAATTGTCAGAATCGTGTTTAGTAATGAGTCACACATTATATCCCTGATTTTGTGATATAAAAATAGAAAGATGCAAGCACTTGGTTCACATTAAAATTTTTATTTAACTCTTAATGGAGGGTAATACTTCTATTTTTTATGTTGTCTATTTGTTATTTTAATAAGTTTGTTTAAAGGTACTTAATATGTGTGCAACTTTATTATTTTTTAAATTTTTATTGAAGGCATAAATATATTTTATGCTGTTTATTTTTATACACTCATGTCCATAAATTAAGGATAATTCATAATCACACAGAAAATGAACTCTAAAATAAAAATTTCACCTGTAGAATTATCACACACATCTTGAAGAATATGCAAATCACAGGAAACCACCTGAGGGTGCGGATATTACGTCAGAATGAAGAGAGGGGTATATAAGGAGTGGTGGCAAAGGAGTAAAATTGTTCACAAGCGCTTTAAAAGCCTTTCAGTGCAATAACCGCATAGTCATGGCACAAAGAAAGCATTTGGATGATTTTTTACGTGGTAGAGTTATTGAACGACTGGAATGTGGACGTACCCAGCTGGAAGTATCCGAGGAACTTGGAATCGCCCAGAGTGTCATCTCCAGGCTTTGGTAACGATTTCAAGATGATGGTAATGTGAGTAGATGCTACAGCACAGGTCGTCCCCGAGTTACAACGCCGAATGAGGACCGGTATTTGGCAGTTACTGCCAAAAGAAACAGACGGAGCACAGCATCAGACCTGTCTCGTCACCTCTCTTCAGCTACCGGTACGACAGTTTTAAGGCAAACCGTGTACAGACGCTTTGGGCACATCTTCTATATGCTCGTAGGCCTGTCAGATGTGTTCCACTTACCGTAACTCACTGTCGCCTGCGATTAACTTCGAGTGGAGAGCATGCATTGTGGACACCGCAACAGTGGTCTTGTGTGATGTTTTCTCTCTCTCTCTCTCTCCGACGAGTCCAGGTTTAGTTTGCAGTCTAATTCTCGCTGGACTTTAATATGGAGAGCGCCAGATACCCGTTACCACCAAGAGAACACCATTGAACGACACCGTTACGGTGGTGCAGGATGGCTCGCGTTTGGGGAGGAATTATTCTTGGTTCCAGAACTGACCTGCATGTTCAGAGTGTAACGATGACAGGCCACATCATCTATCGGGATGTCATTATGGAAAACATGCACGTTTGTTTCGGGGCGCCATGGGTGCTGAATTTCTGTTTATGGATGACAACGCCCGTCCTCACCGTGCAAACATTGTAGACGAATGCCTTCAATCGGAGGATATCACTCGTATGGATGGGCCAGCATACCCTCCGGACTTGAATCCAATAGAGCATGTGTGGGATATGCTTGGCCGATGAATTGCAGCCCGTCAACCCCATCCCACCTGTTTTCTGGAACTTCGGAGGGCATTGCTTGATGAGTGGTGTAATATTCCCCAAGATCAGATTGATAATTAGATACGCAGCATGCCTTGGCGTTATAAGGCATATATTGCACCGTCCGGGAGACATACTCCGTATTAACCATCATACTAACCATGTTATACTGTTTTTTGTAAATAGATTCTTTTTTGGAATTTGCTCCAGGAAGTAAAAATCGCATTTTTTATTAATAATGTCAAATATAAAGCATCTTTTTTGCTCTTTACCTTTTGTTTAATAAATAGACTTTACAAGTAAGTCAAATTTGTTTTGCTCTGTGTCTTTCTATGCCTGAACTTTATTATCCTTAATTTATGAACATGAGTGTATTAAGCAATATCTTTAAACGATGCAAAATTAATGTATAATAAAACTGCAAAATCTACATTATTGACCTCTATTCTCTAACTCTACATGCAATATCGCTGGAATCGAAATGTTTCAAATCTGCCCTGCAGTGTGGCACACTGAATAATATTAGTAGATTGGTTTGGCACACCACAGAGCTAAAAGGTTGCCTGCCCCTGGTCTAAAAGCTGAACGTGATGTTAAAGATTATCCGCAAGCAGCCTCTCGTCTTCTTCAATAGCCGAAGTAATACTGACTCAGTTTCAAACAACGCTCGGCACAATAAACTTCCTTTAAGTTACGTATTAAATAATAATTAGAATTTAGTTCATAAGTTTTACTGTATAAGAACAAATGATTGGGGAAAAAAATCGCATTTTAATTTTTTAAGTACTGCTCTTGCACAAACACCAGCTAAATATGCTGAAACAGGTAACTAAAACTGAGCATCACAAAAATCTTCTTCAGATATTTTAATACTAAAATTATGTGATACTGATAATTAAAAGATTTTCTTTACACGAATCTCCCAAATTAATGTCCTTTAACTTAAGCTGGTCATAAGTGCTTGAAATTGAAGTTAGAGGTAAAAAATTTTGCATTCTTAGTTTAGCTTCTACTTCATAAGGCTGTCAAATTTATATTACATATTCAGAACCTAAAAGTGTGCTGTATATTTCCCGAAACGACTTTCTAACGCATCTGTTTGTATTTTTCTAGGAAGAAAATACGGAAATTTTAATTCATTAAGATCAGTCAGTGGGTAATAACCTTTTGACAATCGATTTTCAGTGTTTCGGATATTTCTAAAATCTCCAAATCGGGAACTTTCAAATGATATAACATATAAGCCATTATATGAATTAGAAGTACTTTAAAATGATTTTTAAAAATTAATCAGCTGATGAATTATGCCCATTTTGGCAAATAGAAATGTAAACATTCTCTTTTTAAATCTGGGGGAAAGTTGCAAAGCCTCCATTTATTTTTATTCCTACGCATTAGATACTTGTATAATAACTGCAAGTTTAAGTGTTAGATATGCTAAAAATTTTTGGAGCCAAATTTGGAAACGATTTTAATTTGAATGTTATATTTAATATTTAGTGATTTTACCTGAATTTAAGTCTATTATTCACTTTAAATTTAGTTTTAATTAGTTATTATTACTGATTATTTAAACTCGCTAAAGCTTAGTAAAGAGTTAAAAATATATGAAGTTACAACTATGTGCTAATTTAAGAATTCTGCATAAAAAATATGAATTCAAAACTTGGATAAAAAAATATTACAAATACACTTAGATAAGATTTTTTCTTAAAAAATTCTGTTTTCTAAATTTTTTTTTTAATTCTGCTAATTTACTGTATGCATGTACTCTATGTTTCTTAATATTGTGTATACTGAAGTAATATTTTTAAAATATTTAAATATAAAGCAGTTTATCATAACAAAAAAATGACAATTTTCAATAAATTCATAATAATAATTGTTTGGTGAACTAAAAGTTTGTCTTTGAAAAAAGTAATTAATATATTTAAAAAAATTTCACTTCCGTATAAATATATAATGTCTAATTAATATAAATAAAAATTTGAGTCTTTATATTTAATAGTTTCTGAGAAAAAGGTATGAGATGATACATTAAATGTGATGTTTGTTATCTTTGGGAGAAGCTTGTTATATACATAAAAATACATAAATTTCATGTTTAAAAACATAAAACAGTTTTATTTTGTTTGTTTTAGAAATCATTTGTCCAGTTTAGAGTAACTTTTGAAGTTTAAAAATTAGAAACTGTCTGCAACAACAAAACCTTATGTAATAACTTAACAAAATCAAAGCGAAAACTTTCAAAATGTTGTATAATCAGGTATTTTTAAATACAATCTCAAATTCTTACCAAAACCATATTAATACATTGTCACATATTTTTGATACTTTCTGTTTAAATTTTATACCTGTAATGCATGAAATTACAAATTCTTCAAAATTTCTACAGAATTTGAGAAAATTGACGTTTTTTTCGTTAAAAAAAACAAAATATTGCTATTTTGGGCAATTTAAGACTTTTTTTGTTAACTATTTTATGCAAAATAAATTGCAAAGATGCTAATGTTAAATAAAATGGAACAAGTATATGTTGCAATTCATTCTTTTTGTGATAAAGTGGCACTTTATAGTGAAAATTCAATTTTCTCAAAAATGATGTTTTTAAAACTGCATGTATCTTTTTCTCAGTATATAATGTATGAAGGTACATGAAATTTTCCCCCTCATGTTACTGATATGTAATTATATATATTTATGAGTTTTTTGGGGGGGATTTTCCCAAAATATTTGACTGGAGTCCATATATCGTGACAAAAAAGTATCAATTTTTTAAGAAATTTATAGTGATATTTTTATGTTACATGTTTTTGAGAATATATATTTGAACAATATATTTTAAATATTTCACTTCATTGCAAATAGTAATGTTAGTTTATTATTCAGACAAGTTTTTAAGCTTTAATATTCAAAGGTTTTTCAATATAAAGTAAATAATTTTAACTCAGAGATGTGTAATGCTTTTTGTCGTTGCAGTAAACTTGTTACATCGGTGTTTCTCAAACTGTGGGGCGCACCCCCCTGGGGGCTCGATAACCCTACGACGGTGACACGAGCATATTGAAAATAAAAGGTTTAAAAAAAATTTTTGGAATGAAGTAAAATAAAATGCTTTTTGACATAATAAAAAATGAAAGATAATAAGAATAAAAATAAAAGATTTTACTTCAAAAGCTCATTAGCTATCTTTGATCCTATAACCAAATAAAGAAAGACATTTTGTTTGCTTTACTGTAATCCCACGATGAGAGATTTTTTGTTACGTTTCTTTTAACCCTTAAAGTACTACTTTTGATTTTTATATATTTTTGTCCTTCAAACTTAATGGTATGTTTCACTCCGTCTCTTTTTCTTTTAGGAAAGTTGTAAATAATATTTTTCATGTGAATGAGTTTTATGATATATGGATAAGCATATTGAGCACTTTAAGGGATTGTTTGGCCAAGATGTATTTTTATGAGTATTCTGAAACATATGCATAATGAAAAATGTTTTACACAATTATTTTTTTAGAACTACAGAGTCAACCCGAGCTCACGAAATCGTTAATTCTGGTAAAACTGTTTATTCGTTAACAGTGACCTTGGCAGTATCTTCCTATTAGACAGTCTTAATGGGAACTATAATGAATTTGTCACAGATATGCCTCTTTTTTGAGAGTAGCAAACGTTTTTTTTACAATCAAGTTGCTAGTTTTGATCGAGTTCCCTGCGTGACCACTTTCGTTCAAAAATATTTTCTATGAACATGCTACCCTTTCCCCCATAAACAATTTTGTGGTTTTGATTGCTGTGTTGTACGATTTATTATGGTTTATAAATGTAAATGAGCAGAATATAAAAAAATGGGCACCTGAGATCATTATTGAAAGAAGTTGAAACTGATCAAGCAATTGAAGAACCTGCTGAAATAATGCATATTAACCAAAATAGCGAAAGTAAATATGAGGAAAGCGATAGACATGAAACGTTTGAGTTGAATTGAAATTTTCAAATGTGGCCTAAAGAACTCTATGAAGAAAACTATGAAGTCATAAATGTAGCACTTCGCCTTGTCAAAAAGATACAAGACACAAGGAAGAAAAAGTTCAAAATGCTATTTGTAGATCATCAAATGACAGCAAAACTACAATAACGTGAACAAAATATGACAGTTTTGCTGGAAAATAACGTTCCTGTATTGTTGGCGAAAAGTGTCTGTGATTTATGTCTTTTATTAAGGACACGCACATTTGGAACATTTTCTTTAGTTTTATTGTATTTTTTCTCAAATTATCAAAGAACAATTGAAAAGTACTTGAATGTAGGTAAGTATGTTTTCTCTTAATTAAATTATTCACTGGAATTGTGATTTTTATCGTGTATAGTAAAAATAATTATAAATAAACTATAGTTTAAAAACAAACTAAAAAACGCGCTTTTATAGTGAATCGAACTAAAAAGTAAAAAAATATAAAAATATATATTACTTAAAAGTAACATATACAAAATGTAATACTTATCTTGTTAATTTATACGGTTTAAAATTATGATCGCATTGTAGCTTTAGCGCCAAAAAGTGCATTATTATTGCATTCAATACACAATTATTTTTTGGGGGAGGCAATAAGATTTATGATTGAAAATTGGGTCGCCAGTAGTGAAAGTTTGAGAACCACTGTGTTACATGCAAAAAAAATACACAAATTTCATGTCTAAAAACATAAAAACAGTTTTATTTTTGACTTTTTTAGAAATCTTTTGTATAGTTTAGAGAAAAATTTTGAAACTTCTATAAATTGTGTTTGCATGGGAACATACAAGTCAATAATGAAACCTTTCGCCATGTCGTAAAATTACGTATTCCCAAATCATTACTTTTACATATTGATACAGGTTTACATTATATTTATCATGTTTCATGGTCAGATTTGATATTTATAATGCATCAAAGCTTAAAATTCTTCGCAGATTCATACAGAAATTGAGAAAATTGATGCAAATGGTAAAAAAAAAAAAAAAAAAAATTCGTGAAGCAAAACCTCAAAAAAACTACTAATGTATTTTCTGAACATTTTAAAACTTCTGTTTCCTATTTTATGCTAAAAAATTAAGAAGATACTAATGTTTAATAAAATAGGGATAATGCATGTTGTAATTCATTATTTGTGTGATGAAGTTCCTTTTTACATAAAACATGCAATTTTCTCAAGATGACTGTTTTCAAACTTCGTGTACCTTTTTCTCAGAATATAATGTATGAATGTACTTGAAATTTTTACTGCAGATAAATAATATGTAACTATATATACTGGAGCTACTTTTTTGGAGATTTTCCCAAAATATTTTGCTGAAAAGCAGTTATCGAAAAAAAAATTACAATTTTTAAAAATTTCGTGGTGATACTTTTATGTTGAATTTTTTTGAAAAGAAGTAAACATTATATTTGAAACATTTTAACCAGAATATAAATAAAAAAAGCCTAATATATTAATATACAGACAAAATTTGAAGTTTTTATATTTAACAGTTTCTGAGACACAGGAACCTAAAAAAGCTCAATCTAACATTGTCGGTATAGGGGGTGCCGACTAATCTTAATGCGATATTTTGACTTTTCAAGCAAAGCGTATGTGGTATGAATAAAAGCAAGATGTGTTTCTCTAATAAGGGTTCCAGTAGTACAATCTTTTTCCGTCCATGAGTCTAACCATTACAAAATTTTACGCAAGAATTTACATGTTTTGTTGTCTGGAGATAAAGTAATTGGTGGCTGATAAGGATCAAGCAAATGTTGTCACTTAAAAGGTATTTTAACTTCAACAATTTTTCACCATGTATAAATTAAAGAAATAAAAATTGATGTTGTTTCATAACTAATTAGTTTATGCTTCTCTCCTAATAGTTTAAGACTCTGAATAACAAAGTTATTAAACATCTTAAGCACAAGTTTCAAATTTTGTTTTTCTAGATTTGTAGAGCATAAGGCCTTCAAAGTTAAACTATGAGCAAACTTTACTAAATTATTACTTTCGATGTCATATTGTCGTTTAAGTTGTGTAGAGAAATTTGCTTCTAATAACGGAAACTTGTGTGATCTTCGTAATAAAAACATTAACCTGCATTTTTTTAGGATAATCCAATTGTTACGAATGTATTTAAAAATGTGTACTGAATCAATTGCAAAAAAATAAAGGATCAGAAGGATGTAGATATACAATGCTCAATTTGGGAGGAACAGAAAAGTTGGACATTGCTTTTCGATATATCGAATTATTGTCAGAAACTAGTCCTATAGCTTTGAATCCTTTACTATCAAGTTCTTCGATAGTATTTTTAACACCGCAGATAGTTTTTCTCCATCGATTTTTTTCACCGGCATTATATGAACTACTTCTTTAAGAGGTGAAAGAAAACTTTGAATCACGAACACATATGCTTAAGTAGCAGCTTGTTCACTGTTATATGCCATCCCAAGAATATTACCCTCTTTAAAATCTAAATATGCTTTGTGAAATGAATTTCATCAAGCGTCAGTATGACAGTTTTGTCAACAGATTTTAGGATGTTTACTTTTTTTTTCATGCATGCTAGAAAGTTTTCATTTGATTTTTCTGTTTGAGGGTTAGTTTTTAAAGATGAACAAATTTTGTGGAAAGTTCTGGGATGGGAATATTGAAATATCTTGAATTTCTTAAAAATTTATATACATGAGGAGATATAAATTGTAATATACAAAAAGAAAAAAACTATTATTTCAGGAGGATATCTAAAAGAAAACTTGTTACTGGTTAAAAATTTAATTTGGTCAATTAAGAAATGGAGTACAATTTCTTTATCATCATCTAAACTTGAAAACATACTTTCTAAAAGATTAACAATAATGTCAAATGTAGGAGAATCATGGGAGCTTTCCATTTCCACTCTAGAGTCAGTTCATGCAATATTTTACTTACAGCAATAGCATTAACTTTTGTAGGAAATTTGTACTTGCCAAGTGGATCTGTCTTTTTTTTACCTATGTGTGTATGGACAAATTTAACTATTTATAATCACTGATGCTTTAATAATAGAAGATATTCTTGTTTCTAGCATTATAATTATGACTTGATCTTTTTAGAAACAACAGTCCACATATGTCCTGGAGCTTTTCTCTGCATTTAAACACGCTACTAATTCTGGAAAAGACGTAAATGATTTTTTTTTTTAATTCCTTAGAAATAATACTTTCTTGGATTGAGCGTTTAAGTGTTCATTTTCTAATCATTGAAGTCTCTGCTCAGGGCATTCTCGAGCGGGATTTGTAGAATTGGATTAGTATTTTGCAAAAGTTTTAAAAATTATTGGCACAGTAAAATTTTGTAATCTGAAATGCTTTAAGGGCACACATATCTTCTCCCCAGACTTTTCCTCATAAGCTTGTGTTTCTTCGTATTGCATCATCAACTAAGTGTAATTCACAAACCTAAAACTAAATATATATATTACATCGACAGAAAAGAATTGTTAGAATTAACAAAAATTGCTCTGATAATTTGATTTTTTGTAAGTTTGAATGGAACTTTTGTTGGAAATACTGAAATAATTTTGTACAACAAAAGAATTTTTGACAAAGTTTTTATGTAAAATTCGAACAAAATTTTTTTTTCTTCTTAGTTTTAATGGATTTTTTGTTTATTTTGTCAACAAATTATTGTCATCAAAGTAAACTTGATACGATGAAATCCTTCTTGTCGGAAAACCACACGTAGTCTATATTTATGCAAACAATTGTAGAAAAGAAAGTGTTGCCGTCAAGAGTGACTTAAAAATCGGTACTCACTTCTTCTAAATGCGGTGTCTTCTGCGACATTTACTGTCGTAGCAATCGTGCTTCAGGTTAACGCTGAGTCATGTTTATCTGTTTTCAGCTTACTTTTACAGATTTATTTTTTCTTACTTTTAAAGTCAACCTAATAGTAACATTTTGTGTTTCACACATATTAATATACAAAATAATCAATAAATGGTTGACTATGTCCATATTTACACTGATTACGAGCTGTGTATCATAATGGGCTTTCTTTTGGTAACGCAATATTAATACTTAAGGTACTTTCGTGATTCTGTGAAAAGGTACTTGGTAAATGACACAGAAATATTTGTTTGCAATAGCAAAAACATTAGACAGTATTGTTTAACAATGCTTGTGTTGGGTATCATTTTTAAGCATAAGAATTTTATTAGGGCTACAAAATGTTTATTTGATAAACGAACGCTTATCTCGTTAGAGATAAATAAAAATGAATTACCAGTGCTTGTTTGAGAAACTCACATGAAGAAAAAGAAATGAGTAGATTTTCACTAATGCCTTATAGAACAGCCTATTAATGTTATTAGCTCTCCCACTTTTTTTAAAAAATTAAGATATTGTTACGCAATTTCCATAAATAGAATAAAGTGAAATACATTTGAATACTTTGACGGAGCAAAATCTTTTCTGCGTATAGTTTTTCGAAGGGAGTCCCCTCTTTGGGAATCTGAACATTTGTAACATTATATTACCTTTATAATTACTTTTGCAATTCGGTACGGCGCATGTGTACACCATTTTAAAATCTTATTCAGAATCCACAAAAAATAAATATAACGTTATGAAACAAATCATAAAAGATTTAGATAAATTCTACCTTAAAATTGCAATTAAATACGGAATGCCAATTGAAGCTTTCAATCAATTTAAATCTTATGTAGCAACAGAAATTCGGGAATTAGATTTCACTGTTGAAAATGAAATTATGTATAAAGATCATAAATCATCAATAGAAAATATCCAAAAGGACTTCGTGATTACATATGTTGATAAGGTCTCTGCTAATTATGCCATAATTTGTAAATATTTTTACAGTAAAATATTAAGTAACCACATATTAAATAATAATTCATTTCAAAAATCAATTCACAATAATAGAGAAGATAATCGTCTTTTAGCTTTGAACAAAAGACTGAATATTCATCTAAATAATATTAAATATCCAAGTATATTTTTAACACCAAAATTTCATAAAAGTCCTATAAAATTCCGTAGTATCACTAATGGATACAATACATATATCACGAAGTCTGGAAAGATCTTACAATCTCTTCTTCAAAATCTAATTGATAACTTACAAAACACGGCAATAATTAAAAATAGCTTAGAGATTGCTAGAGTTACTAAGGATATGTTAATTTTTTCCATGCATGGCTTTGATTTCGAAGACCTTTTTAATTCTATAGATATTGACGATGTGATTAAGGTTCTACAGTTAATTTATGATAAATATGAATTATATACTTCAATAAAAAAAGAAAAATTTGATATTCTTGTTAACCTCGTATTAAAAGAAAATTTCATTGCATTTTTTTGATCAGAATCTTTATAAACAGATCAAAGAAATACCTCAGGGTGGTCCAGCTAGTAATTGTTTAGCGAACCTATATTTACATTTTTTTTTAAAATTAATCATGTTGTAAATGATTCTTACTTGATTTATCGTTATATAGATGATTTAAAAAATTTTGGTAAAAATAGTGAATACAAACCAAATATTACGTTCTACCCTGATTATCTCAAGCTCCTTAAAACTAACTTCAACTCTAATATGGTGGAATTCTTGGATTTAGACTTGCATCTTATTAACAATAATGTAGTCAGTAACATTTTTGACAAAAGAGATTCGTTTAAGTTCCATATAATTAAAATTCCTGTATGGAATAGTAACTTGCATATATCAATTTACAGAAATATCATTTTGAATTTTTTATTTAGAAATGATAACTTAACTACCCACAAAATAAATAAATACAATAATATAAAAAAAAATTCAATGTTTAGATCATGAATACCCTTTTAATTTTTTAAGAACTTATATTCATCACAAATACATTAACCGTCTTGCTACTTCTAATTCCAAAACCACACAACAATAGGATTTCAAAGTCAGCATGTTAGTGGTCTTGCTGAGAAGATTATATCACACACACATAACACTCATATCACAGTTTACATTTTTTCCACACATCTTGAACATCTTACACATTGTTGACAACCAACCAAATTAGTGCCTAGCAAATTTAACAATCAACCAATTAATTCTGCCATATTTGATTGTCATCTTTTTTGATATCTGTCTTTGCTGGCTGGTTTAAAAGTTAGCTCAAAAGATGTGTTTATGTATATCCGAATTTTTTAACTTGGTGAATAATTGATTTTCATTGATGTCAAGACGCTTGATTCTCTTCTTAAAAAGCTCTGTGAGAAAAGAAATTTTGTTAAATTATTTTTTGAAAAATACTTTTCATATGTAATTGTTTTAGGATTTTTGTACTTTTCTTACATAATAGTTTTGCGATTTTTCTGCATTAAGAGTTTGGGAGAGTTTGTTACATAATAGTAGTGAGTGGTTTTATCATACTCTCTGAGTTTTTACATACTCTGAATTTTTGTTTATTTTATTTCATTTGGTTTTTCCTACCGAGTTGCAAAGGGGGAAGGTTGGCGCCTTCCAACTAGTTTAACCCCACTTATTCGGTCCTAAGTCCGAAATTGCTTTCTGACTCGCTAGGTTCTTCTTTTTTGTAGTTTCTTTTTTTTATTTTTCTATAATTTTGATCTTCATCTTTAGCTTTTATATTTTTATTACGCTATTTCTTGTTATGTTCATTATCTATTATTTCTTGTTTTTGATATATAATACACATTTCTTTCATATATATATATATATATATAACATGTAGGGGAGCCAATTTTTTATCGGTACACTACGCGTCAAACGTCTTTTGGGCACGGTTTTGAAATCGCTGCAGATAAGATTTTGGCATCCAATAGTTTTCAATCCAAGATGGTGGTCTCGCACTGAGAATTCGACGTAAATAATTTAAAAGAATAGCTTTTATTCCCGACAAAAGAGGAATTACATAAATTTTAAAAGAAGCAAAAAAAATCAGAAATGTAAGTACTATTATTGCAGAAAACCAGTTAGGAAGATATAAGTACCAGGATTTAAAGAAATAGAACACAAGGTATTTAGAAATGCCGGCAAAAGGAGCAGATTAATAACTGTTAAAAACTAAAAAAATCCAAAGCAAAAAAAATACAATCAGGATTTAAAAAGATTAATGGTGAAATGTTAAGAATCCGATTGTTTAAATGTATTATTAATATATTTGAGGGATTTGAATATATTGAAAAAATAATTCAGGTAATTTTCAATATATCTAAAATTTCCAAGTTTTATTTTTGAATTTTACTGACCAAGGAACGTTTAAAAATGCATTAATTAAAAGTAAAGTTGAAGTAAAATTACAATTTGCTGCCAGTGAAAAAAGAATTATTTCTTGTAGATTTACTATCGTAGCCATGCAAGTTTGCATTGTAAGCATCTGCAATAAAACATAGAGCCATCAAATTATTTAACCTGTCTATAAATTATTTTCATTTTGCTGCCATGCGTATCACATTTCATGATGGCCAAAATAAGCAAATTCTCAATCTAGAATAGGAATGTTTTTTTAAAAATTATTAGAAAACAAGGACAGAAAGTGCGAATTCGGTAATCCTTTTAGTCCATAAAAATTTAAAGCTGAGTGGCAATATTCTTTTAATAAAAGATATTAGTACTCACTAATAACATTTGAAATATCCATTTATGAATAAACGACAGAAGATTAAAACTACTATCTAGACAACGGGAAGCATGGAAATGTTTAAATTTGTGAAAAAAAATCTGCTTAAAATCGTCTGAATTTAATAAGGATACTGCCACAAATATAAATCAATAAAAAATTCATTTTAATATACTGTAATAATATCAAACAATATACATAATAAATAACAAAATAAAATTACAAAACAGAAAAAAAATTAAGAAATATAATAATAAAAATTAATGGATGGCAACCGCAGAACCAAATTTAATAATATTCGTAACCATATTGTAATGTTATAGCCCAACTTGACGATTGTCACCAACAACACTTGGTACCGATATAATATTAGAACATTAATTTCAATACTCAAAAACTGAAAATGACAAGCTGTCCCCTTTCTCCTCCAACCTGAAAAGTAAAAAAAAAAGAAAAAGTTTTATGGAGGATTACTACTATCTATCTTGTTTTCCCGCTTTTGTAATTCCATGGAAGAACACTTGATATTAAAAACCAACAAGTATAATTGTGTATGAATAAGTATTATAGTAATTTTCTGAGATACACAAGTCTGTTTCACTTTTTCTCCACTAAGAGAATCGAGGGCAAGCTTTAGGACTTAGATATCAGCGTCTTATTATCTAAAAAGAAGAAACTTTCTTCACCTATGCTTTCATCTATTAAAAAAATATTTATGTCAATAAATATATTTTTCCACCTAATACAGCAGAAATAAAAGCACCAAAATCTTGTTCTACCTGAAAAAATACAAAATGTATAATTGGAAAGAAAAATTGCTTGTTTTATTATTATGGTGCTTACTTAATGTCAGACTGAGCAGATTTCTCGTGTTTTTCACTCAAGTACAACATACCTGCATACAGGAGTTTTTATACCAAAACTGCATTAAATTTTGGTACATATTATCGCAACCGTATTGGCGATGTTATATGAAACGAAGCACATGGTTATCAATTTATCGTGTATACCACTTTGAAAATCAGGGTCGCTAACTTGGTGAATTATCTTGAACGTTGGCATTGTTGCGATAATATGTAAGCACCTAAATTATCTCTACCGTCCTTTAATAAATAAAAGCGTAAAATATATTTAATCGGGTTAAATATCAAGAATCTGATATCTTATTCATTTTCATCCAAATAAACAAAGGTCACATTAAAGGTGCATTGCCTTTTTTAAGACATGCAAGCCATTTTACTGTCCAGTATAAAAATAAAACAAAAATTATTCCAAACTAGCAAAAGAATACTTCAATTATTAGTTGTATATAAATAAGTACTTTGGGGGCAAAAATATATTGCACGAAGAAATAAAGTAATTTTTGTGAGTTTTGAAAAGGTAGTAAAATTTGAATAAATCCTGAATCTTTTATAAATTGATTTGGATACAATACGTTGTCAAAGGTTGTATTTATTCCTGCATTCAAGGCACCTTCTACTAGCAGTGCTAATTGATAAAAACTTAATACTATGTTAAGGTATCCGACTACTTGCGACAACTTCTTTTTGAAAAAAAAGGAGATATGGAGATCTTTTTGTGATTTTTATATTTATTTAGTATATTTTAAGGAAAAAATCCTAAAATTGGTAAAAGAAAAAAAATTATTATTATTAAAATGGGAAAAAACTAGTAAAAATGTACGAAAAATTACATAAACGGGGCCCGCTCTGTGCAAAGATTTTATGAAAAAATTTTCAATTTTGATGTGTTACTTTGTTATTCCTGTTTGAAGTGACCTTCACGATAAGAGATATTTTAATTTTTACAAAAACTAGAGCACTTTATCTAAGTCATTATACGAAATTGCTTAAAAAAACATTGACTATATTCACATAAAGAGCTGCAAATTTTGAAGTAAAACAGTTATTGATAAATCTGAAGATCAAAACACTTCTACTGTTATGCAGAACATAAGCAAAAAATTTCAGCTAATTATTTTCAAAACTTTTTGAGCGATCGCGGTCCCCGTTTGAGTTTTTCGAAAAAAACACATTTCGAGTAAAACGCATTTTAAAGTTTGACATCTTGTGTAAAGTTATGGCATTTGCTTTTACTAAAATGCTTGTAGTTTTTGTTCTAGTGGAGGGAAAATAAAGTACTTGGTATTGTTATTAAGTTAATAAAATGCTCTATAAAATAAAGTCATAAAAAAATTTGCCAATTTTTGAAAAAAATCATGGTTTTAGGGTAGTCGGATACCTTAAGTCAATTAAGAAAACCATATTCATGTTGGTTAGCATTGCACATGTTAATACTACAATGCATACACACAAGCGCATTCTAATGCAAAACAATAGTTTTATTTATGTAACATAATGGTCATTGGTTGACAACCTTTCAAAGCAGAATTTAAAATGGTGTTTAAATATTCGGCTATGTGTAAGACATAAATAAAGTTTTTCACTTTTGGGCGAGAAAGTGTAAAATAATAAAGCGCTTTTGGATTTGGCGACCGGAATCGATCGCCAAATAAGTTAATTTAAATGCATTAATAGTAACTTTTACTATTTTTTAATTTTCATTCATATTTCTTTATTTTCATTGCGAAATTACACTTTGTAATTTTTCCTAACACCTATCACTAAAATAAATTGCTTGGTGTCTAAATTTGGTTGCTAGAAAATTAACTTCGCCGAGCCCTCCCCTTTCCCATTCTACACTTTAACCCACGGTGGGTTTTTTTAAGAATGTTGCTTACAGTTGATTTAAGTTTTGATCTGAATAAATCAAACAATATGACTTATGAGTGAAGGAAATTACACTAAATTTATAATACTCTTGTTTTAAACAATCCGCCAAAATAAATTAACATTTATCACATTTACCATGTCACTAAATGGCCCGTCAATCATATAGAGAGTATAATTAATAATTTTATCTACATATTAAACTTATCTTGTATTAAAAACAAGCCATGTACTTTTAGTTTTAAAAATAAGAGAAAATCAGTTAAGTAAAATAACAACACAAAGAATCGAGTACTCATTTTAAGGGGAACTTCCAAATGTGTGAACTGAAAACGTAATAGCACTTTAGCACAATGAAATCACATTATTCAGGTGAAAAACTTTTGTTCAGAACCTAAATTACTCATATAAATCCATCGTTAAATGTAAAAATGTCAGAAATGGATTAGAAAATTTTAAAATTACGAAAAATACATATATTGTAACGGTGTGGCACATAGTGCACTAAAAGGCTTGACACATAGCACACGATAGACTAGAAAGAGGGCGCTGCTGTGAATTGTTTTGGCCTTTGAGAGAGAACAGAAGTGAGATCTCGAACGTGTGAAAATGGAGAATGATGCCTGTAGTTCCCTATGCGAGTTATAATTGTAAATAGAGTTGTAAATATAGTGATGTGCTTTGAAGAAAATAAAAAAAAATTGGTAAATCGGGTTAATTTGAGTGATGATTAATTCAACAACAAGACGATCTTACAATATCTTTGCTTTCAGAATTTTCTGACATCATGTTTGACAAGCTTTATTATAATGTCTGCAGATGACGCCATGTGTATGCAATCTACGTACAAAAGTTTTAAAACATTACTTTAGAAGAAAATTACGGCATAAAACTGTTTAAATACACATAAATAATACTATATTTTACGAAAAAGAATATTTTGCTGTACAAATAATGACTAATCTCTTCAGAAACAATAATTCTGCTTTTGTTATATGAAAAGGGGGGGGGGTATCACCAATAAAAATAATTAAAGTAACCTTGGATTATGCCATGAGACCACGTCATTATATGTGTGTGTTCTCTCTGTCATACTTCTCAAGAGAGTTGCCGGAAACTTATGCAACAAAGTTACACGAAGAAGGGGGGAATAGCAGCGAATCGATATGTAATTTTTTTTAATTTGGTAGTTTTGTAAAATTGTTTAAAATATGCTAAAATGTTTTAATTATTTAATACATTTAAAATACATTCAAATTTTTCCTCCTCAGTATCAAATCTGCTGTCTTTTTTCATAAATTTCTGAATTATATTGAAAAGTATTTGTGGTGATATAATAAAATCTAAGCAGGAAGTCTCATTTTTCCCTTAAGGTATCCGACTACATTCGGAACCATGATTTTGTAAAAACGTATAAATGGATAATATTTATAATATTTAGTGTCACTTAGATTAGAATGCATGTATAAAATTGTTTTAAGAATTTTATTACAATACAAAACTATTTAAATACAATATTTTGACAAAAAATGAACATAGATTACCCATTTTCAAAATTTTCTTCTTTTATGGAAAATGCTTTTATATTAATAATACACTGCTGGACAATTGCTAAGGATGGATCACAAATTGCTATATAGCATAACATTAAGCAAGACATGAGGCCTAGTAGGATAAAATATAGTTGCCACACTGTTCAGACATTAGAATAAAGAATATTTATTGTTCTGGAAAGTACAAAAGCTGTGAAACATCTGAAAGAAACAAAAATGTTCATTTGATCTGCGTACGGAGAAATGGAACAATGCATGTAAAAGTCAGCAGGCACCTTAAAGAAAGGTATCAGTACGGGATATGTCCACCGTGGAGTGTGATGCAACATTCCACACGTCTTACCATACTTTACACAACATTATCCAGCAGCTGTTGAGGCAATTTATCTCAATCCTCTGTGAGTGCACGGATGAGGGTGTTCTTGTTTGTCGGAGAATAGTTTCGACCAGCAACTTGCTCCCCAAAGCATCCCACACATTTTCAATGGGGTTTAGATCTGGAGAACGCGCTGGCCATACGAGACGTTGAATACCCTCGCTGTCTAGACAATCCTGAACAGCGAGTGTTCGATGATATGTTGCGTTGTCGTCCATAAAAACAAATTTATCACCGACAGCACCACGGAAAAGACGAACATGAGGAAGTAGAACTTCATCAATGTATCATTGGCCCGTCATAGTCCCATTCGCAACGACATGTAGGCGCGTGCGGCCATTGATCATGATGCCGGCCCACACCATGATACTGCATGTCGGATATCGGTCCTTTTCCTGGATATTTTCTGGACGATAAGCAGTACCACTCTCGCGCCAGATCAGTTGGCGTCTACAATCCGATGACAGACTGAACCTACTCTCATCTGAGAATAGTACGCATGCCCAGTCCTGTTCAGTCCAATTGTGATGCTCACGACACCATTGCAAACGGGCAGTACGGTGCTGTCTGGTCAATGGGACACACACAACAGGTCTGCGTGCGTATAGTCCTCCTTCCCTCAAACGTCTGGCAACAGTTTTTCGGGAGATCTGCTTTCCTGAGGCAGCAAGAAACTGATTTGCCACCTGCTGAGCTGTGGTGCGCCTGTTCCTTTTTGCTGATAGGACGATATATCTGTCTTCTGCAGGCGTCGTACTTCTAACACGACCTCCCCCGTGCCGTCTACTACACATTCCAGTAGTTTTAAATGACTTCCACAGCCGTGAAACAACGCTGTGAGCGATGTCGAACTCCCTGTCAACATCTGTCTTTTTTCGCCCTTCTTTGATCTTTCCAATAATTCGGCCACGCATAAAATCATCTATGTGATGTCGGGAAGACATGCCAAAAATTTTAAGTTCGTCTATTAAATCTTTCCTGTAAAACTTTGACTTAAAACAACAACTGTCCACACGCGTCAAAACCTTTAAAGCTCTTATGAACGCTATCACGTGATGAACAGACGTGGAAAAAAATTTTGCATACTCATACTTCTTACTAATATCCCGCACTTATTCTAATTTTCCTCATTTTGCTTCCTTTCATTTTGTGGTTGCTATGGATGATAGTGTTATCCGTCCTTAGCAATTGTCCAGCAGTGTATTTTGCCTGTAAATAGCTCAGACCTCTGTACAAAGCCTGAACTGAAATTTCTGAAATATATAACTTAGAAGTGGATTTATATATCCATATTTTAATACAACAGAGGGGAGAAATTTTAAGAAAAAAAAACACCGATAATTACTTCAATTGACAATAACTCTGAAAATAATGTGAATTTTTCAAAAATCCTAGTTCAGGACCTCAAGTCTTTACTTTATTTAAGAAAAATTTTATTATTATAGAAGCATTTTTCATAAAAGGAGAACATTTTAAAAGTAGGTCATTCTAAGTTTATTTTTTGCCAAAATATTGCATTTAAATAATTCTCTTACCGTAATAATATTATTCAAACAATTTTATACATGCTTTCTGATTGAAGTGACACTAAATATCATGAAAATTATTCATTTATGCACTTTTTTAAAATCTCGGTTCCGAACGTAGTCGGATACCTTAAGTCATTTTGATTTGAGAATTTAATCCAATAGTTCAAGGCACATTCGGTTCCTTAGTTTGGTCTTTATTGTTGTCACTTGCGAAAATGCCCTTTTCACTGTGACATTACTTATGGATAGGCTGTAAAACTTTAAAGCAAATGTAGCTACATCTCTTAAAAATGGATTTCCAACTACGCCATTTATATTAAAAATATAACACTGAAGTAATGCCTCATCATTTAAATGTTCAGATTCCAAAGGAAAAACATTATTTAACTGTATTCCATTGATTTTCCAGAACATCCAAATTAGATTGGTCTGCTGAAGGCAGAAAAGAAAAAGGAAGATTTGAATTTAAAAGAATGCCAGACGAGAAATTATTATTTTTAATTAGTTTTAAAAGTTACTCATATGAAATCTTGATAAAATTATGACATCTCTTATAAATTTCTATTGTAGATTCTGGAGAAATTATTTTACTTTTGCTTGTCCTTTTATTCAAGAAGACATATTTAAAATCAATTTCCTCGATCAATAAGTAAATGCTCGTTAAACTCATGCTAACTTCTAGATTTACATATTTAGTGTAAATTCTTCTTGTAAGTACGGGTGAAATCTTCTAATTCTTTCAAAAATTTGCGAAGGTCAGAACGATCACTTTGAAGGAGCAAATTAATTTGCTCAAATTTTATTTAAATTGGCTAAACAAATGTAAGATATAATTCATTTATCGGATCCGAATACATTCTGTAAAGTTCTCTTACAAGATATTTGTCACACACCAAGGAAGCAAGCTGAAAATGAAGCTTTAAGGAACCCTACTTGTTAGGATTCTCTTAATGCAGTTGCTTCTTGCCAATCATCAGGTCGAATCAATTGTAATGGACCTTTACATCATTTAATGTCCTGCATAAATCCATGTAAGATTTTCTTTTTAAAGCAGATCTATGGAACTAATCATCTGATTCTCTTATCATACAATCTAAGTTAGAAGGCATATGAAATCACTAAATCGAAGCGAATGACAAATGCATTTGATTAAAATTCAGTTTGGGTTCTTTCTTCATTAGAGTAAAAAAATTAATGATTTTTCCCACAAAGATGAGACGCTTCCTCAGTTCCAATAGCAAAGCAGTTCCCTAGGTTGATTATTAATTTTTGAAAAAGCCTTTCACGTGCTTATATAGCGAGTCAGCTGTAGATTCTACTACTTCTAAAGGGTGTTTTTTTGAGAGGTATAGAAATTTAAATTGCAATAAAACAACGATGTATTATTCGATTGACATGAATTTTTTTTATTCGAAAGATAATCTTGTGGCATTACATTTTAAATATGATTTCTGGCATAGGACTGCCACGGCTGGCTCGGATGTAGTCCAATCTGGAAGTCCAATTTTCGATGACTTTTTCCAACATTTGTGGCCGTATATCGGCAATAACACGGCGAATGTTGTCTTCCAAATGGTCAAGCGTTTGTGGCTTATCCGCATAGACCAATGACTTTACATAGCCCCACAGAAAATAGTCTAGCGGTGTTAAATCACAAGATCTTGGAGGCCAATTCACAGGTCCAAAACGTGAAATTAGGCGGTCACCCAACGAGTCTTTCAATAAATCGATTGTGGCACGAGCTGTGTGACATGTTGCGCCATCTTGTTGGAACCACAGCTCCTGGACATCATGATTGTTCAATTCAGGAATGAAAAAGTTAGTAATCATGGCTCTATACCGATCACCATTGACTGTAACGTTGTGGCCTTCATCGTTTTTGAAGAAGGATTCCACCAGCCCATAAAGCGCACCAAACAGCCAGTTTTTCTGGATGTAACGGTGTTTCGACATACACTTGTGAATTAGCTTCACTCCAAATGTGGCAGTTTTGTTTGTTGACGTAGCCATTCAACCAGAAGTGCGCTTCATCGCTAAACAAAATTCGCTTATGAAAATCGGGAACAACGGCAATCTCGTTTTGGGCTCATTCGACGACAATTTGAAAGCGTTGTTCAGGCGTGAGTCTATTCATGATGAATTGTCAAACCAAACTGAGAATAAATCACTTGACAGCTGTTAAATGAGTCGCCATCTTGGAAAGTAATGCCAACTTAAACTTCTATACCTGGAAAAAAACACTCTGTATAAGTCCTAAGAATTGAGATACTATCTTATTTTTTTTCCATTGTAGAAGCAAACACACAAGAAAAGATGTTTACATCCTGCAACATCTGTAGATTCATCAAGTATTAAAGAGAAGTATGACTTTATAATTTCTACCGCTTGTTCTTTCAGCAACTGAGAAGAAATCACTTTCTTGATCAAAGCTCAGCAATCCAAAATGTACGTATTATATACGATAGTACAGTTTTTATTATATAAAAAATACTTTAACTCTTTATCTACCGCATTATGATTTCTGCAGTTTTTTTTTCATGCAATATTTTTTTTTGAATCACTACATTGGAAATTAAGAGATATACATACACAAAATACTCAACTTTGGGAAATTTCCTCCGCGTTAGAGCTAACTAATTAATTAAAGATATTCAACTGTAAAATTAATTCTGTTCACTGTTCACTTAAAATAAATAGTCAAATCGCGTTTTCTAGATCTTCATTAACATACAAAAAAAATAATAATAATAAGACGCTTATCTTTTGGCATTACCTATTTTTTCGGAACAAAAATAACAATCTTCGCGATCCGCTTAAAATGCCGTCAGCTGAAAACGCAATTTCTGCTAAAAAACTATTCGCCTTCCTCGTTAAAAAATTCCTCATAGAGCCGGTGCTGTCATATATCTTGGAAAAGTGGATTTATAAAAAAATATTCCTGCTAAGTATCGTCAGATTATTCGCAAAAATGATTATTCTATGTAAATTCAAAGTGAGTGGTACTTATAAGTACTGTCGATAGATAAAGGGTTAATGCAGTGCCGATCCTATATAGGCCCCCACAGGCCACCTATAATTCTTTCGATCAAGCAAAAGTTTTGTGAATTTCTCAAAATAAAATTTATAATAAGTTGAATAAATATGCTGAATTTTAAATAGTTATTGAAAAATGAAAATAAGTCCCGATTTCCCGATAGCATAGAGAAAAGTTCGATAAAAATAAGAATCGTTCGAGAAAAGATAGTTCGAGAAAAATAAGAATGGATTTCAAATTCTGAGGAACATTCCTTTTCATCAGGGGTGTAGCCTGCCTTATCAGGGGGCTAGTATCTATGATACAGGCCCCCTTAGCTACAGGGGCACCGGACATGTGTAAGCAAAAAGTCATAAAATGTTATTAATGGTCATATTAAGAGTTCCTTTCTACATTTATAAAATAGTATGTCACTGGTTTCAAAACATAAATTTCCCGTGTGAATTCTGAATCTCAGGACCCACTATAAAAAAGTTTAAAAGCTGGTAAAGTTGCTCAAAATAATGAGAAAACAAGGAGTGGTATCTGGTCAGAAAGCAAGAATAACTTCTCATTCAAAGCGGTTTGACAAAAAGATCGTTTAAAGTGAAATACAGATAACACTTGGGATGGGAAAAATACATTTAGAATGTTATTTGCTTGTAAATGAAAATACTCCCATCGTCTGTTGATTGATTGACTGTAATAAACGTCGCACTAAGAAGCTACATAAAGTCTTGGCAGTTGGAATTTTTTTCACAAGTGGTCCAGTGAAAGAGAATATTAGATTTTATTTATCCCAGTTCTCTTTTATTTCTGTAACAACCAAAAGACCGAATGCGCATTGAGTGAGCAAGGGATCTGCTCCCCGTTACGAGAAAGATCTGGTCCATAAGCGCCAGAAGTCTTCTGTCTCCCTCCAAGTCTATAGTTGATTATTTTTTAACGAGTATTCATGAGTTCTCAACGCTGGTCCCATGGGGAAAGGGGCGTTAAGGAAGAATTTCGACACATCGGACAGAAGTGATGAAAAGCATGATCAAGATTTATGACATGCTTAAGGAGTAATGAAAAGAATGAGGCAGAATGACCTTGAGAAAAAAACCCCTTTTTTTTCTGACCCTTAGGAAATTTTGCGTCAATTTGACTTCCGAACTAATTTATTTTGGACAAGACAAAAATCGGAATAACAAAAACGGTTAAACAACAAAAAAGGTAACTATATTTTCACTTTCAAATTCTTTTTTCGATTTTTCAGATTTAATGCCCAGGTATTTTAATCATTGCGTAAGATAAAGTGAAAAAAATATATTGTTGTATTTGAGCTATAACTATGTTTTTATTTATTTTTCGTTTTACATATATAAATATAAATAACTGTCATCAGTTTCTTGGAATTCTTTCATGTTGATTAACATATTTAAGTGTATGTTTTCGTAGATTGAATGTACCGTAATCTTCTTAAAACATTTTCAATTGGCATTGTTATTCAAATGATAGAATATTATTCGCCTCTCGTATAAAAATAATTCCTTTAGGCACTTATGAAAAATAGTAGTAGTTCATTTTAAATACAAAACATTCAAGGTGTTTTTGATTATTGGCAATACTTAAAAGGATCTGCAGCGACCTTACAGCTCAACATAACGACTCCAAAACTGAACTGAATTGATCTGTTATTATTGTAGCGTGCCTGGTTCCATGTGTTGTAGTTCTTGAAAGCTTACCTCTTAATTGCTGATTTAATCTTTAAAGTTAATAAATGTTATTGTTATTTAATTCAACCGTGTTGTAGTGAAGAATGCCTAACCACGCAACGCGGCAGTGGTGACCCGGACGTGATTTGAACACGCAAATGTCGGAGGGAAGATTCGATCTGAGTACCTTCCGTTCCGAACGTACGAATGAAGCAAGTACGCTAACCATCACGCCAAAACGATCGTCACGCGGGATGTTGGTACAAGTTCATATAGATATCACACCGCCACAGATCCAAACAATAGCGCGAAATTGAAATAAAACATTGTTATATTTATTTTGATGATTTTGTTTGTAATCATAACATGTGTATTACGATAATTCTGTTTAGTAATAAACTTGAACCAATCTATAGTTTCTCAATATTTAATTTAAATTTCGCTTCAAACTTTGAAAAGAATTTTCAAAGAAATAAAGTATGTTAAGTTTACTTAAAGATACACACACATTTTTTTTTTGTTCTTTTTATTGAGGTAACAGCTGAAATAATCACATACAGTGGCGTACACAAAGGGGTGTGTCCTGGGGTCCAGACCCCCCAAAAGCCCTTGATTTTTTTACGATTGATTATAATTTGAAGTATATAATACGTACAATTTAAGTATTCGTAATTAATGATTAATTTTATTAATTAATGTTAATTATTTATTCAATAATTAGTTTTTTACTGTGTTTTGTTCCTGAAAATCGAAAGGAGTGTAATACAAGAATGGTGAACTTCCGCGACCCTGGACTCCCCCACTTTAAAAATTCCTGTGTGCGCTACTGAACGCAAAATTTTTCTAATAGACTCTAAGATTGCTAAGAGAACCATTACTTTGTAAGATTGAATTTGAAAAACACAATTTTTTTCTTTTTGTATTTATTGCTATTTTAAGAGAGATTTGTACGATATTTTCTTGATTAAGATCTTTTGCCCAGAGAATTTGAAAGAATATTTAATGCAACCTAATAATTAATTATGTGTATAATTAACTATAAATATACATCAAAATCGTATAATTTCTTTAAAATATTGCATAGAATTGTGTATGCTTCTAATAAAGTTAATCAAAATTCATCTATAACAGTCTTCAGCAGTACTTAAAATTTTTAAAAAAGACAACAATAAGAATGTCAGAACTATGGCAGAAATTTCTTATAAAAAGTATTTTACGAAAGGTTTATTCTTACAGAACAATAATAAATGTTGAAAAATATGGAGGTAATACTTTTTAATATAAAACTATTTAATTAAAGTGATAGCAAAATGCATTAAAGAAATAAAAATATAATAAACACAATTTATAAAGTATATAAGGGATTTCACAAACAAAACAGAAATGTGAAAAATTATTCAATAAGTAGTAAGATTGTATAATCTTGAGTATTTTTAACGTAGTTAAGATACAAGTCTAGTTAATGAATTTTAGATTTCTTTTGTGATATTGTGGCCTTTGTCAAAAAGTTTTGAGTTATCTTAGAAATTTCAAATTATTCGATAAATGCTTTATTGTCTTGTTTAGTCTCAAAGTATTAAGATATTTGAAAAAACAAACAAACAAGTATAATAATAATATTAAAGTTTTGTTAACTTATATTTAGAAACTTTAAAAGGGGGGAGGGGGGAAACTTTACAAATTCAGATTATTATAATTGTGTGTTTCTAGTTTAAAAAAAAAACTTAGAATTTTTGAAAACTTTCTTTTGGTGGAAATATTTTAATTATTTTGAATAAGTAATCTGGGGAAGTCAAGCTACGTTTTGTTCTAGAAATGAAACTGATATGTTTAAACAAACAATTAATTAAACAAAATATGTTTGTATTAAATCAGAAATTTCATAATTCAGTCAGAAAATTTGAAAAAAAAAAGATGAAATTAATTTTTTGAGAGTTTGGAAAAAAAATTAAAAAGCTTAAGATTATTATTTTAATTTTCTTAATATATCATGGACAAAATTTACAGTTTGCAATAATAAATAGAAAACTTTAAAAAGTTTAAAAATTTAGATTCGATTAAAAAAGAATTTAGTTATTTTTTAATCCAAAATTCATAACTTTATTTTCAAGCATTCACAGAAATTCCTTCCACACTGCTACAGAGAAATAAATTATATGACTCGGAATCGGAAATCGTCCATCGGGAAGGCCCGAGGCTTTGCGCAAGCATCGAAGTTGCAAAAGAAATATGGTGTCTACTTTTCCTAATGTAGAGATACTTTTAAAAATATTTTTAACTATACCGATATAGAATGTATCAGGTCAGAGATCTTTCTGAGTTTTAACCCGGCACTTCCCGCGTAGGGTATGTCGTACCCGCCGTCTACCTTTTTTCAACACTCCTTCTAAACCATTTTTGAAAAATTGATAGTTTCACAGAATATGAAAACCAGATTTATATCTATTTAACAGCTTTATTTACTAAATTTAATGAGGTTAATTTACAGTTACAAGGACCATCATTTTAGCTTTTCTTGCCAGAATTTAGCTGAGGAGTATAATATTGGACATCTCAAATTTTCCCAGTTCCTCAATTTGTCTGTCGCAGACAATCTGCCAGGCAAATGGCGTTTTAACCTACGTTCAACATTTAAATGTCCTTTAATTATATTTTGAAACTAGGTTTCAGAATGCTTTGACTACCATATACCACATATTTGAATACCACAGTTGACAATGGATTAATATGGTCACTCTGGTGGGGGGAGTCAAATTGCAAGAGGAACTAATTGGAAAAGGCATTAACGAAGAATTTAAAGTTTAGAAACGAATACCAGCAATTTTGAAAGCACGAGAATCATCCATCCCATTAAAAGCATTTGTTTGCTGTTCAGTTACTTTATGTAACAATTATTTTATTTTTAATTAAATTTTAATTTTATTAACATGTGTGTCTTTAGTTTTAAACATTATACTTCACTACAGTTAGAAATTCAAATCTCTTGAAGTAAGTAGCTCTATAACAGCTGTCAAAAAACATTTAAGTTGATTAATGTTAAAAAATTCTCTATTATAAAAATAATGGTCTACCCCAAACTGAAAAACATGACAAGGGGTCTATGAGACAAAAAGTTTGGGAACCTCTGCAATAGTGTATAGAAAAATGCTCTACTGCCAAACCAGGCAACCCAGAATAATCTTATCATTGTACATCTACCAATGAGAAACAACTTCTTTTATACGTTTAACGTACCAAAGAGAAATACCCCTGGCGAGAGGAACTGAAAAATCTTCTCTCTGTTTAACGTTTCACTGTTTGGAAGTTAGTTACTGAGAAAAAATTTGTTGCAACTGTAACAGTAAGTAGCTTGACAATAATATACTTTATTTTATAAACCTTAGTTAAGTAAACCAATGAAATAAGAAACGTTCCTTGTGTAAATGATGAAGATAAAACAATATAGCCTCTCAAAATGGAGGAATCTAACATGTTTTTTCCTCTGTTAAATCACATCCTTAGGGATTTAAAAAATATCCTCAAGGAAACTTGTACTAGATTTCAACATATGAGATGACAAGGAAAGATCCATCTTTTTCGCATAACTAACGCTTGTAATATTGGGCAGAAGGTTAATATGAGAAATTTTTGTTTCAAAGGAAACTGGCTTTTTATATCTCTGGATTATGTTGCGATCCTTTTTATGAAAAGAGATCTCGCTACTGAGATATATTATACTGTCAACCAACAATTCGAATTATGTATTTTGCCAAATAAAGACATCTCTTGTGCAAAACGTGTCACCAAATACTCTACATCATTGTTTTTCTGTGTCTGAATGTGCTTTTGGACAGCTTTTTTTTTCACTATTGGCTGTATATTGCTTCATTTCGCAGCATGTTATGATTTTATGAAATTTGTTAACAGTATAATACATAATACTGAGATTTCTTTTCCAAGAATCACTGCAGTTGAATATCTGTGAAAAATGTTATGTAATATTCAACATGCAAAACTAATGGGTTATGCCATTATTTTAATTTTTTTAACTCTATGAGAAGGATAACTGATAAATGAGTGTGATTATTAATCGTAGATGATATATAGAAACCCTTTAATGTTTTGTTTTTCAGTAGATACCTTCATATATGTTGTAATAAAAGCGATTTTATTTCATTTGTCAAAAGTGTTACACATTTTTATTTGTCTGGAAAAAAAAGGAACAAAGAAAATTGGTATTTTCCTATACTAAAATTAAATAATTTTGCCAAATAAAAAAACATTGTCCAATGCAGTTATCCTTATTGTTTTCAAACAAGCATAGAAAACAGTTTTCCACTGTTAGACACATTTCATGACTTATTTCAAAAATTGGTCACGAGTGTTATACATAACTACCATAAAATCTTACTGTACATAAATTAGTTAATACATACTTATGATGTAAAGATTTCATAGGATTGAAGTGCATTAATGAATAGTAAATTTGAATATTTTTGTGGAACTTAAAAGTAGAATGGTAAAATAATGTGTATAATTGCACATTATTCACATGATTAATTACATTAAAAACTTTCCATCCTTGGATAAGTTTTAATGTTCAAAAAGGTTTTTACCTTAATTATTATTACATAAATTCAATCAAAATGAAAAATGCCTAAAATGGAAATAAATCTGTAAATGTGTTTCACTTTGTCTTTCTATATATACTACACTATTGAAAAATAATTTTTTTTATGATGTATTAACATGAAAAACTTTTCACCCAGATCATTTCCACCATGAAATATTGTATGTAATTAAAGAATTTTACTTAGATTTATTAAATTATTAATCACTCAAGAGTATATTGTCATGTGAAGGTATCATCTAACTACTTTTCAAAATTTTATCACCAGTAATATCTAAAAAAAATAACATTTCTTTGATGCCTTTAACTATTTGCAAAACTTTGCTGGGAAAAATTTTTTAATGAGTTCATTTGTGTCAAAAGCATGTTTATATAAAAACAATGATACATATTGACTTTTTTTCATTTATTTGTATTTTAAGTTTATTTCTAGATGTAACTGTCAGTATATATAAGTTTTATATAAATGTCAAAAGAAAAGTAATTAGCTGAATTTTACTGTGTTTAAATTAGAATTTACTGTGCAGATTTGTTAGATTCTTTTGAAATATCTCATTTCATGTTTCATCAAAGTTTTACAAATCCTTTTTTCTAGCATCATTAAATTATATTTTTAAAAAACTGTAAAATTCGCAAAAAAGAAAAATATTGAATGTAGATAAGTGCACTTTAATTCTGAGTAAATTCAATAATTTCCATTCATCAGTAGGTTAAAAAACATAATAAACTGTCCTTATTCAAATTAAAAATTGACATTCAGAAAGAATCAGATTATATAAAGTTCTTAAAAGTAGTAACATTTTTAATGGGGCATGACTCTAAATTTCTATATTTCAAGGGGTGCAAGCAAATAAAATTATATGTTAAAGTGAACAAAGTCAAAACTGACTAAAAACTGAATGGAACCAGTGGTTTTATTTGGTTAGAATACCGATAAATTATGTTCAAATAAATTTAACAATAAATTTATTATAATAAATTTGAATGGTATGATTTTTCCCCCGTATTTAGTGTACCAATGCATAAATTGAGCATGTATTTGGAATGTTAGGAATTATTAATAAATTTATGCAATGCTATAATAAATCACTTTTCTGCTTTAAGAAAAAGTTGTGTGAATAATTACAAAATGTATATTAAAATCCCTTTCTCTTTTTGATGCAACAGATCTCCTTTTATTATATACATATAATTTGTTTTTAATAAGGATAGTCTTTATTTATCATACCGTCTTTATTATTTACTTTAATTTAATCTCTCTTTACCTTAAGCTTCCAGAATATGGTATCCAATAAATATATGTTATTAGAGTTCTTAGGGGAGAAAAGGTTTTTATAAATATAATACTGTCTATAAATTTAGTTAAAAAACATGTTTTTTTTTTATATACCAAAGTTTTTCAAACCTTATACATATCTTGTATTATATATCTTTGTTTTTATACTGTAAATTACATAAGATTAATAATTATACTGCAGAAATTAATCAAAGGATTAATTTCTTTGAAATGAGTTTGCTTTAAACTACGGCATTTATTATTAGGAGTTTTCATTGCATTTTAGTTTTTTGTTTTGGGGACAGAATTTTTCTTTGTGTATCATTAATCCATGTGATAATAAATTTAACAGTTTGGTTGCATCTGATTAAATTGTCAAAATAAGAAAGTGTTATTAACTCTTCAACATTTGTGTGAAAAAAATCCAGTTATATAGTTAGGCATTATAAACGAAATCTCGTTGTATCAAAACAATGACATTAAAGGGAATATTGTTGTGTTTTAGAGATTAAATAGTTTTCAGATTAATAAAATGTTTAATTATTTGAGATAAATACTTTGCACAATAATAGAATCAAAATGTTATTCAGATATTTTGTAAATATATTTAATTTTACTCCTATTATATAGATGCTATGTATGCTCTTATTATTCTTGTTTTAGAGCAAAATCTAAGATTCCTCTTTAGCAGAATTTGGGTGAGCCACTATAAATATAATTGTCCTTTTACAGTACAGATTATTATTTTATTTGTTATTTGTGGGGATATACATATTTATATACAGATTAGATTTTTAAAATATCAATAATGCCTTAGTTGTTTGTTGAAAGAAAGAAAAGGAAGAATGAATACTGAATTGAAGTAAATTTTTTATACTTAGAGATATAGTGTAGACAAAGTATAATATAATTGGGTCAAAAACCCTGTTTAGTGAAGAAAAATATGTGGCTCTAAAATTAATTGTAGAAGTTTTAATAGGAATTGTTTAGTTTTTTTAACACAATTTATATTATTAAATTTTCAATATATTTTGTATCTTAAATTTTAATAGCATTGTTATTATAAATCCTGTACCTTTTTATTCATAATTTATGTAGAACTTTTATTTTTTGTAAAATTAGAATCACCTATTATATGTTTATGTTGTTCTTTTATAAATTCAGAGTAATAAGGACAGGTAAAAATGTTATTATCTTGCAAGTAATTAGTTTCATTGTAAAAATGTGTGTTTTTTTTTTAAAAAATAGATCTACAAATTTTTAATTATACTTAAAAGCCTTTTGATATTAAAATTTCTAATTTTTGGAAACGTTGAACATATTCATTCAATATTTTTGTAAAATGTTAATGTTATGAGATTTATTCATGAAAAGAATAGTACAATATTCAGTAGAACATTTGACATTTTCTTTTGTATTGAACTTATGAATGAGGAAATTATTTATTTTTACATCCTTAAATATATGTAAAACTGGGCATTCTTTAAAATTATTATTTCTTAGAAAAAGCTTATGTGAGACGTGTTTCTTTTATAGTTCATGCAAAATATAAAATGTTTGACTTAATGGGGATTAAAATACACTGGAGGTTTCACTTCAGACTGACCACCTGAGAGAGACAAATGCTCATGCACCTCAGCGCCCAATGGTCACGTATACTGAGATGGGCACAGTAGGCCGTGTCCCTCATGAGCTGTTGCACTACTGAGTTTGAGTTTGTCTTTTAAAGTTACAACATAATACAACAATTTTAAAGCTTTATCATTTGTCTCTCTTACTTTTATTTCTTTTGCCTCTTTTTGTATTCTATATTTTTAAACTTAAAATTATTATTGTTATAAAAAATATACTTTATCTTTTTGTGGAATGCTTTTCATTGTAAGGCATTAGACTGTTGAATGCATGGTATTCACTGTATAGAGATGTATGTATTGTAATATTGTACGCAATAGTTTTCCCTCTAGGACTTGTTTTTTTTCTCTAAATGTTGTACATTCTAAGAAAAGTTGATGAGATGATTTGAAGAAAAAAAGATTCAAGAAATTGTTAATAATGTGGAAGCATTGGAAATTAGCAATAAACAAAAAGTTTTCTTGAAAGGAATTGCTGAGAAACGGATGCCATTTTCAAAAGATCTGACTTAATACAATTCTAAGAAAAATTATCTTAATTCAATTTGAATAGAGAAATGCTCAAAAGTAATGATATTATTTATTTTATTAAAGACTACTAGTTGCAAAACGGTTTATTAACTTTTGTTCTCTATTGACTAAAAATTTACAAAACAAAACAATCCTACTTTTAAAATGTACTTTCTTGGGGGAACCGTTGTGGAAAAAAAATAGCAAAAAGTATTGCGATTTTTTTTTAAAACATACATTAAGAAAGTGGATCGGATTTGACAGCAAAATTTTGAAACAAATATATTTATGGAAGTAAGAGTAAGCGCTCGATATTGCTCAAAACTCTCTTTACAAAAACTGCGGCAATGTACTTGAATGTTATGCAAAAAGTGAAAGTAAAAATGGGCTATAGAGTTAAATATGTTGTGCTGAATTTGTTACAGGTGCAAAATACGTTATCGAAAGGGTGAGTGGCAATGAAAATAACAATAAAAACAGCTCTTGCTCAAAACGTACTTATTGATTTTGCCTTGTCTGAAAGAGCCATGAATTTTGTATCTTATTTGATACATCTAATTTAGTTATTTCGTTCTTGAAACATGATCTGAAATCAACACGTAAGATTTAAGAAAAAGGGGATTGAAAGTGTTTTCCATTTCTTTCACATTCAATAATGATGGAAGAATCGAAATTTATTTTTATTGTGTTTCTGTCAAAAGTTAACCAAAAGTTGGATAATACTCATATATTATTCATTATTGCTACTTTTTTACAGTTGCAAAAATTCATTTATTTTATTGTGACTCAAATTTTACTTAGTGCCTACATTAAAATTTTGGCTTTAAAACACGCTTTGTTTTAAGGTTAACTTAGAGCATGTCAAACTCATAAGATATTGCAGTTCACATGATATATTTTCATTATGAAATGAGGAGAGTAGTTCTCGGCCTGACAATGAAAGACTGCGATTTTCAGTTAAATATTATTTTTTTTTCAACATAATCTCCATTGACTTCATTGTACTTGGTCCAGCGTTTCTCCAACATCGATATTCTTTCCTGGAAGTGTGAGTCTGGAAAGCTGAAAGAATATTTTTCTATAGCCCTCTTTAACTTCTTCATTGGGCGCAAAACGCTTTCCAGGAAAAAAAATTTAAAAGTTTGTTAACAGATGGAGGTCTGAGGGTGCGAAATCAGGAGAATAGGGGGATGACCGAACGAATCGCACCCCAAATATCACAGTTTTCCCATCGCCAACGCACTTTTGTGTACAGTTGCGTCGTGCTGGGAAAAGATGTCTTTTTCTTCTACAAGGCAGGCCTCTTCTCTCAAAGTTTGGCATCCATCTGGTCAAGAGGATTGGAGTAATATTCGTTTGTAATTTGCTTTGCCTTTTTCAATGTAATCAATTAACAGGATCCCTTTCGCCTCCCCGAACACGCTGGCCATGACCTTTCCTGCAGATGCGATGGACTTCGTTTTCTTTTGTACTGAAACACTGTCTTCCACCCCCCTCAGGGGGCTCACCTTTTTTAGGTGTGTACGCTTGTCACAATCCCGAGGTGACCTAGTGATCTTTTCCTTTTCCCAAGGGGTTTACTGTCTTTGGTAAACACGGGTGTCACGAACCCGGGGTACCCTAGTGATCCTTCTCTATTTTCGACCCTCATCTTGTCATCCCATTTCTTTCTTCTTTTCCCATACAGACCAGACCTATATTACAAAATGAACATATTTAATTAAATTTCTCAGTATTTTTCTACTTTTAATGTTTTAAATGTATTTTAAAAACTGTCTCTTTTTTTTAACGAGTGTTTGGCGCAGTTTGGCCAAAATTGGCCCTTGCGCCATTAAACCTCAATTACTCACTCAATCACCGTCTTCCACCCACTGCTTCGACTCGTTTCTGGCTTGTAGTAGTGGACCCATGTCTTATTTATAGTGATAAATCGTGGATCCCTATTGAATCAGTCCAAACATTGCTACGAAAATAGTTTATTTGCTTTTGATCAGTAAATGCGCCCCCCCATCTTTTGCATCCCTAATTCATTGTGCGAGATATTTCGCTCCCTTTCTTCCGATATCCCCGCAGACACTCACCTATCATCCAGCACGATATAATGCACTTTTCCCATAATTTTCGGTGTCATTGCGGGTTTTGGTCGTCCTTCACGAGGGCCATTTTCAAAAGACGTGCGACCACATGGAACGCTGTCTTCTTTCAATGTTAAAAGATGGGGATCGAATGACATACACATTTATGAGCAAGTAAAAGCCCGAATAATAATAAAAATTGCAATGGATGAAAAGCAAATAGTTGTTTAAAGCAGTGCTCCGTAACCTTTTTTATCGCTGCGGACCGGTCAACGTTTGACTCATGTTTACGAGAAGATACCAACTCCCCGTTGGACTCACCCCCGTAACTATTTTTGGCCAGCCCGTCCCCTGGGTAAATGTTGCAAAATACCTAGGGTTGTTTCTAGACGCAAAATTAACCTTTGCCTATCATATCGAACAGACTCGCAAAAAAGCGATCGCTGTTCACGCTATGCTTAAAAAGCTCATCTCCAGAAGGAGTAAACTTGCGATCCGGCACAAAGTTTTGCTCTACAAATCTATCATCCGACCGGTCATGTGTTACGGATCACAAATTTTTGGATCCGCTGGCATGTGCCATCTTAAGAAATTACACACGCTGACTAACTCATTTTTGAGGCAGATTGTAAATGCTCCCTGGTTCATACGCAATGAAGTCATTTATCGAGATCTAAAAATTAAACCATTATTACCTCATATAAAGGACCTTTCTAAAAGGTTCTTTAGTAAACTTCCTAACGTTCCCAATGATCTAATTAGTAACCAACCTGCATACGATCCCGCAGTGCCCTCGTCTCAAAAGCGCCCCAGAGCGCTTCTTGAACAAGACTTTAAGTTTTCCCCAAGCCAAAAGGCTTAGGGCTTAAACTTAACTAATTTCTCTCATTTGGAACTTTTTCTTAAAGTTTAACTTTTTGTAAATTTTAAGCTTAAACTTCCTACTTTAATCTAAAAACTCTCACCATAATAAGTAAATGCTAGCTCCGCGCCGAGAGTCGCGGAATTAATGTTTTTCTGAAGCAACGTTCACCGCGGTTGGAATCCGGGAGGGTGACCTCTTGGATTCAATTTTGCGGTTGTTCACGCTTCTACTTTCCCTTCCGGCCACCAGATGGAGGCACGGCGCTGTCTATCTAGTACTCTTTTAAAATTCGTTTCTCATCCAGCAATCATAAATAAAACCGCTCCTGGGAGCGGCCGCCTATTTTTGAAAGCTGGATATTCCTTGTTGCCTTTTTAACAATTTTTTACCAAGTGTTTATCACTTTATGACTTCATTGCGTTATATAAATTCTTATACCGCGATCAGACCTTTAACCTTTTGTTTTTTAGTCCCCCCCCATTTTACAGGCATTGTGCAAGTTGGTTCATTAAATTTTATTCAAAATTTATTTCTCCCCCTTTTTTCTATGGGATCTTGAAATTAATTTTAATTCCAAGATCTCCTTGTTTCGGGTCGTTTATTTTCGGATCGACCCATATACGTTAGGGTGAATTTTGGAGCACTTAGTCCCGTCGGACTCAAATCTCCTATCCTGGAGTAGAGATGACTAAAAAATTTACCATTGCCCTTTTTAGAAAAGTATTTAATTAAGAGTGAAATTTAATTTATGAAGATTTGATTATACAAAAATTTATTGAGAGAAACAATTACAATAATAGAAATAAGTAATTATATAAATAAATAAATATATATATATATATATATATATATAAAAGCTCTTTTAAGAGCTAAAAAATCATAATTCGATGCGTCCATTAAGTGGGCGGAGTTACAGTGGCCAATCGGGTTGCAGCAACAACCGAGATCAGAAAGTGCGGGAAAAAATATCAGGAGGTGGGAATATGGGCTGTGGAATGAGAGCGAGCAATTTTTTATTGGCCGAGCCAGGAGTTCAGTTAATGGGGTATAAGGACTTTGCAAGAATTTGCAGCCAATCAGAGCAAACTGCGATTCAACAAAGTTGGATCGCAGTTTAAATTCGAAAAATGGAAAATTAAGAGAAAAAAGGAGGGAAATAAAAGTTAAAAATTAATCAAAGTCAGGGTCAACCAACATGTCTCTTGGTCTACGGATGAAGGGATAAGTGTTGGGTAGGTAGGGATCGCTTGAATAGAAGGGTTTTCGTGCCCATCAATATTACTGAAGAAATTATTTGCCAATTTTCTTATGGTTTGCCTGATGGTCGGAATTTTAAGAGCTGATCGAATGTCAGCGTTCCTCATGTACCAATGTGCATCAAGGATTTGTCTTAGAATAACGTTTTGGGAGATTTCAATTAGATTGATATTGGTTCTTGTGCTGCGTGTGCCCAGATTGGTGATGCATAAGTTAAAAGTGGTTTTAAAATCAGGGTGCAGATAAGCATTTTATTATGTCTATTCAATTTAGACTTTTTACCGATTAGGGAATAAAGTTGACGCGTAGCATTTTTAAATTTATTTCTTACGTATGTAATGTGTGTCTGAACGTGAGGTTTTTATCAATTATAACACCGAGGTATTTTGTGTGTTGAGACCAGGGAATTCTATGGTTTTGGAGCGTGATTTCAGGGGGTGGACGTCTTTGAGTGAAGAATACTGCTTCAGTTTTCGTAGTATTTAGTGCTATTTTCCACACGGAGAATCAGATCTCAAGGTGAGCAAGGTGTTAATTTATGTTTTGTGTCAGTGTGTTGGGGTTGTAGTGTCTGCTTAAAATGGCGGTGTCATCCGCATACATACAAATCATTGTGTTAGTAGTTTTAAGAATATCATTTACGTAGAGGTTAAAGAGAACAGGCCCTAAAATGGACCCTTGCGCGACGCCGGCTTTGGCAAGTCTAACTTGGGAAAAAGTTCTGTTAATTTTGACAGTGAAAGATCTGTCACTGATATAGGATTTTAGGAGAAATATTAGTGTGGGTGGGATTTTGTACATTATAAGTTTGAAGAAAAGGCCAGTGTGCCAAACTGTCGAAAGCTTTCTGAATGTCTAGGAACACTGCAGCTGTATATTGATGTCTGTCAATTCCGTCTTTGATATACTCTACTACTCGTAGAAGTTGATGGGTGGTGGAGAGACGAGGACGGAACCCGTGCTGCTCCGGAACAAGGATATTTTCTTTTTCCAAGTAATCATTAAGTCTGGCAGAGATAATTTTCTCTGCCAGTTTACTAAGAATTGGTAGTAGAGAAATCGGTCGATGGGATTACGCAAGTTTGGGATTTTTCCCAGGTTTCAGGATAGGAATTATAACTGCAGTTTTCCATGCATTCGGAAAGTATCTGAGTTTGAACATATTCTTAACGATATTAGTAATTTTGAAAACTATTAAAAGGGGTAAATTTTTAATCATTTTATTAGTAATTCCGTCTCTTCCCGGACTTTTCTTAACTTTAATCTTTTTATTGTAATTATATAATTACTTCCGAAGGAAGAGCAGGTGGGATAGGGTCAGTATTGTTAGTATGATCAGTAATATATGCTTCAACAATGTTGGATATGATTTGATCTTTATGTGGATTTTGGATGTTATTTAATTGGAATTGGCTCTCGAGTGATTGAGCTATAAGATCAGTTTTGTTTGTGTCACTGAGAGCGATGCCGTTTGGGCCATTAAGGGCGGAAATCGGAGTGGCCTTTTTCCTGAATGCTCTAGCGGTTCCCCAAAGGGAGCCGTCTTCAGCATCCAAGGAAGTAAGGTGTTCCTCCCAAAGTTGCTGTCTGTAGAGTCCGACTTTTCTTTTAATTTTGTTTTGAATCCTATTTAGTTCGGTTTTGTGTGGCGGGAATCTGGTAAATTGCCATAATTTCCTGGCTCTGTTTCTTTCGCGGAATAGATGTTTGAGCTCACCCTGCACAAATGGCGGCTCCCTGTGGATCATAGGTTTCGATGCATTTGCATGCGCAGTGAGAATCTCACTATCGACCCAATCCTTTTCCACGCCCACTTTCTGCGTTGATCGGTCTCGACCAATCAGAACGCAGCAAGCAGGGCATTTTTCCATCAGTGAGCGGACTTCGTCCGCTACTGTTTTTCAACAGTTATGTTCTGCCCATCTTAATTATTTCAATCTTTATTAATTCTCTATGTCACCCCATTATTTCGGCTCTAAATTTGTCAATTCTGATGAGGAGGTACGTCCCCCTTTTAGGGACAGGAACTCCGTAAATTACATGCCACTTGCCACTTGGTCAACGTTTGATAATTTTGTTTTCGATTGTTTTGATTTAACAATTTGTTTTGATCAACAACTTAGTTGCATTTAAATATGCCATCAGAATAAAATATAGTTAAACCAAAAATGAATAAAAGTGATTTAATGTGGAATATAAAGTAATTTCCGTGGTAAGTTGCGTAAATCCGAGAGAAATGTACCACTTTAAACAAAATGACAATATTTTAATGTTCTTTAGGCTTCCCGGCACCATTTGATCCTCGGACCGGGGTTTGCGGATCACTGGTTTAAAGGATAGCGTTCTTTGAATTTGATTTTTGAAAAAAATATGAAGTTTTATTATTGCCTTATTGCAAAAGGAAATTTGAATTTTCTATGTTAAAGTATAGGATGTGACGCCATACTCATTTTAACAGGAAATAGTTGATTTTTTGGAATAGAATTAAATAGTTTATAAGAAAGTATGCTCCCCCTCCTTTTTTTTTGTCTAGAATAGCCAAAATTCAGTTTTATGTCTAATAATTATTTTTTTATTTTCTGTTCATTCTAAATTTTTTATAGACTTAGTTAGGATTGGCTGAAACTGATAGTGCCAGAATATTTTTTAAAACGCATTTATTCTAGGCTACGTATACTTATTTTTGGCAATATCTTTCTAAAATATAATCGCCAACTGAAATTATGGTAACTTTTAAATTGTGACAAATAATGGACAGTGGAAAGAATTGATGATGCACAGCAGAGGCAGGCGTAGCTACCGCTGTATCTGCCGTATCAACGATACGGGGCCCCAAGGACTTGCTACGCTATTCATGCACCCAAGGACTTGCTACGCTATTCATGCACAGACTGATGCACCCAAGCTCTGACGATGCGAATCTGTACTTGCCGAGAGCACCCAAGTCAGGCAAGACATTTTCGACATTTTAAAAGTATGAAACCCCTTAAAATGAATGTCAATCAAAATCTACTTTCATTCGCAAACGCTGCATTTTGTCTTGATCATCAATTTTATTTTAAACTTCATGAACTGCAACGTCGCTTTCGCTAATTTGGCATTCCGAAGAGAGAAAGATACAGAGAAATAAAAGTCACGCAGACGGAAGATTGGGGTGCCATCTTTTGTGAAAAAAAAATGCGTAAATCTATTTATAAATTTAAAAATCAATTTATTTAATGTACAGGTTACTTCTATTCTCTAACAAGAATAGTTAAGTGTGTAGTATATTTTAAAAAATATTAACCTTGAACAAATTTTAAAATGAAAAGTCTTTAAAAGCTTTAAATTAAATTTTTTTTAACGTCTCGGCAGACTGCGCGTTTGACATGCCTGACATTCTAAACAACGATAAACGAGAGGCTGTCGTCGAATTCTTGTGATCAGCATTCTTCTTTTAAGTTGCAAGTGCGTTCTTAAGGGTGTTTTTTTAGAGGTATAGAACTTTAAATTGCAATAAAACAACGATGTATTATTCGATTGACATGAATTTTTTTTTATTCGAAAGATAATCTTGTGGCATTACATTTTAAATATGATTTCTGGCATAGGACTGCCACGGCTGGCTCGGATGTAGTCCAATCTGGACGTCCAATTTTCGATGACTTTTTCCAACATTTGTGGCCGTATATCGGAGATAACACGGTGAATATTGTCTTCCAAATGGTCAAGCGTTTGTGGCTTATCCGCATAGACCAATGACTTTACATAGCCCCACAGAGAATAGTCTAGCGGTGTTAAATCACAAGATCTTGGAGGCCAATTCACAGGTCCAAAACGTGAAATTAGGCGGTCACCAAATGTGTCTTTCAATAAATCGATTGTGGCACGAGCTGTGTGACATGTTGCGCCGTCTTGTTGGAACCACAGCTCCTGGAGACATCATAATTGTTCAATTCAGGAATGAAAAAGTTAGTAATCATGGCTCTATACCGATCACCATGGACTGTAATGTTGTGGCCTTCATCGTTTTTGAAGAAGGATTCCACCAGCCCATAAAGCGCACCAAACAGTCAGTTTTTCTGGATGTAACGGTGTTTCGACATACACTTGTGGATTAGCTTCACTCCAAATGCGGCAGTTTTGTTTGTTGACGTAGCCATTCAACCAAAAGTGCGCTTCATCGCTAAACAAAATTCGCTTATGAAAATCGGGAACAACGGCAATCTCGTTTTGGGCCCATTCGACGAATCTACGCCTTGCTTGATGATCGTTTTGATGAATTGCCAAACCAAACTGAGAATAAATCACTTGACAGCTGTTAAATCGGTCGCCATCTTGGAAAGTAATGCCAACTTAAACTTCTATACCTGGGAAAAAACACTCTTTATAAAGATCGTATTGATGGTGATGCACTTAATTTTAGTCGAAGATTGCAATTCCCGCGTGCAAGTTAGGTGAGTAGGGTATCAGCTCTGGTATCTTTTTCTTTATTTGAATGTGGTTAAACATTACAAGGTCCGTCTCAAATACACCCGTGGTGCTTATAAGAATGACTTAATACAGTTTCACAATCAATTTGTATCATTTCTGAAAGTGTACTATAAATTACCGAGTTTAATTCATTCGCATTATTAGTTTCCACATGCTTCCGATTATTAGTTTCCACATTATTACCGAAATGAGTTAACGTTGCGATCTCCTTCGAACGTTTTAAGTCTCAAAAGAAGTCGCATAATTCCTGATGCCATTATATTGAGATGCTAAAATTCCATTCGTTATTTCTAACATTAAGAAAAAGCTTTTTATTATAAAATATAGCCAACTTTTGAAACTTAATGGTTTCTCTTGATTTATTGTACTTAGTGTAATGATAATGAACTGTTAATTTTGGAATTAAGTATAAAAAGGGAATAGGAGTTTTTAAACTGGAAACAGATAAATTTTTCCCCACTTCTCTAAATCGTTATAATAAAGAAAATTCACAAAATTTGGCAACGAGAGAAAAATGTGAAAAAAAAAATGTTTTATTTTTCAATTCTGTTTTATTTTTCAATTCGTTTTTTGCTTTTTGAAGAATGTTGTTGGTTGAGATTTAATAAAGATGCATTCAGATAAAACTTAGCAGCGGTTTTGGAGACACATTTTGAAAACCATCAGCGTGCTGATTACTGCTGTGGGATCACCTACCAGATTGAATACATGGGAGTTTGGCCATAATATATCCTGTGAAACCTGGTGGAGAAAATTGGTACCATCCTTGATGTACATTGCATTGCAAGGTGCTACATCTAGTGAAAGAAAGTATAGGTTGTGCTACAAATTCTATTCGGTGATAAATTACACCCGTTAATAAACGAAAAATTTCTATCTTGATTGTAAAATCCTCAGTTGCTTTTTTTCGTTGGTATTTTTTTAATTAATTTTATAAATACAGTGAAAATCGTTTTACACGAAACTGAGGGGGGACTGTGTGTGTGTGAAATATTTTTTCTTGTTGAAAGATATTGCAAAAAAAGGAGTGGGTTTCGAAAACATATATTCAACAAAATTAAGTTTTATTTAGTACATTTTATTTATATAGAAAAATTCAAACGTTTCCATATATTTCTCTTTTTTTATTATTTGTCAATAATGTGGAGTTCGCTCTTCCAAAATCTTGACTGATTTCCGCTTTTGTATTTAGTTTTTGATAACACTCTTAAGGAGCTCCATCTTCATTTTAGCCGAGTGGTTAAAGTATCGAATCGTGGCTGGCTTTGTCACGAGTTCGAGCCCAGTATTACTAAAGACCCGCCGTGTAGGGGAGTGATGCACGTTAAATCTGTCGAGCGCTCAAACGTCCTCCCGTTGGTGTGGTGAGGTAGTTAGGAGAGGGAGATGCCAGCTCAGCTGTCGTCCACGTCACTTGACCATGGTTCAAAATTACGTGGTCCGTCGCCAAAAGCCCTCGTGTAGCTGAACACAGTGCGACGTTAATATTCACTCACTCACTTCATTTTAAGCGAAATAACAGTTTGCTTTGCCATTGTACTCGTAAAAAAGTTCTTCTAAAGCAGAAAAAAAGAGAAGAAAACGCGAACCAAATTTACTGATTTTTACTCGCACTGCGATGCGCTTGTCTCCGAATTCCAAAGCTATGTGATGAGACATACTGTGGCGTAACGGAAAATATTGGGCTTGCCACTGCTAAATCTAAGTTTTGGGTCCCCTAGAATCCTGGGGTGTACATTACGCCACTGGAGAGATGTTTTTGTGTGTTTGTAGGTGTAAAGAATGAAAGTAACTCAAATATATAAAGTAAATTAATGAAAGTTGGCTCCTGTACTATTTTGAGAGTATTTCAATGCCAAGTTAGCTTCCTTTCTACGGAACATGAAACCACCTTTCCTTCTTTTCATGCCCCTCTTGAATCTTGTCTGCGTGGCTGGTAGTTTCCTTATTTTGTTCATTCCCAGAGGCGAAATCTTTTCGGTTTAAGCCATTTTCGTCTTAAATAAAGAGAAAAAAGAATGCATGTAAATACATAGTAATTTGTCACGGCCGTTGAATTACCTCATGTTGACCGATATTTCGTCTTAAGCGTTTGCACGTTTAACATACTTATTTTGCATTAATTAATTATATTATTACACGTGTAAATACCGCTTATGTATGCTATCTTAAGATGTACTGTAGCAGGAATTTGGGATTCATAAATTATCAAAATCAGTTTTAATTCATAAAACGTATTGATTATCTGAAAAAAATATTTAGATATATATTTTTTAAAATTTAATCACATAGTAGAAGTCTTAAGTTTTACCTTTTTTAGTTAAAAAAAAAAAAGGAGTGTGTGTGCTTATGACCACACGCAGTGGCGTTCACCATTCTTGTATCATGCTCCGTTTGATTTTGTCGATTTTCGGGAACAAAACACAGTAAAAAACTAGTTTTTGAATAAATAATTAGCATTAATCAATAAAATTAATCATAAATAGCAAGTAATTAATTAAATTTTACGTACTATATACTTAGAATTATAATCAATCGGAAAAAAAATCAAGGGCTTTGGAGGGGGTCCGGACCCCAGGACCCCCTGTGTGCGCCACTGACCACACGATAGAAGTGATAACTTCAGATTTGGTAATGTTGTTTCAGGGATTAGTTAGGTGAATAAAAAACTAGGGGATATTATATTAGTATTGTCATATAAAAGTATTTAATCATATGTCTGTACTCATAAAGTAATATTGTTTGCTGAATATACATATTTGTTAATTAATTGTATTCTAAGAAGGAAACAATAGGCTTATGGTAGCTGAAATAGGTTATATATAAATACTTTAGTTCAAAATTATATTTAAATACTTAAAAAAGAACTCCGTCAAGCGTTCTTCCGTACTTTATCGTGCTTTCATTTGGATCATTTGACATAATTAAATTGAGTTTTGATTTTTAAAAATCTATTAAAGGCTTTGATTTGTCTTTTGAAAAATCTACATTAAAATCCCCACTTAAAATAGTAGGCAATTTGTTCAGAAGAGTTGATCCGACTTCACACACATTGTAGGCAATTAAATGTCTGTGAATAAATTACATTGTAGGCAATTAAATGTCTGTGAATAAATTTGATAATTTTCTTTACACTTTGATTGGGTGAAATATAAATAGTAACCATTAGAACTATTTGTCGATTTTCTGCTTTACATTTCACTGCGCACATTTTTGCTATTGAAATGATATTAAATTAATTTTTACATTGTTTGTATGCATTAATAATAATTACTATGCCTAGGTAAAAAAATATCTAAAAAACAAACAAATTTATTTAATTTTAAAACATAATTCAAATGCTAAAATCTTCATGAAAATAATTCAAAATGAATAATGTAAATAAGTAGAATTTTTCTTTGATTAATAGTTATGTGAACTGTTAAACATGTGTTCGTAAAATCTACATAATATAAGAAAATGAATTATAAGGAAGTACAGGCACATTGAATGATCCCTTGATAGCATAAGTTCGAAAAATGACTTTTACGCGATTTTGCGCCAGATTCTGGCTGCCCTGTTTTCTGTTGTTTTCTACAAGTTTCATTTTCTACTCGGGTCAAAAAGAATTCCGCCATTCATTTTCCTTAAAAAAGGTGGTTGGAGGGAGGGAGACAAGCTACCGCGTTTCATTTTTAAGGGGAAGGGGAGGAGGAAAAGTATAACATTTTGCAACTCTATACTTCCCTTGACAATTAGAGTGGCTAAAAAAATTGCCGATTTTTTCAAAAAAGTCTTTATATCGAATTTGTTTCTTCATTTTTCGATTGTCCATCGCCGTTAAAAATTTCTTCATTGCTCTATTTTGAATAATTATTTAAGCATATATTGCCAAATGTAATGGATATTTAAAAAAAATGAAAATATGCAGGTGTGTTTTAGTTTACTGAAAGTGAATTAAACGCGAATGCAAGACATTCCACATTTCTTGTAATTCCAGATACGTTTCTGTTGCAGTCTTGCTTGTAAAGCAAGATAATTGGCAATCAACTTTAAGATATTTTAACTCGAATTTTTTCGATTTCCAAATTAAAAATAAAATATTGTATTGAAATGATTTTCATAACAATATCTGTGAACATTTTTAAACCTCCTCTATCAAAAAATCTCAAATATTTTGCCCCTTCGACATTTTCTGAATCGAAATTGATTTTTTTTTATCTACAACAAATCTGTATTTGTAATTGTAGTATTCGAATTTTATATTATAAACGCAATAACCCGCTATGTACTTTAAAACTTGATACTCTTCTATTGAAATATCATCTGATTTATCTTTAAATTTCCTAGGGATTGTCCCTTTTGAAGTTTGCATCAACTGTTCATCTTTTGGCAAACAAAAAACCGACATGTATGGTTGCCAAGTTTATCAGATGGCCAGTCGAGCACACAACAATAACGATGCATTAGTATAAAATGTGTGCAGCTTTAGGTTAAGTAATTAATAATATTTTAAGGTTAATTAAGATTTGTGTGTGTGAGAGACAGAATAAACAAAACACTAATTTCCCATTTAAACACTAATTTCTCATATAAGACAAACTATCTTAAATTTATACATAATTAGAGATGCTGGCATAAATGCATGAATTTATTATATCGTGCCCTCAAAACTAAAAAGAAATTCAATAATGACGCAACAATTAAGTTATACAAAATTATAAATATCGTACCTATATAGTTATTCCTACTGATATGTCTTGAATAATAAATACGCGTGGTAAGATGAACTAATTAAGCATACAAGAAGGAAGACTGAGTATTAAAACAACCCCGGGAGAAAGTCCCTCTTTTAGTCACGTGATTTCTTTTTAGGAGTGGACCAATTTTGTCGGAGCAAGTTTTCCGAATATAGACGAAAAAAGCCAATGAGCGTTACATATCCGAGTGTGACGTTCATTCAAGTTCACTCTCCAGTAAAGCGCGCCAATAGAAGTTATCACCTCAAAATTTTTTCTTGTCAACGAATGTATAATTGAAATCAGATTTATTGTTTAAAATAAACATAAATTCAATGTAAAAGTATTATTATTTAATATAATTTTTATTCTTTATTTTAAAATTCAGCCTTATATTTATTTCGGTAAATTCCATTGAAAGCTGGATATTTTAGAGGAGAATTGAATTTTTATCAGTTCATTTTAACAATCAAATTTTTCCAGAAATATGTCTAACAATGTTTTTGACATTTTCTTTTCATTCGGAAGGTTGATTTTAATAGTTAATTTTAATACATACCGTATTTTTTGGCGCAATTTGCTTCAATTTCGTCTTATTAATAGCTGCAGCTGGAATTTTTCATGAAAGTAAACTTTTTCTTAGTACTCTCGTGCAAAATTTACTCCATTCCTCATTAAACATTTTCCTAAGTCCCTTCAGCGTGCTTGGATGGGGCTTTTTCCTAAAGGCCTTATCACACGTACACGTATTCGGGGCAATTTTTCTTCCAAACAAACCTTTCGAGTTATTTTTGCCCAGCTGTCATTGCAACGGCTTCGGAGAGGTTTTTCACAGTGAGTTGAAAGAATTGCTTTCATTTCCAGCTAATGGGGCTTTTCGACTCCCTACCAGGGGCGTGGCTACCGCCGTATCAATGATACGAGGCCCCCAAGCTACAGGGAATCCAACAAGTGTAATTACAGTCCCTCTAACAGGGCTCCTATATCTAAAAAAGGGCCCTGTAGGAATTTTCATTCAGGTGCCCCCTGAGAGCTAGCTACGCCAGTGTTCTCTATGTCATAGACAAGATGGCAGCCTTGGCATTGTCAAACGCATCAGAAATGGCGCATAATACACTGACCTCCAAAAGTTAAGGAACAACCGGTTTTTTTGCGCCTTATTTGCAAATGAATGCATGTACAAAAAAAAGGCAATCTCGCTGGAAAAGTCCATTCTTGGATTAAATAATAACTACAGTTTTACGTGGTAAAATGTCATAGAAACATAACAAAACCGGGTTTTAATGAGATATATGCCCACCCCTAGCTTGAATGCATTGGCGGCATCTAATTTCCATGCTTTCAATTAAGTTGTCGGTTACTGAAATGGGAAGCCAAGACCAGACACGGAGTAAGCTTTGTTCTAGTTCTCCTAATGATCTCGGAAGAGGACTTCAGCAACCTTTCTATCGAGATAGTCCCAAAGATGCTCTATTGGATTTAAGTCTGGAGATCGAACTAGTTATTCCATTCTCTCCAAACCAAGACCCTCAAGATATTCCTCAACAGTTACAGCTCGGTGAGTTCGTGCATTATCATTCATCAGAATGAAGTCATTGCCAATTGCACCGGCATACGGGCAGACATATAGAATCCCGATATCTCACACCAGTCAAGAGTTCTTCCCTGGAACACATGCAGATCATTGTGACCACCAAGTGAGATCCCTGCCCAAACCATTGTTCCACCACCTCGGTAACTGTGTCTTTCAACAATGTTGGATTGATGATATCTGGTGCTTCGTTCCCTTTATCTGAACAGACGTCCTGAATCGCTCTCCAGTGTGAATATGGACTCGTCTGTAAAGAGTACAGAAGCCCATCGCTGTCTGGTCCAGGACACGTGTTCTCCTGCCCAAGATAAACAGGCCATTCTCTGTCGTTTGTTGAGGGGTACACACACACAACTGGTCGCCACCTTGCATAGAGACCTGAATTGTGAATACGCCTTCGCACCGTACTAGCGGATATTCTTCTCCCTGATGCTACAGAGTGGTCTGCAACAAGTTGCGGCACAGAAATCCTTCTCCTTCGGGCCGAAAGAGTGATAAAACTGTCTCCTTCAGGTGTTGTAGTTCGTGGTCGTTCTGGAACATGTATTCTGGACACAGATGCTTCGGTTTGATATTGATTCCAGAGACGGTGGACCACACTACGAGACACATTAAGATGCCTAGCAGCATCAACCTGTGACAACCCCATTTCCATCCATCCGACCGCCCTCCACCTTATCGAATCGGGCAAACGGCTTCTCTCAAACATTGCGAGATCCTACTGCCTATTGTCAACTAATCTGCTAACAAAAGTTGTGAATCAACGAAAGTTACTGGCGTAATTACGAAAGCCTGATATATGTGCATATTTTTCTCTCACTCATATATATATGTTTTTTCCTATTTAAAAAAGAGTTAGCTATTGTTTTTGCATATATTTGTATAAAGTTCGTTTTTATCATTTATATAAACTATAAATTTTATTGTTACTGTCGTTTTTTTTTACGGTGAGCTTCGAAAAACATGCTGTTCCTTAACTTTTTGAGGCCAGTGTATTTTAATGGCGTGAAATATTTTTAACAGAATGGTGCCTCATTTTTGCTCATGACCGTCAAAAAGGCGCGAGTGGAATAAGAGAAATAATATTGAATGTTCATTTTCCGAAGGAGAAAAGTCGGCGAGTAATTTTTCAGTGAAGATAGGGCGCGGCTGACGTCAGAGTGTTCGTTTTGTTTACGCCAACTCTTCGCCATCACAGCTACTTTAGTAACGACTGCTCTTGGTACGACCCCCACCCTCCCATTCATGTCAAGTTTTATAGCTTAGAGCAGGTGGCTCAGAGACAGTGCTCGTGGCTTTGGGGTCATTATCTATTGTTTGGCCTCGGATCAGTGACGACACTCTGACTGGAAGTCATAATGGACATAGGAGTGCCCCACCGGGTGACAATTGACGAAGCTTGTCTAACTGAGAACACTGACGCCTAGGCAGATGACAGGAGAATGACTTCAAGAAAACAATAACAGCGTGATGGACAAGTGTCCAAATTTGCAGACGAACGTCTGGCGCCAGGTCATTCAAGACGGGCCAGAGAGTGCTATTGTTTGGTCCGCGCGAATAGGACGCTAATGAGACCGAGGGCCCTGTGCAGACTTTTGTGGGCCGGCCAATGAAAAATGACGTCGGGCGTGTAGTGGTCCCGCCCCTGGAGTTTAAAAGGGTCATATTTTGGTGAGAGCAGAGACCGAGATGAGATCGATAGCGGATAGCAGAGGTCCGGTTCATGTCCAAAGCAGATTTTCCTGGTGTAAGGGGAAAGGAAAGAGAATCAACGCCGGTGGCGTTGTAGAAATTATCCAGCCCACTTCATAGAGATCTAGGCAAGTGTCCTTCGGACAAAGTAGTGATGTGTAGCGATTGAACTCCAACGTTTAAGAGACAGAACGCACCGGCTTGGCGCAAATTGACTTTACCTTATTGCATCAATAATTATTCATTTGTTGAGAAAATAGATTTGACTTTTATTTCTACAATTTGCTGTGAATTATTCATCACGCTACCAGTCCACGACGTCGCACTTTATGCGGTTGTTCGAAAGAGTTGTTCCGAGTGTCTTAAGACCTTCACTCTCGTTTCAAACATTTGAAAGTCCATTGGAGAAGCGAAGAGGGATTTTATACGTAGTTCATCCAATAGGATGCACTTTATTCCTGTTTCTGATTCTTTCTTTGCTAAATAAGCAGCAATTGACATAGATGAGTGACTAGAGGGTTTGACCACATGAAGCTCCACTTTATCAATGTCCTTTCCATATAAGGTTGGAATTATTTCCTCAAGAATTGGTTCGAATATATTCTTCTTATAGCAGAGTGAATTAATTTTAGCTTTACTGCAGACTTTTTTGATTTTTAATTTGCCGTTAGAAAATCCTGCAACTATATGAATCCCTTTTGGAACTTTACTGTACACTGACGAAGCCCATGCCTCACCGAGTGTTACCGCATATTTCCATTTTCAGCAGCCAAGTATTTTTTGTATAATTTTCTACAATTTGTTTTCTTTCAACAATATGTTTTAAAACCAAGGAGATGAACTTGTTTTAAACATCTTTTTTAACTTTAAATCTTTATGAACGATTTAAATTACAGTTCCGTAAGGCATTCCTAGTTTCGATTCAATGAATCTTTAGTCGGCGAATTTCCTTTTAGGATCAGAGACTTCACTTTCTTCATAGTTACCTGTGTTTCAACAATCTTAGGATGAAGCTTCGTGGGCATGTTTTCATCTTTACTTTCATCTAGACGTTTCCCCCCCCCTGTCAAATTTAATAAATTATAAATACCCTTTACTGAATTGCAATAACTGAGATTTTTACACCGCTTTATAATTTGTTGATACAAATATTTTTCCTCGGAAAGCGCAGTTACGTAATCTTCGAACCATATATCAATTTTAGGAGCCATTTTTGAAAGAAATCTTTTATTTTACATTCCAATCAAAAGAAAACATTAGTAGACGATTATTCTGAAGTTACCAAAGTTTTATCTCAAAATGCAAACGAGAAAATGAATTACAAAATCGTTTCCATCAAGTGTGAACGACCTTCTGTATTATTAATGTTAATTTTTTTTTTTTTTTTTTCATGGGAGAAAATCGCATGTGCTCTCTTTTGCTTTTCAAACAAAAAATTGATCGTTTAGAAACTGAACTTGGAGTTGAGGAACTATTTCAGCGAATTGATTCATAGATTCTTGAGGGTTTTCTTCAAGTTGATAATTAAAAATCAATATATTTCATTAAACTTCACTTCCAATTGATTTTGATCTCATTGCTGGGGTATACAGGATAACCGATGAAATTCCTTTTTCAGTCATGTTTACAATGTGAAAAAACGGAGAAAATAGCACCTGAGATTAGAATTGTAATTTTGAACAAAAACAAAGTCGCAAAAGCAATAGTTTATAATGGGCATAGAAGTGTAGCAAAGTTCTCTGAAAAGTTACCTAGAAACATGTTTGCATCCAAATTTTTAATTTTATCACTTGTTTTGACTGTTGTCACTATAAAAAAACTAATTATTTTGTTACGTTGATAAAAACAAACTTTATTTTAACATGCGATTGTAACTTGGAAATATATTTTTTAAATTGCAATGTTTATAATGTATGAACGAAGTTTTTACGAATTGCTGTGCATTTACTTTATTTTAAATTTCAAAATAAGATATAACTATTTTTTAAGTAGATTGGTAAATTTTCTATCTTATCCAATCCTGTCAAGTTTAGGTGAAAAAGTAGTTTAGAGAGTGATAGTTGATGGTCTTTTTGGAAAGGCACAGTACAAATGAAATAATGCTGTTAATGGGAATTATTTAAGTCTATCAGATGTAGCCTGATATCCTGTGAAATCAGTGTACATAAAGTATTGCTCTCGTGAAATTTTAAGTATTTGCATTGGAAAATGTAAAATGCTAATGAATATTTTGAATGGTATAGTACACAATAAAGAGAGAGAAAGTCGAAAGAGATAATGTTTCTCTGAAAATTGGAAACTGTGATGTATTTATTTCATTTAACCATGTGTTCTAGTTGTGCACTATGTTTTTTCATAATTTCAATATAGATATTGATGGCTATTTTTATTTTCAGAAGAATAGAATTTAGACAACAGTAGAATCCCAAAATCAAGCCAACAAGACAAGGAAAAAATTCAGAGGTGTAGAAAAAATCCAAGGTGTCTGTGAGAAAAATTATAAAATTAATGTGAGAAAAGAAGATGAGCTACATACGCATGGAGTGTTTTAGCAAAGTTTTCTATGTTTAGCGCCGAAGGTTCTTAAGTGGAAATTAAAAAGATACTTAGGAATTAAGGTTTTTAAATTTGAAAAAAACTATTTTCTCGTTCAGATAAGACATCATTAGCTATGGAAAGGAATTACTGAAAACATTCTACATAAAAATTGTCAATATATTTTCATTTCAATGATGCTGACTTCCAAACATTTTTGTATAAAGTCTTTCATGGAAAAGCAGTTAAGTCATATGAATTTTGGAGAAAAAATTTCGAATTTAAAAAGCCTTATAAGCTCTTAAGATATCCAATTGAAGAAAAAATTTCTATGCAGTTTCAAAGCTCTTCGACTGCATGCTAAAAACATTTGTTTAAAATTTTGTATCTCATCACCAAAAGTATTGCTTTTTTGAATGGTTGCTATTTCGAACCAATCATTCACTAATTACAAAAGGACAGCGATCTATTTATCGTTCACACCAGCATAAGTTGGTCCGTGTCCCTTCTAAATTTCTGTAAGAAAGTATGTTTTAAATATGTTGGGACATACCTTTTAGGTTTCATTTGAATTGCAATAGAGAAATTAAATTAATAGTTAAAAATTTTTCACTTATCTGCAATTTTTGTAATCGTTGACTACATTTTAGAATATTTTCAGCAAACTCTCTGAACTGATAGTTTGATGACCATTCGACTCATAAAATTTTTATAATTATCAACAACTATCCACAAAAAGTATATACCCGCTTTACTTCATACATAATGATTTACGTTATCTCACCTGAGATTTCCAATTTATAAACTAACAAGATGGCTAGCTCTCGAATTGATATCTTAAAACATCGCTTGAGTAATCTGCCCAATGAAAAGCCTGAAATTAATCAAATATGCAGCAAGGATTTCAATCACAGTAGTACTTTAAAATCACATTTACATATTCATTTGAAGAAAAATCCTCATGTTTGTGAAATATGCAACAAGGTATTCTCTCGTAGTGATACTTTAAAAATCCATTTACGTATTCATACCAAGGAAAAACCATATGTTTGTGAAATATGCAACAAGGCTTTCTCTCAAAGTAGCAATTTAAAGTCACATTTACGTATCCATACTAAGGAAAAACCGTATACTTGTGAAACATGCAACAAGGCTTTCACTCATGGTAGTGATTTAAAAAGACATTTACGTATTCATACCAACAAAAAACCTCATGTTTGTAAAATATGCAACAAGGCCTTCTCTATTAAATGTAATTTAAATACACATTTACGTAATCATACCAAGGAAAAACCTCATATTTGTGAAATATGCAACAAGGTATTCTCTCGTAGTGATAATTTAAAAATCCATTTACGTATTCATACACAGGAAAAGCCTCATGTTTGTGAAATATGCAACAAGGCTTTCTGTCAAAGTAGTGACTTAAATAAACATTTACTTATTCATACCAAGGAAAAGCCTCACGTTTGTGAAATATGCTGCAAGGCATTCTCTCAAAGTGGTCATTTAAAAACTCACCTACTTATTCATACAAAGGAAAAGCCTCACGTTTGTGATATATGCAATAAGACATTCTTTCAAAGTAGTCACTTAAAAGGACATTTACGTATTCATACCAAGGAAAAGCCCCATGTTTGTGAAATATGCAACAAAGGTTTCTCTGAAAGTGGTAATTTAAAAAGACATTTACGTATTCATACCCAGGAAAAGCCTCATGTTTGTGAAATATGCAACAAGGCTTTTTCACGAATTGGGAATTTAAAGCTTCACCTATATATTCATACCAAGGAAAGTGAAGGAAAACAAGGCTTTTTCACAAATCAATAATTTAAAAAAAAACGTTTACTTATTCATACCAGGAGAAAACCCTACGTTTGTGAAATAATTAAAAAGAATTTCTCACAAATTGCTTCTTTAAATATACATTTACATATATATATCAAGGAAAAGCAAACATTTCTTTTAAGGGTGTCATGTCTTTTGTATATGATGCCTTTCTACTTTATTGAATTAATAAATTATACCATTTGCACATTCGTACCATTCAAGAAAAGTGTCAAGTGTGTAAAATATCCACAACTTTGCTTTCTATCAAAGTGATAAAATAAAGATATTTATATTACATTTTTATTACTTATCCATACCAAGGAAAATCTTTATGTATGTGAAATTTCTGAAAATGCTTTCCCTCACATTTGTTACTTAAAAACACATTTGTGCACATTCATGCTTCCCAAAAATTGGAGCTTTGTATTAATATATTTTTAACAGTTTACTTTTCAAAATTCAATTTTAATTATTTTCTTCTAAGAAATCTTTAAGCCTTATAATTGTTAAAATTTTCAGTAAGTTTTCGCTCAAAGGCTTCACTTGAAAATCAATTTTCACATTTACAAATGATAGTTTTATTAATTTTATTATTTTGAATCATTTGACTCTACATAAGTAAAAGATTTATAATATACTTTAGCGTTTTTTTTCTCGAAAGTTGGTAAGTTCTAGTTTTTTTTAATACATTTGTGTTGTATCCTTTTATAACAGGGGTGGCCAACCCAAATGACTTTCCAGGCCTGTTCGGGAAAGCATTGTAATCGCGGGAGCCGCATAGAAAATTAAAGATCTTCGTATTAGATTTAGACCTGTTACAAACATATATTGGAGAAAAAATTTTAAACAGAATGAATTATTTGAAGTGATGACTTCTTTAGGCGCGTTTTGCTGGAGAGTGAACTTGAATGATGCGTTTTAAAAAGCCAAGCATTGTTACGCTCGTAACAATGGATCGGAATTTTGCGTAACTATGTAAAGCCCTTTAAGACTTGTTATAAGTGTGAGAAAAAACATTCTGAACAATTGGTATATGTTGCGTTGTCAAGAGTAACAAGTCTTAAAGGACTTTACATTGTTTCGGAAAATTCCGATTAAAAATTCTTCCATGCCTAAGAGAATCTACATCTCTCGGAGATCTACAAAATGAACTTAAAAGGTTATCACAAAGCAATTGAGATTCAAAGAACAATAATTTCTTTCTGCATCGATTATTAACTTTTCTTTTTCGTGTAATGATATGTTTAATTGTTTATTTCGCTGAGATAACTACGAAAAAGCATAAATCCCCTATAACCATTCTTCATTTCTTAATTTTAGTACTGGTATTTGCATGTCATTCATAAGCAAGTCAATTTCTTGTCGTAACTGATAAAATAGCTGTAAACATCTTCCGCGACTCAGCTATTTGACACGACTGATAACCCACACACACGTCACCATATTCGCAATCTACTTTTTTTAGGAACTCCTTAAATTGTCGATGCGAAACTATATGTGATCGAATGTAATTGACTATTTTTGAAGTGATAACTTTAGGCATGTTTTGTTGGAGAATGAACTTGAATGATGCATTTTAAAGTGCCAAGCATTGTTACGCTCGGGTTTGTAACGCTCGTAACAATGGTAACAATACTACTGAATCATTTGGGTTTAATGAGTCATGTATAGGATAAATTTTTGCAGCGAAATGTAGAGCAGAAAATGGACAAAGAATTCTAATGGTTACTATTTATATGTCACTAAATCAAAGTTTAGAGTAAATTATTAAATTTATTCACAAACATTTAGTTGCCTACACTGTGTGAAGCCGGATCATCTCTTCTGAACATATTGCCTATTACTTTTAAGTGGGAATTTTTTAATGTAGATTTTTCAAAAGACAAATCAAAACCTTAAGTTGACTTTTTAAAATCAAAATTCTATTTAATTATGTTAAATGATAAAAATGAAAGTACGGAACAACGCTTGACGGAGTTTTTTTAGATATTTAACTTTGAATCTAAAGTATTTGTGACCTATTTCAGCTACCGTAAAACTATTGTTTCCTTCTTTGAATACAATTAATTCACAAATATGATTGTATAATTCGCAAAAAATATTACTTTATGGTTACAGACATATGAATAAATAAATTTATATGACAATACTGTTTTTTATTCACCTCACTGATCCCTGAAATAACATTACAAAATTTGAAGTTAGTACTTCTATCGTGTGGTCATAAGCACATACACTTTTTTTATGACTACTTGCATAACAAAATTCATCGGTAATACTTGGGCTTATAGATTTTGTTGATTACTCAAACAGTGGATTTTACGAGGGTCACTCTGAAATATTTGAGATACTCTTAGGTTTTTAAAGTTATACTTACAAAATTTTAAGATTGTTTAAAGTAGTCTCCTCCAACATCAATGCACTTTTGTTTACGAATTTTCCGCAGATTAAATGCCTGAAACCATTCATTTCTTGGAATTGATGAAAAAACGCATTTATAGCCACATCAATGTCTTTCTGAATGAAAACTACGTCCACGTAATTCTTTTTTAGATTAATAAATAACCAAAAATCACACATAGCTACTCTGCGAAAAACCGGTATTCAGAACTGAGTACGAAATACTTGTGAATACGTCACATACTCAAAATTGCTCCGATGCAAACATATTCAAATTTGAGTATGCCGGATTCTCATTTGTGGCAACGAGTACGTACTCAAAATTGAAACATCACATATTCATTTTTGAACCTGGTACTTGATCAAATTTGAGAATGCAACAACAAAATGAGTATGTAATGCACTCATTATTGAGTTTTTTGCTTTCAAATATGAGTATGTATAGTATTCATTTTCCATACTGTTGTATTTAATATGAATTTTTAACAGAAAAAGATGTATCAACTCAAATCTTATGGGATCTAAATATGTGATCGCTAAGAGTTGTAAATTTCACTTTTTTCCTCTTACATATTATTTAATATACATTTTATGAAATATTTTTGACACTTAACTTCGAAATCAAAATTATTTTTACATTTATTGTGCGTTACAAAAAGATACTCGCGTATTATCGCAAAAGTGCCAACGTTTATCGCCAATATGGTTGCGATAATACAAAAGTACCAACAAAAATTTTACTTTAAAAAAAAGTTTAACTATTATGTGATCATAAGCTGTATGTCTTCGAACTTATACCTCAAATTTAAATCTTTTAAAATATCAAAAATAGTTAAACAAATGTGTAAGCATTTGAACTATTTCCAGAAGCAATTTGGTTCATTAAAAGTTATATTTATGTTTCTAGAAGATTATATTGTTTCTTTAAAATCCTATACAAGCAGAAAATTAACTTTTATTTAAATTCAGTCTTTCAATAATAAGTTATTAGAAATATCTTGGAAACATAAGGATGAATAACCCACACCTATTTTACATGGTAAAAATTTCAAAACAAATTAAGAAAGGAATAGTTTTTTACATATTATGTAACATGAAGAAAAAACCTTTTGACTAAAATAACACTTATTAGGTGTGTGAGTACTTTTTTATCGATTGTTTTGTTTTAATAGAAACACATCAATCCAGATAGAAATATAGAAAAATGCATTGCAATAAATATTACAAATTAAGCTTGTTTTTTATTCATATCAACTTATTTTACACTCTCCAATCACCAAATATATATTATATTTTTTAAGTTAATGTTTTTCGAATCAAAAATTTCAGTCCTTAGAAGAATGTAAAATCAACTAAAACAGTAGATTTTTGCATTTACAAAACATTTAAAATTCACAAGTTTTTAACCAATTTGAAAGAGTTTTTAGCTCCCATTTAGAAGAAAAAATAACATACTAAGTACTAGTAGAACCATAATCCAGTGTCCAGCATCACTTACGGTACAGCATTTTATTTTCAATACCTTTTTTTCAATGATTCACTGTGAACAAGAAAAATAAAACAAACCAAAAACATATTTTTGAAATATTTATTCCGGAAATTGTACACATACATTAAAAAAATAAAGAATATAAGTGAGATTTTTTTTTGATAAAAGTCTTGAAGTTATGTCAGTGAAAATGCCTTTCAAACTGTGTTTTAAATAAATTACGTATTAGGATATGTAAGTCACCTAAATCATTTACAGAAGAATTGATAAACAGCTGGTTCTGAGAGGAATCTTAAAAGCTTTTTTCTCATTAGACTAAAATATCTGCAAATGATATTCATTAACTATATAATTTTCGAAGTGACTATCTACAAAATTTAGCATAACACATGTGTACACTACACACCAAACATTCTTTAGGCATGGTTTTGAAATTGCTGCAAATAAGATTTTGGCATCCAATAGTTTTCAATCTAAGATGACGGTCTCCCACTAAGAACTCAACATGAAAATAATTTAAAAGAATGCCTTATTCCTGACAAAAGAGGAATTACATTAAGAAGTAAAAATATAAGTACTTTTTCGTAGAAAACCAATTAGAAAAATATGAGTGCCAGGATTTAAAAAAGTACAGCATAAGGTATTTAGAAATGCCAGGAAAAGAAGCAGAAAAACTATGGAAATTGGAATGTGGGGAAAATGGAAAAATAATAACTGCATTTAAAAGCGTGGTGTGCTTGATATCAATTATAATTTCTTACTAGTTTTATTCCGTAATGCAGACTTAGTGTAAAAATGTAGTACAACAAAGAACCACACGCTTTTACCACAATAACTTAATTTTTTCGTTAATCATTTTATTCTTATATCAAGGTGTCCGACTACGTTCAGAACCGTGATTTTGCAAAAGCGTGTAAATGGATAATATTTATGATATTTACTATCACTTAGATTTGAAAACGTGCATAAATTTTTTTTATAAAGAATAGTATTACAGTAAAAAATGATTTGAGTACAATATTTTGACAAAAAATAAACATAGAATGACAGAATGAATTAATTCTGAGTTCATTTTAACTTCTGAATTATTACTATCTAGGTGTTTTTCAATTACTTCTTTATTTCAAAGAATTAAGAAAAATTTAGGATGTAGAAATGTTTTAAGTATGCGTGGCATTCAACGAAAAATAATATTTTAGACCTTTCATTCAATATGCATAGGAAAGTTTAAATCTCGGAGAAGAAAGTCTTGACATGATGTACAAAAATTACAGCCGAATGAAATCACATGTAATATATCAGGGGCTTCGCTCAAACTCGGTTGATGATGGCTTCTTCGTCTTTTTAACGGCATTTTTGGCTACTGCTCCCTCCACACCAAACGATTCTGAGTCTATAGCAATCTTTCCAATTCACAGCGATTCTGAATGAACAGAGATTTGCTTCACACCGCCACGGGTCAATCATTCTTCCATTAGTTGCTGTCGAACATGGATGTTTTTTTTTTTTTAATGTTTTAAGACGATTAACGTTTCAAGCTATTAATTTCACAACTGTATCCTTATTCATTTATTTTCAAATTGAAATACATAAAACAAAAAATATAAGAACAGTTTTATATTTTGCCTGTTAGTATCAAGTGTAATTATAGTCTGAAAAGTAGTAACAAATAATAAATATGTATTGTGTAACTATATTATAATGCAATTACTTTTACATATAATATATCTAATGTTTTTAAAAGGCATTTCAAATGTTATATACCACAGTTTTTGTAGCATATAACAACTATTTTTTTGATTATGTATCTAAAAATGGTCTGCTAATACATTAATGAATTAAAAATTTTACATTTTGTTTGTTTCATGTAACAAAATTTGAAATCTAAGTAGTAATAAAATGGAATCTTTTTAAAAAATTAAAATTATCGGCAATATCGGGGTGTTTTATTTTATTTTAGCATTCTTATAAATATTTTTTTTCTCTCAAAATTAAATAAATTCTTATGAAATTGATCTCTGAAGCTATTTCAAACATCCTTCAGAATATTCCCTCCCTCCCCCCCAAAAAAACACATTTTGCTTTAAAGTATTAAAAAGTAAAGAATAAAGTTTTTCAAATTTCTGAAATTGAATAAAATAATACATGCAAAATTAATTTTATTATTTGCGCAAGATTAGCAGGGATAAAACACAGCCTACACACTTGGCGACTAGAACTAGAGTTAGTTTACATAATGAAAAAGAATACTATGAATACCAAAATTATAAGCGCCATCTATTGGCATAAAAACAAACTCATGCTAACCCTAACAGAGAAATTCATTATCTTGAAACATCTGAAATCCGTTTCTTTAATAGAAGCATTATGTGAAAAATCCCTAATAACATAAAAAAACAATAAAAATAAACACTAGTTGTTTAAATTCGCTTTTTCTTTAAAAAATAACCCCAGGCTCCTGGTGATTGAGGGAAGAAAATCTGACCTGCCGATTCATGCGTAAGTCAGAATGACGGCGGATTGAACCGGTTTCGATAGGTGTGAATGCGGAAAGCGAATCTTGGCTTATTTGAGCGGGAAATTACGAAGCCGAATCCTGGTCGATCAGACAAGTTTGAATGTCAATGAATCGGAGTCGTTTGGTGTGAAGGGAGCCTAACATGAACTCAATACGTCAAATTTCACAGATAAATAACGCTCACGAACTTTGTAACACGCATTTAAAGCAACCCTCCTTTGCAAGTTCTGAGTGGCGCTACTAGTTGAATCGATGTCATCTTTCAGATGTATAAACACGCCAGAGGCGTAGCTACCACCATATCAATGATACAGGGCCCCAACACGTGTAAAATGTTATCATAAGTCTTATTAACATTGTTTTTTGATATCATTAACATAGTTTTTTTATTTGTTATTAACATTTTTTACACTTAAAAAATCGTTTATCACTGGTTTCAAACGGTTAAAATTTTTTCATGAACTTAACATCTTTGTTAACACAATAAGAAATCCTTAAAAGCAGATGTCGTTTTACTCAAAATAATCAGAAAACAAGTAGTGGCTTAGACTCGGAAAGGGGCTACTGAAAGATTCCTAATTAAAGTCCTCGTCAAAAAGATCGGCTTAAGTAAAATGCAGATAACATTTAGAATGTAAAAGAATGTTGATTGCTTGTAAATGAAAATACCCCTTTGTTTGTTGATTGATTTACTGTAGGTACAAAAGCTACACGAAGGTTAGCCACTTAATCGGAAGTTTCTCTAGAGCGCAATGAAAGTGAATAATAGATTTTGTTTATCTCAACTCTTTTTTTATTTGTATAACGTCCAAAAAACCGAATGTGCATTCATGATCAGCAAGGGTTCGAAAGCTGTTTTTCTTTCTGAGAAAAGGTAGGGCTAGAGGCTTTGTCACTCTCCCAGTTGCCATTTAATTGTCCCATATAATAGCTAGCCCTAGGTGTGGAATCGTTTGACAATGCTTTCTAAAACGAGTCATTCTAACAGCCTTTCGATATATGAGAGGTTTAAATTCTGCTTTCCATTTCACTCTGTTAATTCTATTTCTTTTGTTGTGATTATTTAAGCGGTGAACTATTCAAACTATGGGTGAAAATAGAGTATACCCAAGAGGCGCTTTAAAACGAAAAATTAAAAAAACACAAAGAAAACGTTTCTAAGAAATTTCCAAAAATATCTTTTTTCCAACAATCAACAAGTACAATTTACTTGAATTGTAAATAAAGGTAAGATTTTTTTTTTCATTATTTACTTACACTGCATAATAGAGTTTACTATTTATCCTATTTAAGGCTTAGACGATTGAAACGTTACATGAAACACCGTGTAAAAACACTCAAAATAGGTACTATGTTTGTGAGGTTAAAAAGGAGTTATATTCCGAGTTCTTTCAAACCGTGTTTATAAAATTAAGAAAATATTTTAAAACTTGCATACATTTATCATGAATCTTAAATTTATACCTGTTTCAATAATTAAAATAAAATCAAGTGCGCATACATATTGTTTCAGCATAGGATAAGATATGAGAAAGATCTACACACACAGCTGAATCAATGTCAAAACGTGTTCAAGAAGTCATTTCTGCTAAAAGAGGCCATACTTCTTACTAATATAAAGATTTTTCAGACTACTTAAGGTACGAGATGATTAAAAGCTAAGGTTTTAGAAAAAATAATTTTTTCCCTCCCAATTAAATTGAACAGAATAGCAGAGTTAGCTATACCAAAATATTTACAGATTTCCGTTTTCGTCTTTTGTTTGTTTCGTTTCGTTTTTGATCAACAGTTTTAAGAAGCTCCAATGTCCTTTTAAGTGAAATAGCAGTTTGCTTTCCCCTGAGGTCTTTGCCATTGTGCTCGTAAAAAACTTCTAAAACAGAAAAGAAAAAAAAAAAACCGCAAACTAAATTTACTGATTTTTACTCACACTGCGAAGCACTCGTCACTGAATTCCAAAGTTAACTGATGAGAGATTTGTTGGCGTAGCGGAGAATATTAGGGCCTCCCTGCAAAGGGGAGTTTTGGGTCCTCTGCCGTACTTGGCGTCAGTCAAGCTTTGGGCCAGTTAGAATCCTGAGGTGTGTACGCTCCGCCGCAGGAGAGATAACATGTTTTTGTGTGCGGTTTGTAGGGGTAGAGGAGGAAAGTAGCTTAGATAAGTAACATTGGCTCCTGCCACAGGCTATGAAGTTGATTCACAGACATTGAGACGCCTAGTCGAAATCACGTGACGAGAATAGCAACATTTCCCCACGTTTTGAATCAGTGTGTAAATTTCGTATGCTTGATATGTTTACTTCTTGTGTGTGAAGCTTATTTATGAAATTTTACTTATTTTTATCATATTTTTGCATTATCCTTGTTTAATAATTAGGTATGAAGTATTTTTCGTAATTTTTTAGCATAATTTTTGTTTCAGTTTAGTATATTTGTCATTAGGTGTTAGTGTGCGAAGCCGGTAACTTCTTGCAGTATTTGTTTATATATTTAATAGTTCTAGATTATTTTTTAGCATCCTAATAATAAGTCCTTTGTTTTCATGTAGTTTATTATGTTTATTTACGCACGAAAATGATTTACAGTACAGAATTGAGGCCATTGAATTTGGAAAAACTTCACATATGTGTACAATTACTTATTGGTACATACAGTGTATCACTCCTCATAAATTCATAAAGTAGTGTAATTTAGAAACATGCAGATATATGAAATGGTCCCATTTTGAAATGTTAATGTTCATACCTTTCATTCCCTGATTGATTCCCTTAGTAAATACCAGCTACAAATATTTAATATTTTTAGAAATACTATCTCTATAATTTCTCATAGAACAGTATGGAACATTCAGAAACAGGAAATGCAAGTAAATATAATTTTGGAAATGAATTTATAATAAGATTTGTCAATGACATGGATATATTTTTGTTTATTTAAAAATTTTCATACCTATTTCTGATGTTTAACAAGAGATTTATACTTTTTGAGAGCAGAGTGTATAAAATAATAGTTGGTTCATAATGAAAGTTTTTGATTAATAATTAGGAATTCTTCTGTGATGGAAATGAAATTGTTTTTAACATCATTTAAAGGTTTTGGATACCTGAAATAATCTCATTATAAACAAACATTTGATATGTTTTATAGTTTGACTTCCTTTGTAATTATTACCCTTCAAAAGGTTTGAATTTTTTTAGAAATGCCTGTCTCCAACATTCAGAAAGAAATTAACTTGACTTTTTAAAAATAAATTAAGAAACATGCTTAAAGAAATAGGCTTTTTAATAAAATTATTTTAAAGTAGAACAAATTAAATTGTTTTTATGGAAATTTCTCATATAATGAAGCAGAAAATTCTTATCGGACAGTTTTATTCAATTATCATACTCATTTTAATATACATTATTTATTGACACTTAATTTTAACATTACATGAATACACTATAAGTTAATAAAGCAGACTGTGAATTAGGGCTGGACGATGCATCAATACATCGGTAAACACTGGTGTAAACGCTACATCAAAAAACCGGTGTTTTTTTTTCTATCCAGAGAATGTGATGCATCTCTAAACCAGTGCAGCCATAAATACCATTTCGATGTAGCCATACACAGAAGATTCGATGTAGAGCTGAGCTTCATTTCGATGTAAGTTTGACAAAACCAAGGGAGGAAAAACCGGTTTCGTATCAACTCGCGTCTGGAGAGAAACTGAAAATCGAGAGGTGAGAAATCAGCGATTTTTGGTGTCACGTGGGGAATGCTGGAGACAAGTCTTTGCGCCCGGTCTAATGTAGATGTACAGATGAGCTTCATTTCGATTTAGGGTTTTCTTAGCTGCTCGACTTCAAACCGATGAAAAATAAATCGATTTGACGTTCATCGTGTATCACGGTGTTCGGTGTTGTGTTGCATCGCTTGTATCAGCACTTGGTGAATAGTTAATTCAGACCAGCGACCGATGTAAAGGGTGTTTTTTTAGAGGTATAGAACTTTAAATTGCAATAAAACAACGATATATTATTCGATTGACATGAATTTTTTTTATTCGAAAGATAAACTTGTGGCATTACATTTTAAATATGATTTCTGGCATAGGACTGCCACGGCAGGCTCGGATGTAGTCCAATCTGGACGTCCAATTTTCGATTATTTTTCCAACATTTGTGGCCGTATATCGGCAATAACACGGCGAATGTTGTCTTCCAAATGGTCAAGCGTTTGTGTCTTATCCGCATAGACCAATTACTTTACATAGCCCACAGAAAATAGTCTAGCGGTGTTAAATCACAAGATCTTGGAGGCCAATTCACAGGTCCAAAACTTGACATTAGGCGGTCACCAAACATGTCTTTCAATAAATCGATTGTGGCACGAGCTGTGTGACATGTTGCGCCTTCTTGTTGGAACCACAGCTCCTGGACATCCTGATTGTTCAATTCAGGAATGAAAAAGTTAGTAATCATGGCTCTATACCGATCACCATTGACTGTAACGTTGTGGCCTTCATCGTTTTTGAAGAATGATTCCACCAGCCCATAAAGCGCACCAAACAGTCAGTTTGCTTGTGACATCTGTATACAATAATTATCAATTTAATTCTTTTTGTAGGAATATCATATGATAAAATTTGTGTGAATGAAAAAAGATGTCGGTTGCTCTTCGAACATTAGAATGCCCAGTATTTTCTCAACTGCTTCCAAAGAAGAAGTCAAAAAGTTGACCTTGGGAACATTTTGGGTTACCAGAGCAAATGAAAGCGGACAAATCGTTTCTGAAGATATAGCAGTTTGCAAACTTTGTAGGTCCCCAGTTTCAGCTAAAAGTGGAAGTACATCTAATTTATTTGGTCATCTCAGGCTTCATCATCCATTACAGTTTTCTGAAGTTTCTAATAAAAGTAAAGTAGTCACGGCGACAGTGCAATATTCTCCATTTTGTGCTGCTGTTGATGAGTCAATTGATGAGCCACAACCACATTAAAAAAGGCTGTATCTGAATCCAATCAATTTAACTTTGTTGACAATCAAAGGCATAAAAGACAAAAGTTTATGACTGATTTTCAACGGTTGGATGACCAAGCTTCTAAACGTACTACTGACTCAGTAACAAAACTTTTAGTGTGCACTATGCAGCCATACAACCTTGCTGATCGAAAAGAATTCATAAATATGGTGAAGATACTCTAGCATGTGCACATTTTGATGACGATCACAATGGTAAGAACATTGCTGAAGTTTTGAGGAGTATTTTAAATGATTGGGGCATTGATGTCAATCACTACTGACAATGGGCGTAACATCTTAAAATCAATTTAGAGAACGCTCTCTTATTTCTTGTTTTGCTCACAATATAAACATAGGGGTTAATCACTCTTTGGATATTCCTGTATTGAAGAGAGCCATTGCATGGCTTAAAAAGTTGCAAAATGCATTTGCAATGAGTTGGAAGATGAAGAGAGATCTCCACAAAGCCCAAGAGTTACTACAAATGGAGGTAAAAACACTTCTCTCTGCTTCTCCAACTCGATGGTGGAGCACTTTAAAATTAGTGAAACGATTTCTGGAAAATCAGCTGCCAATTGGCAAAACCCTTTTAGAGTACTCAAATAAAAAGCATTTGATGCTAGAGGGAAATGAAATTTCAGCCTTAGAAGACTTCACAACAGCGACTGAGTTATTAGAGGACATAACAAGTTCCTTGAGTGGCGAACAATATACAACAGCGTTAGCTGTACTACCTTTATATATGAAAATAAAAAATAATCTTCAAAACAAGGATGAAGACAGTTCGCTACTTAAAAGTATCAAATCAGAAATTTTAGAGTCCCTAAATAAGTATGAATCTCATCCCATGTTATCAAATTTACAGTTATCAACTCTGTGTAATCCAAGATTCCGGCTATAAACTTTATAAAGTCTCCCGAAGAAGTAAAGAAATTAGCTGTTGAAAAAGTGAGGAACATTTATATAACACAGAAGGCATCTAATCCTGATAATTTTGAAAATATTGAAACTAGGACGAAAGAACAAAACAAGAAAGGATTGGCTAAATTTTTTTATGTGTTCGGTTCAAACAGTAATTCAGAAAATACAAGGAATCCTTCCCATGAAGCTGAGAAAGAGCTCAATGAATATTTATCTATGCCAAGAATTTCATTCGAACATGATCCCCTCGATTGGTGGAAGGTTCACTACGAATTTTTCCCATCTCTGAAAGTCCTAGCCAGAAAATATCTGTGTATTCAGGGTTCAAGTGTGGCCTCGGAAAGAGTGTTCAGTTCAGGTGGAAGCGTTATAACAAGACAAAAAAAAAGAGCTTCCCTTCTCCCTAAGACATGCAGAGATGGAAATTTTCCTTAGTCATAATAAAAAATATTTTTAGTATTTTCAAATTGTATAGTTTTTTTTTATTTGAATGCCTTTTTTAATTCTGTTACAGGTTCATTTTTATGTTTCGACCTGTTTCTGTTAAATTATCTTTCAAATTGAAAGTGTACCATTTTTAATTATTTCACTTATCGATAATTTTTTTATATGGCCAATCATTTTACTTTTTTAATATGTACAGAAAGCAGTGGCACATTATTTATTTTTTTTTATTTATAAAAGTTTTACATCGCGATACATCGTAACATCGCGATGTAAAGTTGCCGATGTATCACGATGTAGAGATGCCTACATCGTCCAGCCCTACTATGAATGTAACACTATACTATAAGGACAAATAGAAAACAAATAGAGGATCTAATTGACTAACTAACCAGATTAGATGAAATATATCCTAAAAATTTTAAAATTTCACATCTTAAATCTATACAATCAACTTTCTGAATTTACATAAAACAAATTAGAATACTTAAATCATGCAACTTATAGAAAGAAGTTTCGAATAAAAAAAATACACATACAAAATGGCAATGTAACTATTTTTTGTAAAATATCTCGATACAATTTGTTTCATGCCCAATACAATTTCAAGTACAATAAACCTTTGTATAACATTTGTTTATATCATACCTGTAAAACTACATATTAAATACTAAAGCTTATTATATTTATTTTTAAACCACCCTAATTTTCCTTACATTAATTTTTATTTTTATTAATAAATCTTTACATTGCATGTACTACATCAAAATAAAATTGACGAAGGATTTTTTTTTTTTTTTTTGAATTTCACACTAATTACAAAATTCCTACAATCTGTTCCTTTAAAATATACGAAGCATTATCTTCTGTTTTAATGGGAATATTTGATTTTTTTACACTGAATATACCAACATTTAATGCATACATATTTCTACCAGTTATTGTATGTATAGTATTAAATATACTTCAGTTCATCCAAAATTAAACTTATTTGGATTAATGTATTGACATGTTATTTTGTTATCACTGATTATGCATCTAGAGTATCCTTTTATACATAATTATATTTATACTAAAAAAAAATTGAAAATGAAACAACATTAAGGAAATAGAGATTCAGAATTATTACTCTAAAAATATAATAACTTCAAATATAAAATTATTTACTTCAAAGTTTGTCTAAGAAATGCTAAATCAGTACTCATACCATTCCAAAATTTGGAACATACATATTAAACTGCCAACTAATTTCGCCAATCAAAAAGACATCCGAATTTAAAAAAAAATATATCACTATAATTACTGTGTTCAAACATGATCATGAACATTTTCCACTATTGGTTGTATATCGTAGATATTGGCGGTTTTATGATTTTAAGAAATTAGAGAGTCTATATTATAATATACAAGTGCTCCAAATTTGCCCTCTCAATACACGTCACACAAAAATATCAGTGATTTTGGACAATTAACCCATTAAAAATAATTTTAAAATTTTTCTGAAATTACCTTTTTTTTTACTGAATTTTGCATTAATGTAGATTATTGCGAACAGCAATTTGTCAATGTTATTCCTTTAAGGGTAAACAGAAAATTGAAAAAGGTTATATTAAAATTTCGAATATTTCTGTTGCTTTTAGAAAGTAAATATCCTACAGAATCCAATGTCTATAGGTCAGGGGTGGCGAACCTTTTTGGGTCAACGTGCCATTTTTTCTAAAATAACGTTTAATGAGTTTTAGGCGTGCCATCAAATAATTTTGACTGTGATTATTGTAGAACTAATAAAACTAAATACGAACAAATCAAAATTCTCTATTTAATACGAAAAAATACATTTTGCACTGTATAGTAGTAAATGTTTTAGTTATACTTGTAATTTAAATTAAAATAACATTAGTGTGATTTCTGCTATTGTAGATTAGATGATAAATAAATTATAAGATGATAAGATAAATAGATTATAAGATGTTACTTTTAGTAGAATGCATGCTGAATTAGAGTCGTCTGTTAAACGGTTTCTAAGCGAGTCTTTTGATGTTATTTATCTCTGAAAATAATGACTCGCAGGCATAGGTAGATGAAAATATGGTTAAAATAGCATACGCTAACTTCTTCAAACAGTTAAATGCGTCTGGAATCGAATTCCATGTTTCCAAAATTTCGTTACTGGTATTTTTACTTATATTGCGTGTCAATCTTTCTGCTTCAATCAATTCCAACTTTTTCCTTGTTTCAATAAACTTTTGAATCCATATTGAACTAGATTGGAAATCAATCAGTTGCATTTCAATTCCAACCAATCTTCAATTTCCAACCAATCGAATTGAGACAAGTTCAGTTTATCAAACGAAATCACATCAGAGTACATAATAAATTTGAACGTTTGCGATAATTCCTTGAACTGAGAAACTCTCGCTGAAAATTCTTTTCTTAAAGAATCCATTATGGAAATAAAGTCATCAATAACTTTTTCTTCATTTCCTTTCTCTTGGGCATCGAAATCTTTGACATTTTTTTCAAGTTTGGGAAGTACTTGAGTTTTTTGTAATAATATCGTTTTTTTGAAAACATATAGTTTAGTTTCAAAAGCGCGAATGAGATCCATCATGACGATAACTTTTATTCGGGCCTTGAAGCTTTATGTTCAATTCATTGAAATATTGGCTTATGTCTGTAAAAAACATCCATTTTAAAAGCCACATAACATCCATCAACTGTGGGTATAGTTCAATTTTGCTCTCATTTTGTAGAAACAGTCTGATTTCTTCCAAGTAAACAACAAATCTTTGAAGTACGTTCCCGCGGCTCAACCAGCGAACATTGTTATACATTATTAAGCCATTATACACCGAATCGACTTCATCCAACAAAGCATCAAACTTTCGTTTATTTAAAGCCTGCGACGATATGAGGTTGACTATTTTTGTGACTAAAGTTATTACATTATCAAGAGATGTTAAACCACTCTTTGCACATAAGGCTTGTTGGTGAATAATGCAGTGGCATTCAAGAATCGAATGTCCTACGTCTGTTTTAAATAAAGAAATGAAACAATTTTTTTTTTTGCCTACCAGATTTTGAGCACCACATCAGTGGTTACTGAAACAATTTTTTTCAAATCAACTTCTTTCTCAGCAAGCGAATTTCTTACTGCCGTACAAATATCTGTGCCCTTTGTAGTTGTTAACAACGATGTTATCGCAATTAATTCTTCCTTAATGATGTTTTCTACACAATATCGAGCAAAGACAGCTAAACGTGCCGATTTAGTAATGACAATACTTTCGTCAAGCCATAGCGATATAAAAGGAGTAGAGTTAATGTCATTTTTTTGTTGATCTGTAACATTTTCTGCCAATTTCAAGATTCTATCTTTCATTGTGTTTCTAGATAGAGGAAAATCTTTGATGCGCTGAATTATCTTATCTTTATTATCAAAATCATCAAAAAGCGAGGGCGCACATGCCAATCAAGCTTCCTTCAAAAACTCTCCCTCTTGAAAAGGTTTACCATGCCGAGCAATGGCATTTGCAGCCTAGTAACTTGCCGCACTTGTGTGACAATTTTTGCTTACATATTTAAACATAGACATCGACTGTTTATTTGTCTTTTATTGCACTTGCAATTAATTCTTTTTGCTCTGGTTCGCTTTTTTCACAAAAGGATTTGTGATTTGTTTCAAAATACCATTTTACAGACGATGTTCTGCATACCACTGTTCCAGAACATAAAACACACACCGCTTTGTCGCCTTTATTGATCATGCCATATTTCTCAACCCACCAAGTTTTAAATTCTCTGCTACACTTACTATCTTGCACTTTTTATTTTTTTGTTGAACTAGCCATGTTAAATAGCAGTTAAAAATCGTAAATTTAACACAGAACTTTAAATGTACAATTGTGTCGATGAAATTGACTATTCTATGCGCTCTCGCTTGATTCCTCCCCCTCCCCGCCAGAAACCCCCATTTTTACTGACTGCGTACGACCGCAGGTTCATGGGCAGATTCATTTGTTTTTAGGAAAGTGAGTGCTTGTACAAGATTTCTGCAGTGTCTGCTCTTTCGCTTTTGTCTCAGGTCATTAAAATTTTTTAAAATAAAGCAGTGACAGTTATTTTACAATTAGACTTACAAGACAAGAATTAGATCACATTAATAAATTAGATGTATACAAGTTGAACTATTAATGTAAACGTTAGAATATGTTTTTTAAACAACTCGAATATATTTAGAAATAGTTACATACACACATTATGCGTAGATAAACTTTGCACCATTAGCAATTTATAATATACGAAGTATTTACGCAAGACATAACAAACGAGTCTGCTCCCCGACTTGTCGGCGTCGCGATGGATATCACTCACGTTTCTTCATAAAACTTCATAGTGAACTTAATTATTTTAAGCTAAAATGCAAATCTTTTTTGATCGATGGCGTGCCCAAAATCATTGGTTCGCCATCCCTGCTATAGGTAAAACCATATTTGGTTTCATAATCTTAATTACTGTTAAATATCATAGAACTGATCTAAGAACACTTCTTGGGTCAATATTTGAAAATAACTCAATACAACAAATTTATTCAGGACTTAAATTTATTAGCAGGATAGTATGAATACAGATGAACCTTTTAGACTTTAATACTTATGTAAAAATTAAAATCCAGAGTATTCTTATGCTTAATACATTTCAGCTAGGGTTGCATAGATTTCTTCAATAAACTGTGTTATACTTCAATAATATGTGTATAGTCTATATGTGAAACTTATCATCAAAATTAATGAATTTTATATTTTGACTAGCTGACCCGGCAAACGTTGTTTTGCCATATAAATAATTTCCTAGCAATTTCTAGTGTAGACAAAAAATAGCTTATTGTAAGTATGTATGTATGTTAGAATGTGTATATTGTATGTATGTAAAAATGTGGTATATGCGTGAAATAAGCATGGAGCGCTGTGAACGATGGAGGAATATAAAATCAACAAAAGGCAAACATTATTTTTAAGTTATTATAATTTATTCCTTAAAATTATATATCATTAATTAAACAATTACGACAGTAACAATATTAAACAATATCAATCTCTTAATGCTATAGCGTGAACAATGTTTTTTGTTAGTCCATCTTTAGCTAACACAAACAAACTGGATGGTTTACCCACTCGAGAGCATGCCACGTATAATTGTCCGTGTGAAAAACATGGTGTTCTCAAATCTAATCCACAAACAGACATCGTTTGACCTTGGGATTTGTTGATAGTCATTGCAAATGCCAATCTAATCGGAAACTGAATACGTTTGAATTGAATTGGCACATCTGTAGGTATAATAGGAATCCGTGGTATGAGTATATTTTCACCTCTGAACTTGCCATTTAAAATCCTGGCTTCGATCACGTTTTTCATTAATTTTTGAATGACTAATCGCGTACCGTTGCACAGCCGGGGCGGGTTCAAATTACGAAGCAAGATAATTGGAGATCCAACCTTTAATTGTAAATTATGCGGTGGCATGCCTGGCAAATCCAGTGAGTTCAAAAACTCTGTGGGAAAATTTACTGCTTCGCTGTCGTCGCAAACTGTATCAATAGATTTATATGATACCAAGTTCCCTGGCAACAACATTTGTATCTTCAGATTAAAATTGTCAACGTCTACATTTTTTGCCGCTAAAATCGCTCTTTCTGCAAGCCACTCATGATTTATGTACTGTGTGTGTGTGTACATCGGGAAATATTTGTTCAATGAGAGTATCTTGCGAATCAGCGATTGTGCAGAAATCGGTCGGTAATTTTACGTATCCAGTTTCATCTATAGCAACTTTTCCATCACCGATATCTAAGAGTTGTTTTGAAAATGTTTCAGCGGATGGATCTTGAAGCATTTGAACGCGCATATTTATTTTTAGCTGTAATTTTTCAACATTACGCCACAATGGAGATGATTTTAAGCAAGCGTTGATCTCATCAGCGTATGTTGAACGTGGAATGACTGGGAGTGTTTGTCTGAAATCACCTGAAAGGACCAACAGAGTTCCGCCAAATAGTTTATCACTGTTTTTAATATCTTTCAATATCCTGTTCAACGCCTCAAGTGAATGTTTGTGTGCCATAGTACATTCATCCCAAATAATAATTTTACACCGTTTCAGCACAGTGGCCATGGACGATTGTTTCTTAATGTTGCATACTGCGTCAGGGTTATTCTGAATATTTAGTGGCAGCTTAAATACTGAATGTGCTGTTCTACCTCCATCCAATAAAGTTGCTGCAATGCCCGATGATGCAACGGCCAATGCGATGCCATTATTTGATCGTATTTCAGCAAGAATTAGCGAAATAACGAATGTTTTGCCAGTTCCACCCGGTGCATCCAAAAAGAAGAACCCACCTTGTCCAGCTGAAACTGCGAGCATAATGCGATCATAAATGGTTCTTTGTTCCTCATTCATTAGTGGGACATTGCGGGCAACAATCGCTGCCATTTCTACAGTACTGTACTGCAGTTCACGATTCATTTCAGTATTCATTAAATCAGATGCAGTTCGATTTGGCGAATTCATACCGAAATTACTAAGTGGTAAGTTGGCAATGACAATGCAAAGATCCTCAATAGCAATCAATGCTTCATTGTACATTTCGTCGCTGAATGTTATGGTTGGATCGTGGCACCGTATACGATGTTGATGCAATATATCATCAGTCATTGAATCTTTGTGAATTTCCCATAATATCTGTGCTCGGGCTGGGAAACATGTAGTCAACACTATAGCGAATAGTCGACGAATTTGTATTGCTGTACAGTTCAATGCAACTTCAGCAAGCATGCACTCCCACTGGTTGTCGTCTTCCAGCAAGCCGAGTGCAAGGCATGCATCTTTATACGTTGGATATTGTTGCCCATTCACTTTACGTATATCTTGAAATGATAATGGGCCAGTAACATTAACCAACAGCAGTCGAAGATAAAAGCACTCAGTGTGTCTTGGACTGACTGTAAATAATCGCCCCAAGGCGTTTGATTTAAATAAATTGAGACATGCAGCAACTGGTGAGCCTTGCTTGCGGGGCATCCATGTTTTTGTTTGAGTCCATGTGAAATAGCGTGGTACTTGTGAATAGAGTAATGTTCGTGCAAAAGCACCAAAATCATCCGCACGATTACACAATTCAAAAAAATGCAGTGAGTGTAGTTTTAGGTGGATTTATTGCACGATCAATCGCTGTCTCGTTCGTGAAAAATACACGCTGACCGTTTTCAAGATGGATGGCTAACTGAACAACTGCTGGATCCCGTTCATGAATTGGAAAACCAAAGATACGCCAAGCAGCTTCATTGGAGCTGATGTACCGACCAATTTGGTAGAGCGTAATTTCATCGTTTTTATTTACTGGAGGAGCATTCACATTAGTATTTTCCACTCTAAACACAGCCATATCGCTGCCTTTATGGACATACTTGCAAATGTATTTGATGCTCTTCACAGAACTGCAGAACTCAACATTAATATGAGCATTATATGTCTTGCTCAGCAGAGGCGAATATGGCACCACCCAACGATTGTCAATATCAATGTCTGTGTTGTTGATATTTTTAATAAATGATTGTCCGCCATTTTCAGGATTTCTTCGACGATATATTGGGTATCCGTCGACATTTGTGACCGTATCATTGTTCATATCTTTAGGGAAATTTTTAGTACATTTTCCATCAGCCATGCAAGGCGATGAACTATTAAGAGTACCACATGGACCATGAATCATGTTTGTTGTAACAATATCAAACAGCAGTTGGTCAGTGGATGGATCTGGAATTTCCGCAGAAATGATACTATCGATTTCTTCAGGACGGATTTTGTCGATGAACCAAACCAAAATGTGTGCATGAGGTAATCCTCGCTTTTGCCACTCAACCGAATACATCCAGCAACGTGTGGGACCGAATACATGTGATTTAGTAATGAAACTTATTAAAGACTTCAACTTTTGTCTGAACACACGTGCTGTAATGTCATGGCGATGTATTGAATTTTGGCCAGGCAGTAGCAAAGATGTGATCTCTGGCCATTTTGGATTACATGTGAACGTGATAAATAAACATGGTCGTCCATATTCGCGCACGAAAGTCAGAGCATCCTGTATATATTCTTGCATATGACGTGGACTGCCTACGTACGATGATGGTAAAATGACATGGTTACCAATTTCGGCGACGTCGGCGTTGTTGTTGATAGCGTCTCGCAAATGAATGTACTCTTCCGCGCGCAGCTTTTGTTGATTATATCTTAAGTATCGTAGTCGTTCGCTCTCAATCTTCGCGTACATGTCGACCATGAATTGTTGACAAAGCTCACGACATCGTAAAATGACGTTGTCCAGGCCACGTCTAATCATTAATCGGTACGCATAATAATCCTTTGAGCTAACGTTCTTGTTTGTTTCAGCTCCTGTAATATTTGTTCATAAAAATTTATTTAAATTTATTACGTTCAATAATTTAATTGTTTTGTTAAATGATTAATGATCAAATTAATAATGAAGGAAGTACCTGATACGGGATCTCGTTGTTTTATGTTTATGCAATATCCGTCTTGTCCCTTCCAGAATATTAGCGGATATTGGAGGGCGTCATATGAACGATGTGTGTCAGCAATGAACTGAAGAATATTATTTCTTCTACGAATCACAATTTCTCGTGCAGCTGTACAATCGCCAACCATGATTCCAGCAACATCATCAAGAACGGGTGCATTGAATCTACGAATATGCTCTCCAGCTGGTGTTTTATCAGGATTAATGACGATAGCGTAATTATCGCTTTGTAATTGGTGCATATGTGATTTGAATATTTTCAACAACTCGTTGTGCTCGTTCAAAAGAGCATCTAGCTCGCTGACGATGCGCCTGGCATAAAGTGAATCAAGGTTATTATAATCACAACGTGCATTCACGCGATTGGCAAGTGCGCTTCCGGAATCCTCGCCGCCCATAAAATAGATTTGTAAGTATTTATGTGGTTCGTTTGGCATTGGCAGCAGTGAGCCCATTTTATGATAAACTTGGCCTCTGATTTTGAATGTAGAATTGAATTCTTGACCATTTGCATTAGTATTTCGAATTATTTCTGTTGCTCCGAACGATGTCATTTGAAAGCATGAATTGAATCTTCGAATTGACTTCAGGAACACGTTAGAATCTGGATCCGTGCCGATAAGTAAGCCGTTCAATGGTTCAGGTGGTGTTTCAATTTCAGGTAGTTGCACTTTTCCTGACGCGCAACACATCCCAGCTGGCTCATTTTTGAATTTCAGAGCATGACAATGCGGACATTCCTTGTCCATAGCACCAATTACCACTTTTGAATGAGCATAATATTCAATATCGGGCTCATACTGGAATGCTAGACGCAGGAATGAATCAGATATAAATGCTCGATGTACCTGTTGTCGTTGTTGGTCATTTGTTCTTCGTCTATTGACTGTGAAACGGCGTGATTGCTGTTGTTCTAATCTTCTGACTTCATTGCGTTCAGCTCGTGTATCTTCTGGCTCTTCTTGATGCAATTGCGCCATTCTGACACGTGCATCAGTATTTTGTTGCTGGATTTGTTCTTCTGTTCTTTCGGATCTGCTATTTCGCAAGTTTCGAGCTTTACTTGTACTGCGGCTCAAATCAGCCCCTTTGCGTTTTCTTGGCATTGCTCACTGTACAAAACATACATAAATAGAATTAATGAAATTATATAATGATGAAAAATGTTAAAAGTATAATTAGGGCCAGGATTTTTGTAGCAGTTTTGAAATGATTAGTTTTAATTTATGTAATTATAACAAAAATATAAGTTTAATGGAAAAATTTTTCAAACGAAAGTAAAAAATTAAATTTTATGAAAACATTGTCTCTTATAATTTTTTCATACAACCAATATTTCCATTGACATTTCATAATAAAGATTCATAACGATTGATTTTTTTGGAAACTATGAAAATCTTAATTGTTCAATTAAATGTTTTTAATAAAATCAAATTAAACTTACATTTTTATAAGATCAACAACATTTTCGATATAAATAAAAAAAAGTATACTTACAACACAAAATCCGTTGTTATTGGAAGTTCGTGTCACGTGTTGAGTACTTTTGAGGTTAAAAAATCACTTGATTAACTAATCGAGCAAAATACACTCAAAATTGATAATTTAATTATTATTTATAAAATAGGAATGATTAAAAGTTAATATGAGCGTTACACTGAGATAGCAAAATAATAATTGTCAACGTTACTAATACACTTGATGCATAAACAATAATGATGGCCAACAACTGTGTAGGGAGTGAGAAAGAAAGGAGACCGGCTTCGTTCTCATCCCTACTCCGTGCTGTTTACTGGGTCAGAAATGACACCTGTAGACATCTGGCGGGGATAACTAATTAAATGACGATTGATCAGTTTTCGACCGAGAGGAAAAATGATTAAATAACTAAAATGGCTATTAAAAAATAAGGGTTGATCGTAGAGGGGTGAAAATTTAGGGTTGTAGGTATTTTTGTATGCTGTATCATAAAAAAATTAAAACAAAAAATTTTGTCTGAAAAATAAAAAAAATTTAGGGGTGGTCCACCCTTAACATTTGGGGGGATGAAAAATAGATGTTGGCCGATTCTCATAGATACCGGATAAGCACAAAAAATTTCATCAAAATCGGTCAAGCCGTTTCGGAGGAGTATGGCAACGAAAACTGTGACACGAGAATTTTATATATATAGATAATCCTTGTGCAAATACCAATAAATGTTATCCATAGTAAAAAAAATTGTACATATATATATATCTGTGTGACAAATTTATACCAGTCAAATATTCTGAAAAACTGATGTTGTGTTAAGAAATCCCTGTACTACATAATAAATAGATACACCACACAAATGCAGTTTGGTTTGTGCAATGCGGCTAGCACTTTTCAAAGATTTATCGACGAAGTTACTCGTGGTTTGAAAGGTGTTTATGCTTTTATTGATGATATCTTAATTGCATCTCAAAATGTTCAAGAACATACTACCAATCTCCGTGCACTTTTTGAAAGACTTGATTATTATGGCTTAACGATTCAACCTTCAAAATGTACTTTCGGAGTAGATAGTTTAAAATTTCTTGGATTTCAAGTTTCCAGTGAAGGTATTTCACCTCTTCCTGATCGAGTCGATGCTATTAAAAAGTTTCCTAGACCTAACACTTTAACGCAATTGCGTAGATTTTGAGGAATGTATAATTTTTATCGAAGATTCATTCCTAAAGCAGCCCACATTTTAGCACCCCTAATAAAATTTTTAGAAGGTCACACAAACAAAAAGAAACTATGTCGTCCTTCAAAAAGTCCGCAAACTCCTCTTGAATGGACTGAAGAAGTGAAAAATTCATTTACTGCTGCTAAGACAGCATTAGCTGATGCAACTCTTCTTAAGCATCCGATTCCTGGTTTGCACAGATGCATCAAATTTCGCCATTGGTAGTTTCTTGATGCAACTTTCAAATAGTAACTGGGAACCAATAGCATTTTTATCTGTAAAGCTTTCTAAAACTCAACAAAATTGGTCTACTTATAATGGAGAAATTTTGGGAATATATACTTCAATAAAAAAATTTAGACACATGCTTGAAGGTCGCGAATTTATTATATATACTGATCAAAAACCCCTAACTTACGCTTTCAAGCAGAAACCAGAAAAATGTACCCCACGTCAACTAAGACATTTCGATTATATTTCGCAATTTTCCACAGATATTCGCTATGTAGTTGGAACAGAAAACAAAGTTGCAGACGCATTATCTGGAGTAGAAATGGATGCAATTATAAAAAATCACCCATTTTAGACTACAAAAAGTATGCTCAAACACAACTTCATGATTCTTAAATTCAATCTTTCCTTAAAGCAGATTCTTCTATTAAGGGGACTTGGTACCCCTAAAATCCCAAACCTATCGTTTTTTATTTTCATTTAATCTTATTCTTTGCATTATTATCTTTCGATTGATATATCACTTGTGCATGTCGGAAAGTTAGAAGTTGAATAAAACTTCATTTGAAAACAAATTAGGCGATTCAGCCACGCCCCCTTTTTAGAAAAAAAAAGCTAAAAGAAGCGTTTTGATAAAAAAAAAAAATCTAATTTATAAAGAGAAATAATAACATTAAAAAAAGAATGTGCAATATATAAAGCAGAATATTTCCGAGGCAATGCATACAATCATTTTTTTTTTTCCTTTGTGAAATGTGTGCATGTAAAATTTTTAAATTAAGGCATTTTATATTAAAAATTTTATAATTTCAGTTCTTAGTCCTGATGTATTTTTCATACAAATGTAATACTTTAATATTATAAGAAAAAAAACGGATAAAATTTCTGTCGTGACAGAAAAAATTTTTTTAACGTTTTTCTTGAATTTTCTTGTGCAATTAGTACTCTCTAAAAGTTGATCATTTATAAAAATGTGTGGGTTGAAAAAATATGAAAATGCAATTATTTTAAAGAAAAACGTATAACTAATATCTTAAAGTGGTATTTTAAGTTTAATTAAGCTTATAATAATTATTTTTTCAGAATTATAAACTTTAAACTGGTTTTTCTCAGTTTGTGTTTTTCGAAACCTTAGTGCATTCAAAATGCTACTCCTTCGACAATTATTTACCAATCACTTCCATTTTTTTCCTGCGTGTTAAAAATAAAGTATGTAATAAAATTAGGGATCCGTTTTGCTATAAACTGAATACTTTTTTTTAAAAAAAATAAAATGTAAGACATGTTGGCTTTTTCGTTGATTTTTAGCCTGTATATCAACATTTTATTTTTTTTTCTCGAAAACGAATAAAGTTATTCTAAAATCGATTCCTAAAGTTGTTGAGAACATCCATAAGAATATTATAAAAAATTTCAGGTCAAAAAATTAATTTTTACAAAAGGAGTAGGATTTTAAAATTTTCCCAATTTTCTTCAAAAAATTTAAATTTTTAAAATTTTGTAAATAATATATGAAAATGTTCATCTGGTATCATTTTCTTGAATAGAAACATTGTATAAAATGCTAAAATATAATTTTTAAATACGTAAATAAAGAAATTTGCTCAAAGGGTGCCAAGTCCCCTTAAACTAGAAAAACAATATCTTCCCCTTGAAGACGTTTCTTTATATTGTGATAAGTCACTTGAAACCCCTCGACCTTTCGTCCCTAAAAATCTCAGAGAAGTGGTATTTCAATATCTGCATTTTCTATCCCATCCTGGAATATCCGCTACAACTAAGTTAATTTCTAAGCGTTTCTTTTGGCCAGGAATGAGAAAAGACATCAAAAATAGAGTTCGAGGTTGTGAAAAATGTCAGCGAGCAAAAGTATTCAAACATACCAAAGCTCCTCTAAGCACATTTGCTCTACCCGATGCTCGATTTGTTCACATTCATATTGACTATATTGGACCATATTCACCATCCAAAGGATATAAATATTGTCTTACCATCATAGACTGGTATACCAGGTGGCCTGAAGTTATTCCTACCGAAGACATGTTGGCAGAAACCAATGCTCGTGCACTTTTAAATGTTTGGATTTCTCGTTTCGGTGCACCTGTTACAATTACAACTGATCAAGGGACAAAAATTTTGAGTCTTCTCTAATGAGAGAGCTTACAAACATGATGGGTAGCCGTAGAATCCATTCAGCTTCTTACCATCCACAAAGTAATGGAATAATAGAGCGCGATTCCACAGTCATCTCAAAAGTGCTATTATTGCCCAGGAGGACACTGGTTGGACCGATATTTTGCCTATCGTATTGTTAGGACTACGTCCAGCAATGAAGAACGATTTAAAAGCAACAAGCTCTCAACTAGTTTATGGTACTACTTTACGTTTACCATCTGATCTCATATCTTCAGAATCTCTTCGAACGTCTATGACACCCACCTATGTTTCGAAGTTAATTACCATGATGAGAAAACTTAGCCCAATATCCCCTGATTCTCATAGTTGTACGAAGAGCTGTGTACACCAATCATTAAGTACATGCACACACGTTTTTCTTAGAAATGACAAAATTCGACCCCCTTTAACTCCTCTTTGCACTGGACTTCATTTGGTTAAAAGTAGATCTGATAAAAATTTTGTAATTTGTATAAATAATAAAAATGTAACTCTCACTATAGACAGATGCAAGCCAGTTTTTGAATTTTAAGATTTTAATTCACAAAAGGATAGTTCAAACTTTGAACCACCTCTCACCAAGCAACAAATTGAAGATAAAACTGTTGTTGATAAAAATATCAGAGCCACACGTTCTGGCAGACACGTACATTTTCCTAAGAGATTAACTTACTAATTCAATTTCCTTCTTACTAATTTATATATGTATATATTTTATTGTATTGTGTATATATATAATTCTATGTGTTATTGCAATTTATGTATTTTATAGTGCCTTTTTTTGTAAACAACAAACATTTTTATATTTGTATATTTTTTTATGCCGTTCCCTTCGTCACTGGGGGATACTCTGTAGTGTATTTTCATAATATCGGATCATCATTACTCATAATAACGGATCTTCCTTACTCATAGCAACGGATTCTTGATCCTTACGTCTTATTGGCTGTTAAAACCTACTATTGAATTTCATTGGTCAGAAGAAATGTTCTCTGGCATTTCTTCTATCTTCCCAGAATTCCACTCTGAGGAAGGGAATTATAAACTCGAACTTAATTACTTGTTATGTTAAAAAATAAGTTTATTTTTATAAAATCACTGCAATTTTACTTTGCCACTCAACACAATACACCAAAAAGCTTTAAAAATGTTCATATGTTTTTTTTTACTTATAACTTTACAAAAGGTAAATGGTAATTTGCATTTCTAATGTTTGAAAATGGTTTTTAATTTATCTGTAAGTATAAACAATGATGAGGAAAGAATAAAATTATATAGTAATATATACATATTTGTCTATATATATAATACATTATATATATACATATTTGTCTCTCTCTATATATAATACATTATATATAGAGCGAGACAAAAACTTGTTTTAATATATGACATGTAGGGTTACATATCAGATTCTTGTGTGTGTTTTTATTTTAGATAATTTAATACAGAAATATCTATTAACTACTCTGAAGATGAGTAAAATAATTAAAATTTAAGTAAACTAAATATATTTTATCTTTTTATGTATGTGTTCTCTATATAATTTGATTTAAAATAAACAAAAAATATTTACATTCCTGTAGATATCTATCCAAATTCCTTTTAGCAGAAGTTTCTTTTGTGAACACAAAAATAGTATAGGAATGGAGCTGGCGACGATTTCTAAAAATGTTTGGTATTGAAAACAAGATTATTTAAAGTGCTCAGAGCATAATAAGTGAGGAGATGGTTTAAAATCCTTACGCTTCATCACGTTAACTAAACACTCGAATTTTTTTACCGGGATATTAAAAACAGATTTTTCCTATACAATTATCTGATCTTTTACTGTAATCGAGTTATAATGTAAAAGAGCAAGAGCAAAATCGTACACAAAAGAAGTGTTAGGTTAGGCTGCCTTCACACCAAACGACTCCGATTCATTCACCATCAAACTTGTCTGATCGACCAGGATTCGGCTTCGTAATTTCCCGCTCAAATAAGCCAAGATTTGCTTCCCACATTCACACCAAACAAAACCGGTTCAATCCGCCGTCATTCTGACTTACGCGTGATTCGGCATGTCAGATTTTCTTCCGTGATTCACCAGCAGCCGGGAGCTATTTCTTAAAGAAAAAAAGAATTTAAATAAATATAGTGTTTATTTTTATTGTTTTTTATATTATTAGTGATTATATCACATAAAGTTTCTATTAAAGAAGCCAATTTTAGATATTTAAAGATTTTAATGTTCTTGTTAGGATTAGCATGAGTTTGTTTTTATGTCAATAGATGGCGCTTATATTTTTGTGTAGTATTTATTCATAGTATTCTTTTTCATTATGTAAACTAACTCTAGTTCTTGTCGCCGAGTGTGTAGGCTGTATTTTATTCCTGCTAATCTTGCGCAAATAACATAATTATTTTTGCATGTATTAATTTATTCAATTTTAGAAATTTGAAAACTTTATTCTTTACTTTTTAATACTTTAAAGCAAAATGTGTTGGTTTTTTTTGGGGGGGGGAGGGGAGGGAATATTCTAAAGAATGTTTGAAATAGCTTCAGAGATCAATTTGATAAGAATTTATTTAATTTTGGGAGAGAAAAAAATTTTAATATTTATAAGAATGCTAAAATAAAATAAAACACCGATATTGTCTATAATTTTAATTTTTTAAAAATATTTCATTTTATTACTATATATACTATATGAAACAAACAAAATGTAAATGGCATGTAAAATTTTTAATTCATTAATGTATTAGCAATTTTTAGATACATAATCAATATATGCTACAAAAGCTATAGTATATAACAACATTTGAAATGCCTTTTAAAAACATTAGATATATTATTTGCAAAAGTAATTCCATTATAATATAGTTACAATACATATTTATTATTTGTTACTACTTTTCAGACTATAATTACATTTGATACTAACAGGCAAAATATAAAAAAATAAATAAATAAAACCGTTTTTATATTTTTTTGTTTTATGTATTTCAACTTCAAAATAAATGAAAATACAGTTGTGAAATTAATAGCTTGAAACGTTAATCGTCTTAAAATATTAAAAACAGCATCCATGTTTGACAGCAACTAATGGAAGAATGATTGACCCGTGGCGGTGTGAAGGCAAATCTCTGTTCATTCAGAATCGCTGTGAATTGGAAAGATTGCTACAGACTCGGAATCGTTTGGTGTGAAGGGAGCGTTAGATTTAAGCGGGAAACAAACCAAAACATATTCACGTGCTCTCCTCATCACGTGATCATGACGTCACATGAATCAACCTCATTCCGAGGGTATTTCAGAGCCAAGTTAGCTTCCTTTCTACGAAACTTGAAACCACTTCTCCTTCATTTTACTCCCCACTTGAATCTCGCCTGCGTGGCTAGTTTTTTTCATATTTTGTTCATTCCGCAAGGGAAATCTTTTCATGTTAAGAAGGAAAAAAATGCATGAAAATACATAGAAGTTTGTCGGGGCTGTTGTATTATTTAATGTTAATTGATAACGCTTACACATTAAAGGTACTTTGCTGTAATTATTTATATTATTACACATGTAAATATTGCTTATGTGTACTATCGTATGTGTGATGTACTGTAGCTGGAATTATGGAATACTTGGGATTCATAAGAGCAATTTATCATAATAAAAATTAGCTTTTAATTCATAAAACATATAAATTATTTGAGATAAAAAATACTTAAATATATATTTTATAAAATTTAATCACACAGTAGAGACCTTAAGTGTTTTGCCTTTTTAATTAAAAAAAATTATTCTTGACTACGAATGTAAAATTTAAATAAGGTATATTGAGTAAAATAAGCCTAAATTCAATATAAAAGTATTATTATTTAATATAATTATTATTCTTTATTTTAAAATTTAGCCTTATATTTATTTCAGAAAATTCCATTAAAAGTTTGGTTTTTTAGAGCAGAATTGAATTTTTGCCGATTCATTTTAACAGTAAAATTTTTCCACATAAATGTCTAAAAATGTTCAGGTCATTTCCTTTTCGTAGTATTAATGTTAATTTTCAAGAAGCATAGCCTTTTCTTTCTTTTTTTTTCATGGGAAAATCCCATGTGCTGTCTTTTGTTTTTTCAATCGAAGAACTTTCTTTTAGAAACTAAACTTTCGGTGAATCTTTATAGTTGAGAAACTTTTTCAACAAAATGATTGATAGATTCTTGATGGTGTTCTTCCAATTGATTGTAAAAAATTTCACTGCACTACACTTCAAATTAATATTGCCACATTTCTGTGGATACACAGCGTAGTCGGTGGAATATTATTCTTCAGACGTGTTTACAATGTCAATAAAAATGAAGAAAATAGCACACGAGATCAGAAATGTAATTTTGAACAAAAGCAAAGTCACGAAGCGAATAGTTTATACTAGGCATAGAAGCATAGCAAGATCGCCTTAACCCTCTCGTTGCGCATCCCGCGATTTCCACGGGCAAAAACACGTAGAAGGCAGCACTAAGCAGCGAGAGGGTTAAAAGTTACCTCGAACCAGTATTGCATCCAAAACAGAATTTTATCACGTTTTGACTGTTTTGTCACTGATATAAAAAAAACTTTATTATTTTGTCACTTTGATAAAAACAAAAACTACTTTCTTTTAACATGTATTTATAACTTTATAATTACATGTGTATTATAAAGTTAGTTATATATATCTTTAAAATTATACAATGTTTATAATGTATGACACTTTTTGCAAATTGTTATGCATTCGCTTTATTTTAAATTTCAAAACAAGATAGAACTATATTTCAAGCAGATTGGTGCATTTTCAATCATGTAATGTTTAGGTATTACGAAATGCAGTTAAAAAATTTGAGTTAATTGCTTTTTTTGGAAATATATCGGGCAAATGAAATAATTATATAAATGGGAATTATTTGAGCCTGTCAAATGTAGCATGGTACACTGTGAAATCAGTGTGCATAAATTATTGTTCTAGTGAAATTTTAAGTAAGCATTTACATGGGAAAAATTAAAAATGCTAATGAATGTTTTGAATAATATAGTACAATGAAGAGAGAGAATGTCGAAAGAGGTACTGTTTTTCTAAATTCGGAAACTGTGATGTAGTTATTCTGTTTAACTATGTATTCTACTTGTATTATGTTTTTTCATAATTTTAATATTGATATTGAAGGCTATTTTTATTTTCAGAGGAATAGGAAAATTTGACAAGCGTGGATTTCAAGAATCAAATCAACACAAGGAAGAAAATCAAAGGCGAAAAAATAATACAAGATGTCTGTGAGAACAATTATAAAATTTTGTAGAGGAAAAAAGATGAACTATTCGTAAATATGGAGTGTTTTGACAAAGCTTTCTATGTTCAATGTGTCTTATCACCAAAAGTATTGCTGTTTTTGAAGGGATGTTACTTAAAACCAATTATTAAAAGGACAGCATGCTATTTATTATTAGCTGCAAGCTTATTGTTTTATGGAACATAAGTTTGTCTGTTTCCTTTCTGAATTTTGTACTAAAGAAGTATGTAAAATACAGGTATTATGACATCCCTTTAAGATTCCATTAAGATTCAATTTTAGTTAAAAATTTCCATGTTCCTGAAATTTTGCAATCGTTGAATGCTCTTTAAAATATTTTCTGCATACTGAACAGAAAATAGTAAGATGATACTTTGTTTTGTGCATTAATTTAAAAAAACAACTAGATTTCAGTACTGCATTCAGCTCATAAAAAAATTATGTAATTTTAAACAGCTTTCACAAAAAGGATGCACCTTCTTCATGTCAGATAAAATTAATTATGGATTTATGTTATCTCACCTGAGAGTTCCAAAGTTATAAACTAACATGATGCTTACCTCTCGAAATGATACCTTAAAACATCATTTGAGTAATCTGCCCAACAAAAAGCCTGAAGTTCGTCAAATATGCAACAAGGATTTCAATCTCAGTAGTCATTCAAATTCACATTTATGTATTCTTTCCAAGAAAAAACCTCATGTTTGTGAAATATGCAACAAGGCATTCTCTCGTAGTAATAATTTAATAGTGCACTTACGTATTCATACCAAGGAAAAGCCTCATGTTTGTGATATATGCAACAAGGCTTTCAGTCGAAGTGGTGATTTAAGAAGACATTTACGTATTCATTCCATGGAAAAGACTCATGTTTGTGAAATATGCAATAAGGCTTTCTCTCAAAGTGGTCATTTAAAAACTCACCTACGTATTCATACCAATGAAAAGCCTCATGTTTGTGAAACATGCAACAAGGCTTTCTCTCAAAGTAGTAATTTAACTAAACATTTACGTTCTCATAATAAAGAAAAACCTCATGTTTGTGAAATATGCAGCAAGACTTTCTCTGAAAGTAGTCAGTTAAAAAGGCACTTACGTATTCATACTAAGAAAAAGCCTCATATTTGTGAAATATGCTACAAGGCTTTTTCTTTAAGTGGTTCCTTAAAGACACATTTACGTATTCATACGAAGGAAAAGAAGCCTCATGTCTGTGAAATATGCTACAAGGCTTTCTCTACAAAGGGTAATTTAAAAGTACATTTACGTATTCATACGAAGGAAAAGCCTCATGTCTGTGAAATATGCTACAAGGCTTTCTCTACAAATGGTAATTTAGAAGTACATTTACGTATTCATTCCAAGGAAAAACCTAATTTGTAAAATATGCAATAGGGTGTTCTCTCAAATTGGTCATTTAAAGATTCATGTACATATCAATACTATAAAAATGCCCCATGTTTGTGAAATATGTGCAAGAAAGCATTCTCTCTTAGTGATTATTAAGGTATCCGAGACTACTTGCGACAACTTTTTTTAAAAAATAATGGATATATGGAGATTTTTTTGTGGTTTTTTGATTTATTTAGTACATTTTAAGAAAAAAAGACTAAAATTAAGAATTTAAAATTAAATTATTACTACTAAAATGGGGAAAAATGGGTAAAAATTGACAAAATATTGCATAAACGGGGCCCGTTCTGTACAAATAGTAAATGAACAAATTCTCAATTTTTCAATTTTGATGTATTACTTTGCTATTCCTTTTTGAAGTGACCTTCAGGATAAGAGATATTTTAATTTTTACAAAAACTAGGGCACTTTATCTTAGCTGTTATATGAAATTGCTTAAAAAAACAGTGTTTGTATTCACATAAAGAACTGTAAATTTAGTAATAAAACAGTGATTGATAAATCTGAAGATTAAAACACTTCTGCTGTTATACAAAACATACACACAAAATTTCAGCATATTATTTTCAAAACTTTTTAAGCAATCGCTGTCCCCGTTTGAGTTTTTTGGAAAAAAACACATTTCGAGTAAAACGCATTTTAAAGTTTGCCATCTTATGTAAAGTTATGGCATTTGCTTTTACTAAAACACCTGTGGTTTTTGTTCCATTGAATGGAAAATAAAAACCTTGGTATTTTTACGAAGCGAATAAGATGGCCTACAAAATAAAATCATAAAAAATTGTCCATTTTTTAAAAAATGATTTTATGGTAGTCGGATACCTTAAAGGTGTATTTACTTATTCATTCCAAGGAAAAGCCTTATATTAGTGAAGTTTGCCACAAGGCTTTCTCTCAAAGTAGTAACTTAAATAAACATTTATGAAATATTAAATAATAAATATAAAAAAATAAAAAAATTTAAAAAATATATATTGAATAAAAAATATTTAAAAAATTATTAATATATAATTAAATATTAAAAAAATTATTAAATATTAAAAAAAATTTATCTGAAATTATTTCTTTAAATGTACAATTGCATTTATTAATCAAGGGAACGCCATAATTTCTCTTAAAGATATCGTATCTTTTAAATATGCTGCTTGCCTTTTTTATTGGATTTATAAATTATGATGACATTTGTTCATTCATACAATTCAAGAAAAGTGTCAATTGTGTGAAATATACACAACATGGCTTTATGTCTAAGTTGTGTAACATAAACAGACACTTCTTACCCATACCAAGGAAAATCTTTATGTAAGTGCATAGTCTGAAAATGCGTTCTCTCAAATTTGTTTCCTAAAAATATATTTGTGGACATTCATTCATTCCAAAAGTTTAAAGCTTTATATTTATATATATTTAACAGTTTATTTTTAAAAATTCAACTCTAATTATTTTCTCCTAAGAAATCTTAAAGCTTTATAATTATTATACTTTTCAGCAATCCTTTCGCACTAAGGCTTCACTTGAAAATTAATTTTTACATTTCCAAATAACAGTTGAAGGAATGTTATGGTTTTAAGTCGTTTGTCTCGACATAAATGAGATGCTACATGGACGTGAAATAAAAGAACTATAACATACTTTAATGATTTTTTACATGAAAGGTGGCAAGTTTTAATTTTTTCACTACATTTATGTTGCATTCTTTTATAACAGATGTGGCCAACCCAAATGTCTTTTCGGTCTCTTCGGAAAACATAATCCCACTGGCTGCATATAAAAATAGATATATTTGTATTGGATTTGGACCCATTACAAACATTTATTGGAAAGAAAATTGAAAACAGAATTAATTATTAGTATTATTTTCATTACGCTTCGTGTATAGAAATATGAATAATGCAATAATAATGCAATGATCAAATAATATTTAATTACTAAGATATTTGTTTCTCAAATCTGTCGTCTTTGCAAGTTTATAGCAATGCACGTATTTGCATATCGTAATTAATTATGCAGATTTTGGTCCTTTAAGTCTGAACGTGACTTATGTGTAATAACTTTCATTTTAAAAAAACTATTCGCAGGTTAAATTAAAGCAAAAGCGCTCGAAACTTTTTGTGTTAAAAGTTTCCTTTTGTGTGTAGTGTCAAAAAACCTATTTTGGATTCTAAAGTTCCAAAAATGTGCTTTAATTCATTATTGCGCTGTACGTCAATCAGTTCCATTGGAAGATATTCTGGGACCAACTGGACATCGACATGAAAGAGAAATGTCTGTAAGTTTGCGTAAATCTTTTACATATATAAGTAATGTTATTAATACATTTTGAATTTTTAAATTCTTTCATCAATTGGGAAAGTGTTGAACGCTATTATATTTCAATTGAAATTCAAGAACAATAATTTCTTTCTGCATCCATTATTAACTTTTATTTTTCGTGTGATGATGTATTTAATTTTTTTTAATTTCCTGATAACTACAGAAAAACATAAATCCTCTATAACCATTCCTCATTCCTTAATTTTGATGCTGGTATTTGCTTGTCATCAGGCCTGCTTTTCCGCTTAGTTACGCTAGGTACATGCCTAGGGTGCAACAGAATTTGGAAAAACATAAATCCTCTATAACCATTCCTCATTCCTTAATTTTGATGCTGGTATTTGCTTGTCATCAGGCCTGCTTTTCCGCTTAGTTACGCTAGGTACATGCCTAGGGTGCAACAGAATTTGGAAAACATAAATCCTCTATAACCATTCCTCATTCCTTAATTTTGATGCTGGTATTTGCTTGTCATCAGGCCTGCTTTTCCGCTTAGTTACGCTAGGTACATGCCTAGGGTGCAACAGAATTTGGAAAAACATAAATCCTCTATAACCATTCCTCATTCCTTAATTTTGATGCTGGTATTTGCTTGTCATCAGGCCTGCTTTTCCGCTTAGTTACGCTAGGTACATGCCTAGGGTGCAACAGAATTTGGAAAAACATAAATCCTCTATAACCATTCCTCATTCCTTAATTTTGATGCTGGTATTTGCTTGTCATCAGGCCTGCTTTTCCGCTTAGTTACGCTAGGTACATGCCTAGGGTGCAACAGAATTTGGGGCAAAAAAAAAAAAAAAAAAAAAATTGGAGGGTGAAAAAGAAAGAGAAAAAATTTAAGTTATACAGAGAACGCGTACAACCATCTAGCATTTATTTAAAAACCAATTATTGTCTCATTTTTATATCTAAATTATCAAATCTTCGTTTCGCTATCGGCCAAATTATTATGCAAATCGCTTGGCTTTTCTTCCCCCAATCATCTTTGGTTTCATGTTGATACACTGTTATTAAATTGTTCTCAACACTCGGGAAAAAAATCTTAATCGCAGCGTTTCTCAAACTGTGTTGTGCACCCCCTAGGAGGACGTGATAACCCTAGTTGGGGCGGAAGGAGGGTTGCCGAAAATCGAAAACAAAAGATTTAAAATAATTATCAATGTAATAAAATAATTTACAATTTAAAACAAGACAGCTTAGGAAAAATCCATCCCGAACCAAAACTGGCAAGGATAGAACTGAAGGAGGGAGTGCTCTGGAAATAGTGGGAGCGGACGCAACAATTTGAAGTTCCTAGGGCGCCATGGAGGTTAAAAACGGCCCTGAAGTCATTCATAAACAAGTCAATTTCTTGTCGTAACTCATAAAATAGCAGTAAACATCTTCCACGAGACTCAACCCATTTGACACACGACTGTGGTATACAACAGTGTTTCTCAAACTGTGGGGCGCGCCCCCTGGGGGGCGCGAGCATATCGAAAATAAAAGATTTAAAATATAATTAATTTACTGGAATTAATTAAATCAAAATACTTTCAGACATTATAAAAAATGCACTTTTACTCTGATATAATTTATAGGCGCGTGGTATTAAGTCATCAAAAATAAAAACGTCTTCAATCCCTAATTAGCTATCTTTGATCCTATAACCAAATAAAAAAACTTTTATTTGATTTGCTGTAATCCCGTGATGAGAGATTTTTTATTACGTTTTCTTTTTAATACTAACATACTGCTCTTTTAGAGAAAAAACAAATCCCAGACCCAGAATCGAAAAAATTTAGGAACATAAAAAATTCATCACTGTGATTATTTTTGAAATACTGCACATTATAGCTGTAATCTGTTTTTGCTAATAATCTGTTTGACCTAAGTTATTAGTACAGTTAGTTATGACCCCTCTCTTATGTTTTTTTCTCATTTAGGGAAAATGTAAGTAATGTATTTTTCTGTGTTGCGCTTTTTTCCATGCAAAAAAGTTTTATGATACATATAAACATATCTCAAACATATAAAGCATAACGAAAAACGTTTTACACAATTGTTTTTAAAAGCAGCATACATATTATCATAATGAATTCACTTTTTACCCGGAAGTGGTCGCGCGGGACACACAGAACCCGATATCGTTAATTCTGACAAAACTGTTTATTTGTTACCGAAGAAAAACTGAAAAGTCCTTGAAAGTAGGTAAGTTTATTTTCTCTGAATTAAATTATTCACTGGAATCACGATTAGTATCGTGTACAATAAAATAATTATAAAGAAAAAGAAGATTGGGGTGACTCAATAACCCCGCTCGACCGTATCGAGTGCGCGCCTGCTCCCGGGTTAAAACATGTTGAAGTCTTTTCGCCTTAAATATTAAAAATAATACAATTATTCTTCATCGGAATTTTATATTATTGTTCATTCTTTAACATCAATTATAAATGCTAATTTTGTGAGGCTTAAAATTACAATTCGCTTAAAACTAATTATAATTTGAGCAATAATTTTACGTTTTTGTAAACATTGTCGCTCACTTGGCTTTACTCTCCTTACAATTCAGCTATTATATCAATAATGTTTTAATTTCTTATAAATGAACTCGTGCAAAGAGCGGGCACTTCAGCCGGTATACTTTTAATGTATCAGTACTACACAGAGTATTTTATAACTAATTAATTAATACTAAATTAAGAATAAGTTTAATAAGTATTAACGACTTCCATGGACTTGTCTTGCAAAGCAAAGTTTTTATAAGGAATGCTTATGATTAGAAATTGATCCTCTAAGTTTTTTTTCTATATTTAGCTGATATCTATATTTTGTCTTCTAAGCAGCAACCGCATTTTGCAATATGTTCAATTTAAAAATTCGAGAAAGGAAAAATAACATAATAATTATCCTATTACTTTTTTTTTTTTGCTTAAAAGTAACGTATACAAAATTTAATACTTATGTTATTAATTTGTATGGTTTATAATTAAGATCGCGTATTGTAGCTTTAACGTCAAAGTACATTATTGCATTCAGTACATTATTAATGTATAAGGAGGGCGCGATAAAAATTGTGATTGAAAAGGGGGGCGCCGCCAGTATTGAAAGTTTGAGAAGCACTGGTATACAACGTCACCATATTCACAATCTAATTCTTTAAGTAACTCCTTAAATCAGTGCTTCTCAAACTGTGGGGCGCGCCCCCTGGGGGGGCGCGATGACCTTACAAGGGGGGCGCGAGCATATCGAAAATAAAAGATTTAAAAAATAATTAGTTTACTGGAATGAATTAAAACAAAATACTTTCAGACATAATAAAAGATGCACGTTTACTCTGATATAATTTATAGGCGATATTAAGCCATCAAAAATAAAAACTTCTTTAATACCTAATTAGCTACTTTGATCCTATAACCAAATAAAATAACTTTTGTTTTATTTGCTGTCATCCCGTGATGAGAGATTTTTTTATTACGCCTTTTTTTAACCTAACATACTACTCTTTCAGAGAAAAACAGATCCCGGACCCAGAATCGAAAAACTTTAGGAACATAAAAAATTCATCACTGTCATTATTTTTGAAATACTGCACATTATAGCTGTAATCTCTTTGACCTTCTAAGTTATTGGTACAGCTAGTTATGACCCCTCTCTTATGTGTTCTCTGTTGCGCTTTTTTTCATGCAAAAGAGTTTTATGTTATTTGGAAAACCACGGAGAGCACACACACACACACACATGAAGGATTACTTGGCCAAGACATATTTTTTAAATATTCTCAATGTATAAAGCATAACGAAAAACGTTTCACACAATTTTTTTAGCAGTAACATACATATTATCATAATGAATATACTTTTTACCCGGAAGTGGTCGCGCGGGACACACAAATTACGAAATCGTTAATTCTGGCAAAACTGTTTTTTATTACCAAAGAAAAATTGAAAAGTCCTTGAAAGTAGGTAAGTAAACTTTCTCTTAGTTAAATTATTCACTTGAATCATGATTTGTATCGTGTACAATAAAATAATTATAAAAAAAAAGGATTGGGGTGACTCAATAACCCCGACAGTATCGAGTGCACGCCTGCTCCCGGGTTAAAACATGTTGAAGTCTTTTCGCTTTAAATATTAAAAATAATACAATTATTCTTCATCGATATTTTATATTATTGATCATTATTTAACATCAGTGGCGCACACAAGGGGGGGCGGAACCCCCCAAAGCCCTTGATTTTTTCCCGATTGATTATGATTCTAAGTTTATAGTACGCAAAATTTAGTTAAGCATTTGTTACTAATGATTAATTTTATTAATTAATGCTAATAATTTATTCAAAAATTAGTTTTTTGCTGTATTTTGTTCCCGAAAATCGACAAAATCCATAGGAACCTGATACAAGATTGTTGAACTTTCGACCCCGAACCCCCCTTGAAAAATTCCTGTGTGTTTAATATCAATTATAAATGCTAATTCTGTGAGGCTTAAAATTACAATTCGCTTAAAACTAATTATAATTTGAGCAACGATTTTAAAAAAATCATTTTACGTTTTTGTAAACATTGTCGAGTACTTGGCTTTGTTTTCCTTACAATTCAGCGATTATATCAATAATGTTTTATTTTCTTATAAATGAACTCGTGCAAAGAGCGGGCACTTCAGCCGGTATACTTTTAATGTATCAGTGCTGCACAGAATATTTTATAACTAATTAATTAATACTAAATTAAGAACAATTTTAATAAGTATTAATGACGTCCATGAGCTTGTCTTGGAAAGCAAAGTTTTTATAAGGAATGCTTTTATTATTAGAAATTGACCCTCTGAATTATTTTTCTATATTTAGCAGATATCTATATTTTGTCTTCTAAGCAGCTACCGCATTTTGCAATATGTTTAATTTAAAAGTTAGAGAAAGGAAAAATAACATAATAATTATCTTATTATGTTATTTATTTATTTATTTTGCTTAAAAATAGCATACAAAATTTAATACTTATGTTACTAATTTGTATGGTTTATAATTAAAATCGCTTATTGTAACTTGAGCGTCAAAGTGCATTATTAATGTATAAGGGGGGCGCAAAAAAATTGTCATCGAAAAGGGGGGCGCCAGTATTGAAAGTTTGAGAAGCACTGCCTTAAATTGACAATGCGAAACTGCATGTGATCGAATGTAATTCACTGTTTTTATGACTACTTGCATAACATGATTCAACGGTAATACGTGGGCTCATAGATTTTGTTGATTACTCAAACTGTGGATTAGGCTTAAATCATCTCTTTGGCAGCAGTTATTAAGAAGAAGTTGGCCGATGTAATGAAATTTCGTATGCGAAGACATTTGCACCGAACATGCAAACGATTAAAATTTGGTGTCCAACAAATGAATAGAGGGAGCTGCAGCACATCGGAACTGCGCACTCAGCAGATGTCTATAAGAAGTGATTTTCAATATGAATGTCAAAATTTCGGTTGCATTGCGATTTAGGATACCTTTTAACGACTGAAAAGAATGATTGGCGCATTATTCAAGCTCATTACGAACAACTGTCCGAGTTTGAAAGAGGTCGTATCGTCGAATTGAAATAGGCAAGTTAGGCAAATCTGAGAATCGCTTGTCATATGGGTCGAAGCTATGCGTCCATTAGAAGATACTGGCAAGAATGGGTAGACAGTGACAGTGATGGTAGCAGTTGATCTAGGGCCATAGCAGATCGGGAGGACAGATTGATAGTCAGACCAACTGTCACTGCGTTTGATTCATCTTTATCAACCATCAGACGTGCGACCCACACGTGAGTGTCCACCATGACCATTCACAGACCTCTGATAGAGCGAAGTTTACGCTCGTACCAATCGCTGCGCCACTTGCCACTTACGTCTGCACACTGTCGAGCCAGATTAGGGTGGTGCTTGACTCGATCATGTTGACTGGAGACATATAGTGTTTAGCGACGAAACTCGCTTCCAACTGTGTCCTGACGATCATTGAAGACGTGTCTGGAGACTCCCAGGGCAGCGTGCCGATCCTGCTTTCACTATTTCATGCCATGCAGGCCCTCAACCAGGAGTTATGGTTGAGTGGTCTGGTGTGTAATTTCTTTTGACAGCTGGACCCCTTTGGTCATCGTTAGAGGTACACTTACAAACCAACTGTGCGTCGACGACATTCTGAAAACTGTTTTGCTACCGTTTCTTTTGCAGTACCTTGGCCTTATTTTTCAGAAGATAAGGCCAGACCACATGCGGCACGTGTTGCTATGAACTGTCTTACAACTTGTCAAACACTTCCTCGACCAGCCAGATCTCTCTTCAGTAGAGCATTTCTGGGATATGATGGGAAGGTGACTGCATCTACCAGGGAATGTTGATGACCTTGCCCAATGATTGGAGCAAATTTGGCAAGAAATACCTTAGAAGACCATCACGGTGCTTTATCACTCTTTTCCACGTCGTGTGGCAGCTTGCATCCAGGTTAGAGATGGGTCAACAACTTATTGAGCTCGTTACTCTGTAACTCTGAAATAAATCATTCAATTTTTCTGAAATTTGAATCATTTTCTATTCCGTACATAATCTTTCTACCCACCAATTTTTGTCTTTAACGGACAACTTGCTCTTAGTGCGTCGGTTTTTTTACAGAGTAAAAATGCTATTTTAACAATTACCACTTTAAAATTGAAGAGTTTAATTTTGAAGCTGTTGACTGTAAAACTTATTTAGGTTCTGAAATTAACAATAGGAACGATGGCATTGCTGAAATCCAAAAGAAAATTACTATGGCTAATAGATGTCTTAATGGATCACTAAAATATATGGAATCGAATTTAATCAAAAAGAAAACAAAAGTTCCATTGAATAAAAGTCTTTTAAATTCAATATATACTTAACTAGCTGGTATACCCGTTCTTCGCACGGGTGAACTGAAAAATTAAACAAAACAGATTGAAGGATAAAGAAGTTTTTAATGAGTTAATTTTAAGTGAATTGCAAATTAAACAAAAAAAGATTTTCGCATATCTCAGCTGAAGAAAAAAAAGAAAGAAAAAATACCTTCGTTAAATTTTAAGCCTGTAGATCTAATAGCTGATGAAAAGGATGATTTTTTTTTTATGTTTATAACTCCCCGTAACACTCTTGAGGGTCGATTTTTGAAAATACCTCCCTAAGGCTGATCTCTGCTCAACAAAAGTAACACATTGTTAAAAGTTTTGTGACGCTTAAAATATTGTAAATAATTTATATCTGAAAGTGTCATACATTAATATTACTTTCTATCGAATTTATTTTATGTTAAAATTTTAATATTCGCAAGCAACGCCGTTTCTTAAATAACAATGGCGATTCAATGAAACACATAGCGAAATGTTGATGATAGAGTCAAGTTGGCAAATGTCTAGCTACTTTCATAGCTCAAGCTTTATTAGAGCTTTGTAAGACCCGCCGTGTAGGGGAGCGATGCATGTTAATGCTTTATCTACCGCATTATGATTTACTGCATTTTTTTTTCATGCAATATTTTTTAGGTTGAATTTTTTTACATTGAAAATTAAGGGGCATACATATACAAAATACTCCACTTAGGGAAATTTAACCCGTTAGAGCTAATAAATTAATAAAGGTATTCCAGTGTAAAATTAATTATATACACTGTTCACTTAAAATAGTCAAATCCTTTTCTAAGGTCTCCATAAACATACAAAAACATAAGACACTTAAATTTTTACATTAACTTTTTTGGGGGGACAAAAATGATAATCTTTGCATTCCGCTGAAAACGCCATCAGCTGAAAACACAATATCTGCTACAAAACTATTCGCCTTCCCCGCTAAAATACTCATCATAGAACCCGTGCTGTCATATATCTTGGAAGAGTGGATTTCAAAGAATATTCCAGTTAAGTATTGGTAGAATATTCCTACTAAATTGGTGTGGCATGGTAGTTAGGAGAAGGGGGTGCAAGCTCAGGTGTCGTCCACGTCACTTGACCATGGTTCAAGATTACGCGGTCGGTCGCCAAAAGCCCTCGTGTAGCTGAACAGTGCGACGCTGATATTCACTCACTCCAAAAAATACATTACAGTAGTTATAATTATTTTTATACTTAAAAATGCAATATCTGCCTGTTGAATTAAATATAATTAATTCAATTAAATATAATTCAATTATAATTAACGACTAACCACACAAACAAATTTGAAAATTTGTCCAAATGATGTAGTGTGAAAGAGAAAGTTTATCCAGACAGACAACAAATGCGTCTTATATGTATATAGATATAGATTTGTTCGAATTATTTTGTATTATTACTTTTGTAAGCCTCATGACATACTTTATGGGCACAGTAAGGGCAGGTCACGTTGACCCATGCTCCCCAGCAATATTTAGCTGGGTATAGCTAGTTACAACATAAAATTAAATCTTAAAAATATATCAAAAACAAAAGAAGGCTCAATATTTTGAATAAATCGGTATAAACATTTTTGTACAAACACAATATATATATTATAAAATATTTATTTTGCTATTTGCATTTCAGCCAAACATCAAACAAAATTTTAAAAATTGTCAAAAACAGATAAAAAAAATATATTTAAGAAAAATACCACTGATTAATTTTGCTAAAGACATCGCAATGTGTAAAAAAATATTTGCAGTACATAATCGCCAAAAAAAAATATAAGTACTAAAATATAAAAAAAAAGTATAATGAATTAGTTAAGGATTACTGGAGGGAAAGATAAAACAGGTTAAGATAATACTCATAATATTAATTTCATATTGGTAGGCTACTCATTCTTGCATGATTTTGAAATCACGCCAAATTGGTATGTTGCGGCCAGTCTAATGTTATAGTAATGTACAGAATTAAAGGTACTTACCTGTTATCTTAACCTATTGGTGACATTATACAAAATGAAGCATATGATTGCCAATTCAATGCATACAAAGTAAGGATTGCCGATGTGGCGAGTTGTCTTGAACGTTGGTGGATGTGCAATAATACGTAAGTACTAAATAAAAAAATTATCCAAAGTATATATATCCCAAGCATAAAAATGAAGTACAATACTAACATTAACTGACATAAAAAGAACTGAACTAACTTTATCAATGCAAATGCATAATTTGAACAAATAAAGTACTTACATATAACCGCAACCTATTAGCGACATTATATGAAACGAAGTACATGACTCACAATTCAGCATATATATGACATACGAAATCGGGTTTGCCAACTTGGCAAGTTATTTTGAACGTTGCTGATTGTTAGGATAGTACATAAGTGCCAAAAGTAATTTATCTTACGACTACCTGCTTCCTCAACACACTCATTTTTGGCATGATTTTGAAATCACGCCAAATTGGTATGTTGCGGCCAGTCTAATGTTATAGTAATGTAAAGAATTAGAGGGACTTTTTTTTATGCAGTGGCGTAACGTACACCCCCGCATCGCGGGGGCAGGGCTCTAGAGGGCCCACAGCCTGACTATCGCCAAGTACCTACCCTTTGTAAAATCCAACTTGGGGGGCCAAAACCTGACTTTGCAGGGGGGGGCTAAGTGTTGTCCGTTACGCCACTGGACTTATGTATTATCACAACCTATTGGTGACATTATATAAAATGAAGCAAATGATTGCCAATTCAATGCATACAAAGTTGGGATTGACAAAGTGGCGAGTTGTCTTGAACATTGGCGATTGTGCAATAATAAAAAATACAGTACTAAATAAAAAATTATCCAAAGTATATATATCCCGTGCATAAAAATAAATTCAAAAATGAAATACAATACTAACATTAACTGATATAAAAAGAACTGAAGTAACTTTATCAATGCAAAAGCATAATTTGAAAAAATAAGGTACTTACATATAACCGCAAACTATTGACGACATATGAAACGAAGCACATGACTCACAATTCAGCATAAAAAGGACATGCGAAATCGCGGCTGCCAACTTGGCAAGTTATTTTGAACGTTGGTGATTGTTACGATAGTACATAAGTTCCAAATATAATTTATCTTACGACTACCTGCTTCCTCAACGGGTATTTAAGCCATTTGTCTGTTTTGCTCATTCTCTGATGCCTATTCCAGTATTATATGTAATTACTACCAACACTGCTTTAGCTTGAGCAGTATGATTACCCAAGTGTGATTTTCTGCAAGGCAATTTTATGCATTGAAGCCAAAGGTTAAAATAAAGACACATGAAATTGCAAAATATTATTAATTTCATACATTTAAAACAGATAACGAAAACGGAAATACTATACTTACGTTAATTTCAGTAATAAGAACTGATATATAACATTAACTGACATAAAAAGAACTGAACTAACTTTATCAATGCAAAAGCATAATTTGAAAAAATAAGGTACTTACATATAACCGCAACCTATTGGCGACATTATATGAAACGAAGCATATGACTCACAATTCAGCATATATATGACATACGAAATCGGGTTTGCCAACTTGGCAAGTTATTTTGAACGTTGGAGATTGTTAGGATAGTACATAAGTGCCAAAAGTAATTTATCTTACAACTACCTGCTACATCAACATACTCATTTTTGGCATGATTTTGAAATCACGCCAAATTGGTATGTTGCGACCAGTCTAATGTTATAGTAATGTACAGAATTAGAGGTACTTATGTATTATCGCAACCTTTGGTGACATTATTCAAAATGAAGCACATGATTTCCAATTCAACGCATACAAAGTTGGGATTGCTAAAGTGGCGAGTTGTCTTAAACTTTGCCGATTGTGCAATAATACGTAAATACTAAATAAAAAAAAATATCTAAAGTATATATACCCTGAGCATAAAAAAATTGAAAAATGAAGTACAATACTAACATTAACTGACATAAAAAGAACTGAACTAACTTTATCAATGCAAAAGCATGATTTGAAAAAGTAAGGTACTTACATATAATCGCAACCTATTGGCGACATTATATGAAATGAAGCACATGACTCACAATTCAGCATATGTATGACATGCGGAAAAAGATAAATCAGACTAAGATAATACTCATAATATTAATTTCATATTGATAGGCTACTCATTTTTGGCATGATTTTGAAATCACACCAAATTGGTATGTTACGGCCAGTCTAATGTTATAGTAATGTTCAGAATTAAAGGTACTTATGTATTATCACATCCTATTGGTGACATTATACAAAATGAAGCACATGATTGCCAATTCAACGCATACAAAATTGGGAGTGCCAAAGTGGCGAGTTGTCTTGCCTCATGACATACTTTATGGTGTACCAGTCTTTTAAAGCTGACTGAGCCAAAGCAACATTTAGCTGGGTATAGCTAGTTATAAAATTAAATCTTAAAAAGATATCAAAAATTAAAAGAAGGCTCAATATTTTGATTAAACCAGTATAAACATTTTTGTACAAACACAATATATATATTATAAAATATTTATTTTGTGTTACTTGCATTTCAGACAGGCATCAAACAAAACTTTAAATATTGTCAAAAACAGATAAAAAAACGTATTTAAGAAAAATACCCCTGATCAATTTTGCCAAAGACATCGCAATGTATAAAAAAAAAATTTGCAGTACATAATCGCCAAAAAAAAATGTAAGTACTAAAATATAAAAAAACAAAACTTATATATTGAATTAATTAAAGATTACTGGAGGGAAAGATAAAAAACCGACTAAGATAATACTCATAGTATTAATTTCATATTGGTAGGCTACTCATTTTTGGCATGATTTTGAAATCACGCCAAATTGTTATTTTGCGGCAGCCTAATGTTATAGTAATGTACAGAATTAAAAGTACTTACCTGTTATCGCAACCTATTGATGACATTATACAAAATGAAGCACATGATTTTGCCAATTCAATGCATACAAAGTTGGGATTGCCAAAGTGGCGACTTGTCTTGTGCGTTGGTGATTGTGCAATAATACGTAAGTACAAAATAAAAAAATTATCCAAAGTATATATATCCCAAGCATAAAAATGAATTGAAAAATGAAGTACAATACTAACATTAACTGACATAAAAAGAACTGAACTAACTTTATCAATGCAAATCCATAATTTGAAAAAATAAGGTACTTACATATAACCGCAACCTATTGGCGACATTATATGAAACGAAGCACATGACTCACAATTCAGCATATATATTACATGCGAAATCGGGATTGCCAACTTGGCAAGTTATTTTGAATATTGGCGATTGTTAGGATAGTACATATAAGTACCAAAAATATTTTATCTTACGACTACCTGCTTCCTCAACAGGTATTTAAGCCAGTTGTCTGTTTTGCTCATTCTCTGATGACTATTCCAATTTGACATGTAATTACTACCAACAATGCTTTTGTTTGGGCAGAATGATTACCCAAGTTTGATTTTCTGCAAGGCAATTTTATGCACTGAAACCAATAGTATACCCTTAAAGGTTAAAATAAAGACACATGAAATTGCAAAATATTATTAATTTCATACTATCTAAAACAAATAACGAAAACGGAAATACCATACTTACGTTAATTGCAGTAATAAGAACTGAAATACTCTTATCAATAAGAAGTTTTAGTTTGTCAAAATTATAATCCGAGAAAATATTGAAAATGTAAGTTGTATAAGCAAAATTACACACATAAACATCCCGCGATAATACCTATAGTTGCCAAAACAACAAAACAAATTTTTAGATGTTAAAAGATTTATCCTTAAAATTGATTTATTTGAAAAATAATCCTAATTATATAAATATCGAAGAATAGAAAAATTGAATTAATATTCCATCCGATAAACATAGCTATAGTAAAAATATGTAATAATCTTGAAAAACTGCGTATAAAGTATACATTTTTCACTTAGTGAGAAACGTGACGTCATAATACTGGAAAATCACGTAAAAATTAAATTTTAAAAAAGTCGGATAGAATTATGAACACCAAACCTATTTAAGAACCTTCCTCGTGTAATTTTGTGTATGTGTATTAAATTTCACGTTATTTGGTTGTCTGGATCTTGAGTTATGAGGGAACAGACAAACAGACAACAAATGCGTCTTATATATATATATATATATATATATATATATATATATAGATAGATAGATAGATAGATAGATAGATAGAGATAGATATATAATGTGAAACTGGGTCCATGTCTCGAACAGATGAGAACATGATAAGTATCTTCTCGAAGTAAAGATTTTACGATTTATTTTTGGAGGAATGCAGTAAAATTGGATATGAGGAGCATCATTAACTTCATCAAAATACAATGAATTAAATGGGCAGTCCACGTTGTCAGAATGCACGAAGACCGTATCACTAAAAAAATTCCAATGCTCAACGAATTGGCACACGGAGAAAAGACAGGCCAAATCTAAGATAGATCTAAGAGATCTAGTTTTGAGAATTAAAAATTGGAGAACACTATTAGGAAGAAGGCTGACCTGGAAAAGACTTATTGAGATGGCCAAGGCCCACCCTGTCCTGTCAACACCTCCTAGATATACAAGACCGCGGCACTGATTTGTGACTTTTTTACTAGAAGGAAGACATCTTCCATCGCCTACGGAACTTTTCTGATGCATTTTTTTAAATACTTTTTGCTATTAAACCAAACATACAGGAAATTTTAAAAAATAGTAGTAAATTACTGACATTAAATTGTGTTTCTTGTACATAAAACATATAAGAGTAAATATTAGTTTACCTATTTAAATAATAATTGCAAGTATGTGATTATCGATGTATTTTCTACGAACGCATTGCGATGAACATAAGCACATTTAATACTTTGCAGAAAATCATAAGAACCTTTTGTATTTGTATATTTATTTTTCTACAAAACTATACTTATTTCTTAGCTTTAAAATTTATTTTCTTTGTTTTATTCAGAATAGTTACAAAGAAAGAAATAAAATTAGAAATGGTTTTCAAAAAAAAAATGACAAACAAATTTAAAAACAGTAACTTTATTGGTATCAAATACATTCACAACATAAAAAATTATTAAATAAATTTCAAATATATTTTAGACAAAAATCTATACTATATAATTACACATATATACAGTAAAATAAATACAGTCATAAAAATGGAGTACCAAATTTATTTAACTGTTTATCTGTTACTTTTTTTTTTCTTAAACCTTTGGTACTTTTTCTCCCAAAATTAGTTATTCAGTTACACATTGTTACAAATGTGAATTAAATATTATGTAAAATTTTATTAGTACAATTACAGTAATAAACAAAAATTTACTCTCTACAATAACACAGCATTAAAAAGTACCAAAAAATAAAGCTCCCACAAATAACGAGTTATAGTAAAATAAGTTAAAAATATTATTTAATATTCCCTCACTCACTCAACTAAATTATATGAAATTTAAGGAATACATGAAAAAATATTAGAAGTGGAATATATTAAAAATTTAATCTAAATATAATTAAATATTCAAATAATTATTAGTATTTATGGTAAATATTTTTCAACTGAGTATGTGAGACACGCATAAATATCTTTTTCGAAATTCAAATGCAGAATTTCAGTTCAACTAATATAAAATTCCTAGTTTTGCATGGTTAAAATTACAAAATTGTCCAAATTTTAATAACCTTTTTTTCAGTCAACCACTAATGGAACATAAATGATGAGGGATTTTGCATAAAGAGATATTTTCTTAACTTGAATTTAAAATGGATCTTTATATTTATTGATATGCGCAAATGTTAAATGTAAATTTGTCCAGATGCTTTTGATTACTCTTTATTTGAAGATTCAAGTTTAAAAATATGAGCTTGTGGTTTACGTTCTCTTTGAATGAAATTGATGTTCAGACATTTAAAATTCAAATATATTTCGTTATCTGAACAATACAAAACTAGGGATTCTATATAAGATGCCCTGAAACCTGGCTTTAAAATTATTAATAACTAAAGGATTTAAATAGGGTTTTTTTATCAATGCGTAAGAAATTTTTGCGAATAATTTAATACAGAAGCTTAAAAATTATTCATGTTTAAAAGTGTTCGAAATTTCAAAAAATTTTAAATTTTGAACCTTTTTTTGTTAATGTTTGACACATAACGAAATAATCCTTTTTTTAAAAAAAAAACTGAAAGTATTGATTAAAATAAGAAAAATGAAACAGTAAATTATCCTCAATGTTTTAATATATACTTTGAATTTAAATACCATAGATATTTTTAAAAAATTTAGACATACATTATAAAAACTTAATTCCATTTGAGAATTTTAAGGTAAAGAAAAAAATGAGATTTTATCACGCTATCCTCTCCTTTTCTCATTTCGTTGACTTCCAATTATTTCCGCACGCTCTTGGGTTTAAAGAAATTCTCTCCAGTTTCTTACGATTACTGCAGAGGAAAAATCGGGCTCCCCGCGAGCCATAAAACATCCCCTCGATGTCCATTGTGTCTTCCCGACCATCTCTAATTATCTTTCAAGATGTTAAACCTTTAAAGGGGGGAAGAATTCGGAAAAACGCGGCTTTACCGCTTTCGAACACGTTACTTGATGAGGTCAAAGTACGTTTGGTGCATTTTTGCTGAGTCCCCGGTCTTACGGAAAAGTGCGTGTGGTCCGTTTTTGAAACCTCTCTAGTAGGACGGAAAAGTACGTGCAAAACGCTTGAAGGGTTAAGAACTGGTCCCAAGTCTCGTGATTATCATTTATAAACTTGCAGTCATTTGCAAAAGATCCCGATTCACAATTTCCTTTCTATTAGCTTGAGTTCTATATACAACTGTTTTGACGTGTTTTCTGTCTAATCTATTACTCAAATGTTCAAAAATTTCGGATATGAGTTGGGGACCGTTGTCACTTATCATTTTTACGGGAGCTCCATAACGCGATATATAATTCTCAAACAGGGTATTCGCAATTATTTTGGCTGAAGCCTTTTTGAGAGGTATCACCTCTAGCCACATCGAAAAGTGATCGATGATTACTAAAATATAGCGATATCTTTTTATTCGTGACGCTGGGTAGGGGCCTAACTTGACTTTTTACCAAACAATAGCTCAAAGGCTTAAATTTCCCCTTGTGACAGTGCTTAACATAAAGATTCTTTTTTTATTTTTTTCTTCATTTATGTACCAGAGAGCCTCTTGCTGTGACCTCTTCTCTTGCAAGCTACAATCAAAAAAAGATAAGAATTAAAACTCTTAACAACTAGCCTGAATAGGGATTCCATTCCTTCTTAATCGTCTAAGGTAGTGATTCCCAAAGTGGTCTATATAAAGCCCAAGGGGACTATGATGACCTTCAAGGGGTCCATGTCAGCAAAAAAATAATTTTGGGGTCAATGAGGTTTAAGTGAGGGTATGTGGTATTGACTCTCATTAAACTAGATCGTGACTTTAATTTTAAAAGAAAGTTTAATCAAGTGGGGAAACCAAATTTTACTTATTTAGCAGATTTATTTACTAAATTTAATGAGGTTAATTTGCCCGTACAAGGTGCCAGTACATAAATCTTTTTAAAACGGGAACCATTTCAGCGTTTCTTTCCAGAGTTAAACTAAAGAAGTATAATACTGGAGGTCCGGAATTTTCTCAAATTAATCCAGACAATCTGTCAGCACGTTTTAACCTACGTTCAACATTTAACTGCCTTTTATTCAAATTTTGAAACCAGGTTTGAGAATGCTTTCACTATGGTAATACCACATTAAGCAATGAACTTATATGGTTGGTCATATTGAAAAAAAAATGTCACATGATAACAGGAACTGATTGTAATGCGCACCAATGAAGATTTTAAAGTTTAGAAACGGATGCCAGCCATTTAGGCTTTAAAAAGACAAGCCTGTTAATTGCGCCAAAGTAGGGAATATCGTGAGGAAGATTTCCTAGTAAGAAGGAGTTTCAGCGCAGTTGCCAATCTCCAAAACAAAAAAAGAAACTGAACACTACTAACAGAGGAGATTTAAGGTTAAACCTGACAAGATTGATACTAAATGTTGAAAATTTGTTTTTGTAGCCTCAAATTGATCCCTCCCATTAAAACCAATTGTGTGTTGTTTGGTTATTTTATATATTAATAACTTTTAATTTAATTAACATGCTTTTAAAATTTTTAACTCTATAGTTCATTAGTTTCAAATTTAATTTTTTTAAGGTAGTAGTAGCTGTTAAAAAGACATTAAAGTTCATAAATTTGCAAAAATTCAATATTAATTAAGCAAGGGTCTACCACATACCGAAAAACAGGGCAAGGGGTCTATGAGACAAAAAAGTTTGGGAACCTCTGGTCTAAGGTCTCTAGACCGGCAAGTGGTCAGTTCAAATCCCCCTGCTCTCCTACCATCCCAAGTTCACTAAGGGTTAATCACCCTTTAGCAACTATGGTCAAAGTGGTTACCCAGGAATTTAACATCAGATAGTAATGCACAATAGTTTTCATGGAGAGTTTAAAACACTCTGAGTAAATCATGACTAGTGATTCAAACAGCATCAGTGCATTCAACCACCTGACCCGCCATCTCTGTTATTGCCCACAACATTACCAGAAGACATTCCAAGGACATTCAAACATATTGAAGATGCATGTCAATTTCAGAATGGCTTCAAAAGCAACCTTGTCTATATATTTCACTTGTCTATATTCGAAATTCTGTCGAATTCAAAAGCAACATTTTTCTCTAAGAAAGGATTATGCAACAACCCATTCTCGTGAGGCAACCAGCGAAAGATAAGGGTAAAATCCTAGGAGAGCCCACACCGTTGGCGACAAACTGAGAAAAGCACCAGGCCAGAACAAGATGGTGTCAAGTGAAACAGACAATGGCGGCAAGGAAATATAGTGGGACAAGGTGGATCATAATGAAAATATATGTAAGCAATACAGAAATTAATCAAATATATTTAAGATAAAAATTAAAAAAACAGCCCTTTCTTTCTTAATGCTGATCTTTTCCGAGTGGAGGGTACAGCATAACAGCAGATTTTTAAAAGCCTTGAAGGCCTCATCGCTAAGCGAATGACCGTGGGAGCGCCGCAATATATATTCTACGAGGTAATGGTCAAACATACCCATTCAACATCTCCATTCAAATCTATCCAAAACAGTACTCTTTCATTCGTATAATCACATTCGCTCATTACATTTAGAACATTCATTATTCGAAGCTAGCAATCTTTCCTTCCTTCATGCACTATTCAATCAATTCTTTCTTACCATTCGCATTCAACAAAGTAAAAAATTCTAAGGTATATTCACTCACACACGCTGCCATACTTCTAGCCCGATGCCCAACAACAAAATGAGAAAATTCGAAATGCCCACCAACAAAATACGAAATTTTCAGAAATAGTTAGATTTACCATATCTAGTGTATCAAAGTAGGGTTACCAAAATGGCGCAATTATCGCCAACCAAAATAATTCACGCCAAGGGTGTTGGCTCTCCTGGGACCGAACCAAAGAGAAGGAAGTTAGATTAATGTTGCACTGTATAGTTTTACAAGGGTTAATGGCGAGTGACCTCGTAGTTTTGAACCATGGTCAAGTGACAAGACTGACATTTGAGGTAGCACCCTACTCTCCAAACTTCCACACCACACCAACAAGGGAATGCTTAAGTTCCAATATATGTAATATGCATCAGCCCCCTCCACATGGCAAGTCTTCAGTGGTACTTTGCTAAATTTTATGACATTCGAGCCACATGAGTCTGTGACCTTAACCACTAGGCTACCCCAGGCACACAAAAGATGGGAATAAAAGTGCTTACGGTGGTATTCTCAAGCGCGAGCTATTGAAAAGAAAACTCGAGGATTGGGTAACCCCCACTTGACGATAACTCCCGAGTAATTCCCTTTTCTTATTCTCGAACTGGCGATTACCGCATCCGAGAGTTATGCGTTCGCGAGATGTTAAACTCGTTGTGATTGGACACTGATAATCACGTGGTATATTGTTTACATGCATCTCGGCGCAAGACTTTCGATTCACAGCTATTTTTTTCTTCTCATGGCTAGTACGTCAAATAAAAGTAAATTTTCTCTAGTGGAATCTTATTGAAAAATACAAGGAGATGTTATTCATTGCAAGATAACTAGTGCAGTTTACAATAAGAAAAAAGAAAAAGCACGGGATTGCTTGACTACTGATTTCAATCCAGGTAGCCTTTCCAAACGAAGTCGACAAGAGCTGCAAAATAAAAAATCGCAAAAACGAAGAAGCTTTAAAATGTTTAAACTTTCAAAACTGGTGGAGGAACCAAAAAGTTACTGACCACATCCTTAGATGAAATGCTGGCCGCTATGGGTGCCCTCGTTGAACCATTGCCGTATAGATACGATTGCAACGACGATTATGATTCTGCTGTTTCATCAGGAAATCAGGGTACGTGTACATGGATTTTTTTGTCTTTATTTAGTTTTTAGTTTAAATTTTCTGTATTATTCTGAACAGATTTTTCTGATAGTGATTTGTGTTTTATTACATAAATGAACTCTAATATGAATCGCATTATGAAATGTTGAGTAAAAGAATCAATATTTGAACAAAATTTCTTTTCAAAATACACATGTAAAATGTAACAGTTAATTTTTCTGTCATCCAGGAATGCAAATAACATGGTCGTAAAAAGAGTTAAAAATTCAGTTGGTTTGATTTGATTTTTACTTAATGTTGCATCTTAAAGCAATGTGAGGTCTATTTGCAATGAACTTCATCATTTGAAAATCTGTCAAATATCAAGGACAACACACCTGAATTAGTAACTCATTCTAAATTGCCACAGTACATCAACCTGTGGACTTTTAACGATGACAGATTTCAGGTTTTCAGATGCACCAAACTCGATGGCTATGAATTTGTGACCACGGCCCCTTGTCTATTGTGCTCACAAATATTTGATTAGAATTACGTAAAAAAAATAACTCAGGTTGTGTAAAATGTATGTGTATTTTTCATAAAAAGAATAAAGATGACATGCACACATATAAGAGAAGAAGATGTAAATTATTACACCTAATTAAAAATGATTAAAAAGAATTAACTTGCAAAATCATGGATTTATGTATTAAAGTAATTATTATTGTTTATAATGTGTACAATGAATCAAACTTGAAAATGTATAATGTGATTTCTCATTAAATTATAAACTGTGCATAATCCCCTTTATTGTATGAAAATTTATGTATAATGAAGGACTTACAGAAAAGTAAAATTATTTAAAAAAAAGTAGGCAATAGCTTACAAAATTTCTTTTCGATGAATAAGATTTATTTTAGTGGAATAATTTGTAGTGTGGTAAAAAATTAATGTATCAAAAACTGTAGTGGCATATTTAATATTAAATTAACAATACTAATGTATGCATTTTAAATTATACTAAATAATATAATTTATGTAACATTTCTAAATTCTATCATTTATTGCAGCAGAAACTAATTGAAGAAACATCCGACTTCTCTATTTCTCATCCTTTCTTGTGGAAAAGTCACTAGTTTTTGAAGAAAATGAACTTTATTGTCATTTAAATAAGATTTCATTTTATCACTATTTATTATTATAGCTGAAATTTATTCTATTGTTTGCTTGATTTTTAAAAGTATGAAGATGTCATATTTTTTATAATGAATTTTAACTTCAATAAAATTTATTATACCTATTTTCAAAATGTACAAAATATGTTCACAAGTTTTCAGAATAATTTCAATTTTTTTTAAAAAAATTATATTTATTATTTTTATTTACTTACTATTAGTTACTATAATAACTAATTGAATAAGGTTTCTTTTGTAAAGGGAAATGTTAAAAAATGTCATTAGGAATAGTTAGTTTTGAATTTTTTCTGCTACCAAAATATTCTTTTCTGAAAAATTGCAAATATTTTGTATATGTAAAATTTGTTTTCTGTTCTATATTGTAAAACATTGATAAATGTGTGTGTATATATAGTGTTTTGTGACACAAATAAAATCAGATTAATACCAATAGTATAATTACTTTTGTTAGATGGAATTGGAAAAGATTCAGTAACATGTTCTGTTTTAGATAAATGTGACTTTAGATTCAATTAATAAATTTATTCTTCACAAAAAAAACTGGATTTTTCATTCTAAGATTTTATAGAAATCATGAATTAAGAATAATTATTAGACATTAGAAGTTATTTAAATTACTAATTATATACATAATAAACATTCTATTTTAACCTACCAAAGGGTTGCTGGAAAATTTTCAATAAAAAAAAAATAGATAAGGATATATATACTTGTATACAATCAAAATATAAATTAAAATTTTTAAATAATACGAGTTTTGAATTCTCATTGCATAACATTAAATCATAACATCAAACGTAATTTTTAGCTGGATCATGAAAAAAAAAGTGTATTGAATTGCTAACGTGTTGTTCCTATGTTAAGGAATGAAAACTGGCCTTCTTTCAATACTATCCAATGTTTTTAAGTCCTCAAGCAGAAAAAAATCGAAGCGGTCGTTCATATTTGTTTACAAACCCGCGAGTTACCCTCCGAAATTGGCAGGTAGAATCCGCGGGTTATCTTTGGATGAATAATCCATTGATTTGGCGGGATCCGCAGTTGAGAATAAAAATGTTTCGCCAATCTGCGAGTTACCTCCGGTTCGGGGATAACTCGAGGATAACCCGCTATTGAGAATACGGCCGTTAATAATTGGTCCAAATAGGGATTCCTTTTTGTCCCAGTCATCTAAGGCATGCATGGCGTATCTGTGGACCGGTATGTTGCTGGCTCGATTAAACACTCCTGCCACGATCAACAGCTTATGGTTGAAACCTTATCTGCATGGGCAGACCTTGAAAAATACTTTTCGATACACCCTAATATATGAATACTTTTGTGTATGCTTGTAAAAATGTATAACCTCCCATGAAAATAGCCAATTGTTTGTAATAAAGTAAATATTTAATCTTTTGAGGATAATTTTTTTACTGTAGAATAAATAAAATTGCTTTTTAAAATATGCCATTTCGCATTGTATAACACTCAGCTTAAATAAAACTTGAAAAATGCTAATTCCTCTTCACATAATTCACTCCTTCATTGAAAAAAGCAAATGTAAAGGACAGTTTTTGTAGAGATTTTCTCTTGCTAGATGGCTGCACCTGTCAACAGTTTTTCGAATCCGCGAAACGTGGTATGGGCAAGATAGCAAAATTAATTCTATTCCAATAAATGTTAAACTTAAATAATAATTGTTCAACTTATTTTATATAAATGCATTCAATTTCTGTTAATTTTTAAAATGATCTTCATAATTTATATTTCAGTTTTATATTTTTACTTGGTAGTTGTATCGATTATAGTATGCTTAACTGCAACATAACTGTATAAAATACTAAAAACGTGGCATTTCTGTACAACGTGTAGATATAGCTTTGCCGCCGGTGTTGAACAAACACACAGAATAAAAATTCCGGTAGATATTGATAAAATCTGAAGAATGAATTAATGAAAACTCAACACACTTGAGTATTTATTAGAGTGCTATGAAACAAGCACCTAATAACTGGTGACCCTGGATTTTATTTACTGGAAAATGACAAAATAGCGCATTGGCTAACAAGATCGTGGAGATGGCGTTAAGAACAATTGATGCTGCAGTGGTTAAGAAAAATTCCTTAAGAGTGGATGAACTCCTGTCTAAATTAGTAAGTCTTGAAGAACAACTTGTCTCTTTGAAGCTACAACGAAAAGTCCAGAGCTCTAGACCTCATCACCATCAGAGGAGTAGAAGTCGCAGCAAATCAAAACGCTGCTACAATCCTCAGGGAAAATATTGCTATTACCATTTCCGATTCGGGAAGTGCCTCCCTGGTAAATGCGTACAGCCGTGCAGCTTCAATGAGCCGGGAAATGAATCCCAGCAGTAGACGCCGCGGCGAGTCCTGCTGCCGACATTTTAGGCCGCAAATTCCGGTTATTTGTCAAGGACAGAGAAACCGGATGTCAATTTCTTGTGGATAGCGGAGCAGATGTCTCGATACTCCCTTGGACAAAAACGAAAGGTGAGTGCCAAGCCTCTCAATATAAACTGTATGCTGCTAATGGCACTGAAATTCCAACATATGGTGTAAAAATTCTCACGCTGGATCCAGGCCTAAGACGCCCATTTCAGTGGCCGTTTATTATTGCCAAAGTTAAGCGAGGAATCATAGGTGCTGATTTCCTTCAAAAATTCCAGTTGCTGATAGATCTGCACAACAGGAAATTAATCGATGGAGTAACAAATCTTTCAATTAAAGGAGAAGTTGCTACCATCGAAGAAAACAATGATCTCTCTCAGCACGGTCAATAGAGCCTCCAAGTATTTCAAACCTCTTAAGTCGTATCCTTATTTAACCAAGCCAAACTTGGTTAATAGAGTTGTTAAACATGGCGTAAAGCACCACATCCTAACAACTGGCCAACCAGTTTATTCGAAGGCAAGACAACTAGCCCCTGATAAGTTGAAGCTGGCGAAGCAGGAGTTCCGGTTTATGCTGGACAACGACATTATTAGACCCTCAAAATTTCAATGGGCAAGTCCATTGCACTTGGTTAATAAGAATGATGGCACATTAAGACCATGTGGCGATTACAGGCGACTCAACGCACAGACAATACCAGATCGGTACCCAATTCCTAGAATTGAGGACTTTAATCACATCCTGAAGGATAAAAAAATATTTTCCAAGATATATCTTGTAAAGGCTTATTATCAGATACCTATTGCTGAGGAAGACAAAGAAAAAACTGCCATCACCACCCCATTTGGCATGTACGAGTTCAATACTTTGAGTTTTGGACTGAGGAATGCTCCTTCAACCTTCCAATGCTTCATTACTGAAGTACTGTATGGACTCGACTTTGTTTTCCCGTATCTTGATGATGTACTTGTTGCCTCATCTACGGAAGCGGAACACAGTGAACACCTAAAAATGGTATTTGAAAGATTCCAGCAATATGGACTTCGAACAAATGTTTCCAAATCAGTGATGGGAGCTGCCCAAGTTGAATATTTGGGATTTCTGATCACAGCAGAAGGTTCTCGGCCATTGCCAGAAAAAGTTCAAGCTATCTTAAACTACAAACTACCAGAAAGTATTAATGACCTGCGGACGTTTCTGGGCATGATAAATTTTTATCGAAGATACCTAAAGGATGCTGCTAAGACTCAAGCACCTTTACATGAACTGTTAAAAGGAGCGAAGAAGACCGCAGAAAAGTCCATTGGACTGATGACACCAGGAGAAGCTTCGAAAAATGCAAAACTGACCTTGCCGAAGCTGCTCTTTTATCCTTTCCAAGATCTGGACTACCCCTATCACTTTGCACAGATGCATCAGATTTTGCTGTGGGCGCAGTACTCCAGCAGTTAGAAAACGAGGGTTGGAAACCAATAGCTTTTTACTGAAAGAAGCTAAATGAAACACAAACAAGGTATAGTACCTATGACCGAGAACTATTGGGAACATACCTTTCAGTGAAACATTTCAAACACCTGCTGGAAGGGAATGATTTTTTTATATATACTGACCACACAAGCCTCTGACTTTTGCATTTAAGCAAAAAAATGAAAAAGCATCACCAAGACAACAACGGCAACTTCAATACATTTCAGAATTTAGTTGTAACATTCAACATGTATTGGGTAAAGATAATGTTGTTGCAGATGCCTTATCTAGAATTGATTCAATTTCTGAAATCAACTTTGAGGCAATTGCAGAAGAACAAACTACTGACGAAGAGTTGCAACACAATTATTGCACAACAATTCTCTAAAATTTAAACCTTCGACATTGCCATCTGGAAAAAAGCTTTGGTGTGACATCTCAACACAAAAAATTAGGCCTTGCATTCCACACAAAAATTTAGGTTTCAAATATTCCAACTAATTCATGCTTAGCTCACCCTGGTATTAAATCTACAGTAAAACTGATGACTGAAAAATATGTCTGGTCAGATATTAAAAAGCAAGTCAGAGAATGGGCAAAAGCTTGTATTAGATGCCAAAAATGTAAAGTCAGCAGACATACAAAATCAAAATTAGGAGAATTCGAACAACCAGATGAAAGGTTTAGTGCAGTTCATATAGATCTCATTAGAAAACTACCACGTTCAGAAGGGATGCAGTATTGCTTAACCTGCATTGCCCGATTCTCTTGCTGGATGGAAGCAATTCCTATACCTGAAATAACAGCTGAAATAGTTGGGAGAGCATTTTATGAGAAATGAATTTGCAGGTTTGGAGTACCTGCCAAATTAGTCACAGACCAAGGTGGACAGTTTGAGGCAGAACTATTTAGAAGCATAGCTGCAATATGTGGTGCTAAAGTAGCCCACACAACATCTTACCACCCTCAATGTAATGGGAAAGTAGAACGTTTGCATAAGACCTTGAAATGTGCTATAAAAGCTCACAACAATATTAGGTGGACAGAGTCATTACCCATTGTGTTGTTAGGTTTAAGAGCTGCCATAAGACCTGACATTAGTTACACAATTGCACAGATGGTCTATGGTACTTCCATTAAATTACCTGGTGAATTTTTTGATCCCCCTACTATTAACATGGATCCACAGAATTTTGTTGCCAAATTATAGCAACACATGGCAGAGCTAAAGCCACTGAAGTCTTCCAGCAACAGGAAGCAAAATATCTTTGTGCATAAAGATATGAAATCCTGTTCCCATGTGTTTATTCGTATCGACGGAGTTAAAAAGCATGAGAACCACCATATGAAGGACCATATGCTGTACAAAAAAAGTATGATAAGTATTTCACAATCTTAATCAAAGATAAAGCAGTTAATATCTCTGTAGATAGACTGAAACCTGCCTATATGTTAGCAGTGGACAATCAAAATGAACAAACTAGTGTTGGGAAAAAAATGAGATTTCAAATTGGAAAGAATTTTCCCCAATGCCTGATGAACAATCTACTACCAGCTGTGGCAGAAAGATAAAAAAAACCAGTAAGATTTAGAGAATAAACAAAATAGCAACTATTATGTGTGTAAGTGTTAAAGTTTGAAATTCCTTTCACTTATTACTAGTAAACAGTTATTAAAAATTCGTAAATTTGAAAATCACCATTTATAAAAATGTATCTAATTGATTAAATATATTTCTCTTGGTAATGCAATTCATGTACATATAGTGAAAAAGTTATAGTAAACACTGCTTTAAATGTTGTAGATATTCTAATAAAAGGACAATGTATGTTTATTCCTGGATTTTAGAATTGAAAATTGACTCTTAATTAGTTATATATACATGTATGATTTTTATGCTAGTATTGTGAAATTTAAATAATTATTCTTCCACTATCCTGATATAACCTCATCAGTAAGTTGTAAGCATAAGTAGAATTGTGTGTAATTTCATAACAGCGAGAATTTAAATCAAACAAAAGCTTTGTAAATAAAAAGAAATTAAAGAGCATGATGTAAAATGTTCCATATATATTCTCGCATTCAAATTAATATATGTTATACAAAGTTCAACTTTATGTCACAAATAATTATTCATTACTACTGTTTTTTACATTTTCCACAGAAATTCTCTCTTTAGTATTACAATTTGTGGGCATCTCATCTCTTAAATGTGTTACAGAATGTGTTTTTTTTTCATTGGAAGTATGTATTTTAACAAAATTATCTATTATGTATTTAATAATGAACATAAAGTTTTCACGATATCAATATAAATAGATGTGTTAACATCAAATTCTATGTTTATAAATAGATATGTGTTAGCATCAAATTCTATGTTTATAAATAGATATGTGTTAGCATCAAATTCTATGTTTATAAATAGATATGTGTTGGCATCAAATTCTATGTGTATAAATAAATATGGTTAGCATCAAATAAAATGTGTATAAATAGATACTGTTTTGCATAAAAATGCTCAATTGTGGTAAATGGATTGTATTAGTGATTAACTGAGTTATAATTATGTGGTGAATTGAAACTAAAGTGTTTTCTGGTATTCTTTCTTGTAAATAGGAAGTTTTCTGTATGTTATATATTATAAAATTACCCATTGTGTATGTAAATATGAAAATGGATTTTTTTAACACTATTGGATTTGATATGTTTCATAATAGTCCAAAAAATTAAGGTGTTGTCATTGCAGAGTAACTTGAAATGTTTTTTTAATGGCATGTTAACTTTCATTGGAATATGAATGATTTTTTTCGCAATTTATTTATGTACGCAATTTATTTATTTGAATCATGACAGGTATGTCATGAGTTCCAGCCCAGTACCATTAAATACCTGCCGTGTAGGAGCGCGATGCATGTTAAGTCTGTCAAGAGCTCAAACATCCTCCCGTTGGTGAGGTGTGGTGGTTTGGAGAGGGGTGTGCCAGCTCAGGTGTCATCTTCGTCACTTGAGCATGGTTCAAAATTACGAAGTCACACGTCAAAAGCCATCGTGTAGTTGAACAGTGCGACACTAATATTCACTAACGGGGAACCCCATTCCTCACTCTTAAACTATATCTTACAATAATACTTAAAATAAATAAAAAATTTTATGATCACTTTGTGTAGACCATAAAAGAAAAATAATGTATTTGATATTAACACTAGAACATCCGGTATTTCCCTTAAATGTCTACTGGTGTTGTTTCGACACCACAATTTAAAATATATAAAATAATTGTAATAACTAAATAATTGCAGGACTACTGTTCAGTTGGGTTTAGTTTTAAGACTTTTTAATATTATTTCATGTAATTATCATATATTATGATCCTTTATAGCATAAAAAACACGTTGACATTAAGTTTCCCGAAGCTTTTTGGACCACTGCCTTGTCGCAAAACATTTCGTGTCACAAATCATCCAGGAACATTACTATTATGCGGGATCCATTCTGTGCCATTCCTAGCGATATATATATATCAGGATTTACTGAAATATTATCAATTACATCTGTACTTTCTTCAGATTCTTCACTCTTTCTGTCACTTTCACTTAATCTTATGTCTTCATCGGAATCTAACTTAGAGCAAGACATTTAACCACTATCTGATTTATTCTTAGAAAGCTCTCGTAACAAATTAGCAAGCATGAGGGCTTAGATCTTTTCCATGAGTTATCTTTCACAATATCTGCTCTGCCCATGGTTCAAAATCCAGTGAATTGTTTTTATGAGCAGATAAGTAAATACTGTGTAATGAAACACTTAGACACAACGATTTTAGTATAACCGACTCATTTCCACTGTGAACTTAATAACACAGCATTCAAGGTCATATAAATGTGCGATATTACTTCCGGAAGTTTGTTTCATTAATAGTATCTACATAGTGAACTATCTTTTGCTGAAAGATGGCTATTTATAATGGTAAATTGCATTGATGTAGGAACAACACCAGCGGATGTTCTAGGTATATTAGTTGTAAAATCTCTCCTAATTAACCTAGAACCTATTGTAATAATCAAACTAATCGTAATCGTTTTGTTGTATGAGGTTGATTCATGTGACGTCATGATCACGTGATGAGGAGAGCTCGTGAATATGCTTTGGTTTGCTTCCCGCTTAACTCTAACCTAATACTTCTTTTGTGTGCTATTTTGCTCTTGCTCTTTTACATTGTAACTCGATTATAGCAAAAGATCGGATAATTGTATAGGGAAAAAAATCTGTTTTTAATATCCCGGTAAAAAAATTCGAGTGTTTCGTTAACGTGATGAAGTGTAAGGATTTTAAACATTCACCGCGTTTATTATGCTCTGACCACTTTGGATAATCTTGTTTTCAATACCAAACATTTTTAGAAATCGTCGCCAATTCCATTCCTATCCTATTTTTGTGTTCACAAAAGAAACTTCTGCTAAAAGGAATTTGGATAGATATCTACAAGAATGAAAATATTTTTTTATTTTAAATTAAATTATAAAGAGAACACATACATAAAAAGATAAAATATATTTAGTTTACTTAAATTTTAATTATTTTACTTATCTTCAGAGTAGTTAATAGATATTTCTGTATTAAATTATCTAAAATAAAAACACAAGAATCTGATATATGTAACGCTACATGTCATATATTAAAACAAGTTTTTGCCTCTCTCTCTATATATGTATTACACATATAATGTATTATATATATAGACAAATATGTATATATATATAATGTATTATATATAGAGAGACAAATATGTATATATATATAATGTATTATATATAGAGAGACAAATATGTATATATATAATGTATTATATATATAGACAAATATGTATTACTATATAATTTTATTCTTTTGGGAAACAAATTTCGAAAAGCATTCACTATAGAAATGAAAAAATGTCTTAATTTACTACAGGTTCATTATTATTTATACTTGAAGATAAATTAAAAACCATTTTCAAACATTTTAGAAATTTAAATTACCATTTACCTGTTGTAAAGTTATAAGTAAAAAAATTATGCAACATTTTTAAAGCCTTTATTCGCAGCACCATTTTAGTAAAAAGATATTATTTATCGAGAGTTTCATTCTGAATGTGGTAAAGAATTAAGACATTAAATTTTTTTAATTAAATTGTGTATATTATGGAAGATATAAATTTTTCCTGTTCTCTCCTGTGCATAGTCAAAATAATGTCATTTTTGAATTCATAATTCTTTTACACAAAAAAATAAAAATTATAAAATATTTGTGTGGTGTATCTATTTATTATGTAGTATAGGGATTTCTTAACACAACATCAGTTTTTCAGAATTTGACTGGTATAAATTTGACACACAGATATATATATATATATATATATATATATATATATATATATATATATATGTATATATATATATATGTATATGTGTGTGTGTGTGTGGTGTGTACAATTTTTTTTACTATAGATAGCATTTATTGGTATTTGCAAAAGGGTTATCAAAATGTAAAATTCATTAATTTTGTGATAAGTTTTACATATAGACTATATACATATTATTGAAGTATAACACAGTGTGTATTGAAGAAATCTATGCCACCCCAGCTGAAATGTATTAAGCATGAGAATACTCTGGATATTAATTTTTACATGAGTATTAAAGTCTAAAAAAGTTCATCTGTTTTGATACTATCCTGCTTATAACTTTTAAGTCCTGAATAAATTTGTTGCATTGAGTTATTTACAAATATTGACCCAACAAGCGTTCTTAGATCAGTTCTATGATATTTATCAGTAATTAAGATCATAAAACCAAATATGATTTTACATAGACATTTGATTCTGTAAGATATTTACTTTCTAAAAGAAATAGAAATATTCGAAATTTTAATATAACCTTTTTCAATTCTCTATTTACCTTTAAAGGAATAACTTGACAAATTGGCGTTCGCAATAATCTACATTAATGCAAAATTCAGTAAAAAAAAAAAGGTAATTTCAGAAAAATTTCAAAATTATTTTTAATGGGTTAATTGTCCAAAATCACTGATATTTTTGTGTGACCTGTAAAGATAGGGCAAATTTGGAGCATTTGTATATTATAATATAGACTTTCTAATTTCTTAAAATCATAAAACTGCCAAATGCTACGATATACAACCAATAGTGGAAACTGTTCATGATCATGTTTGAACGCAGTAATTATAGTGATATAATTTTTTTTAAAATTCGGATGTCTTTTTGATTGGCGATATTAGTTGGCAGTTTAATATTATGTTCCAAATTTTGGAATGGTATGAGAACTGATTTAGCATTTTTTAGACAAACTTTGAAGTAATTAATTTTATATTTGAAGTTAATATATTTTCAAACATGAAACTTCAGAGCAAGAATTCTGAATCTATTTTCTTAATGTTGTTTCATTTTCAATTTTTTTAGTATAAATATAATTATGTATAAAAGGATACTTTAGATGTATAATCAGTGATAACAAAATAACATGTCAATACATTAATCCAAATAAGTTTAAGTTTGGATGAACTGAAGTATATTTAACACTATAGATACAATAACTGGTAGAAATAGGTGTGAATTAAATGTTGGTATATTCAGTGTAAAAAATCAAATATTCCCATTAAAACCGAAGATAATGCTTCGTATACTTTAAAGGAACAGATTGTAGGAATTTTGTAATCAGTGTGAAATTCAAAAAAAAAAAAAAAAAAAATCCTTTGTCAATTTTATTTTGATGTAGTATATGCAATGTAAAGATTTATTAATAAGAATTAAATTTAATGTAAGGAAAATTAGGGTGGTTTAAAAAGAAATATAATAAGCTTGAGTATTTAATATGTTATTTTACAAGTATATGATAAACAAATATGTTACACAAAGGTTTATTGTACTTGAAATTGTATTGGACATGAAAAAAATTGTATCGAGATATTTTACAAAAAATAGTTACATTGCCATTTTATATGTGTATTTGTTTTTTTTATTCGAAACTTCTTTCTATAAGTTGCATGATTTAAGTATTCTAATTTGTTTTATGTAAATTCAGAAAGTTAATTGTATAGATTTAAGATCTGAAATTTTAAAATTCTTAGGATATTTCATTTAATCTGGTTAGTTAGTCAGTTAGATCCTCTGTTTGTCCTTATAGTATATTGCTACATTCATATAGTCTGCTTTATTTACGTATAGTGTAGTCATGTAAAGTTAAAATTAAGTGTCAATAAATAATGCATATTAAAATGAGTATGATTATTGAATAAAACTGTCCGATAAGAATTTTCTGCTTCATTATATGAGAAATTTTCATGAAAACAATTTAATTTGTTCTACTTTAAAATAATTGTATTAAAAAAAAAGCCTACTTCTCTAAGCATGTTTCATAATTTATTTTTAAAAAGGCAAGTTCTTTCTTTCTGAATGTTGAAGACAGGCATTTCTAAAAAAATTCAAACCTTTTGAAGGGTAATGAAAGGAAGTCAAACTATAAAACATATCAAATGTTTATTTATAATGAGATTATTTCAGATATCCCAAACCTTTAAATGATGTTAAAAACAATTTCATTTCCTTTACAGAAGAATTCCTAATTTTTAATCAAAAACTTTCATTATTAACCAACTAAAATTTTATACACCGTGCTCTCAAAAAGTATAAATCTCTCGTTAAACATTAGAAATAGGTATGAAAATTTTTAAATAAATAAAAAATATATCCATGTCATTGACAAATCTTATAAATTTATTTCCAAAATTATATTTACTTGCATTTCCTGTTTCTGAATGTTCCATACTCTTTTATGAAAAATTATAGAGATAGTATTTCTAAAAACATTAAATATTTGTAGCTGGTATTTACTAAGGGAATCAGAGAATGAAAGGTATGAACATTAACATTTCAAAATGGGACCATTTCATATAGCTGCATGTTTCTTATAAATTACACTATTTTATGAATTTATGTGGAGTGTGATACACTATAGGTATCAAAAAGTAATTGTACACATATGAGAAGTTTTTCCAAATTCAATGGTCTCGATTCTGTACTGTAAATCATTTTCGTGCGTAAATAAACATAATAAACTACATGAAAACAAAGGACTTATTATTAGGATGCTAAAAAATAATCTAGAACTATTAATTGATTGATTGAAAGGTTGAAGGGGATATAGAGCAACAAAGGCTATGATCCCTCAAAAAAAAAAAGACAAGAGAAATCCTAATAGATTAGTAGATATCGAAAAATTTCATTCCCTTCAAAAAAACTCTGAAAGTTGATTTATTATTCATTGCCCTTTCCAAAACATTTCTAAATGTAATAGTGGATCAATACGAAGAATAGACCAGAGATTATTACGATATGCCTAGTATATCTAATACAATTTAATATAATGTGGTCCAAATCATTTATACGTTTACATGTAATACACATTGCATTATCCTGTAAATTAAATCTATGTAGAAGGCCTGGAGTAATAATCATTTTACTGAAGATTCGAGTGCTTAAGATTTCTTCTCTTCGATTCTCTGTCCACTTTGAAATGATATCAATGGTTGGAATATTTCCCAATTTTTCAAAATATTTGCTTGAGTAAAATGTTTCATTGATTTTTTGAATTCTATTTCGATATATATTTTTATGAATGTCGTCTGAAGCAATACAGTCAATGTAAACATTGGACTCCGTGACCGATCTTGCGAGATTATCCGCCTACTCATTCCAAACAATTTTCGAGTGTCCCGGAGTCCAAAGCAGAATTAACTGGTTAACGTAGTTAGATAGCATATAAATTTTGTTAGCAAGTCTATGAATTACCTTATTGGATTTGATCGAGAAATTTTGAAGTGCAGAAAGAACCGAAAGACTATCCGATAAAACAAGTAAATTTACATTAGATTCCACCAGATCATCTAAAGCTTGACAAATGGCCAAAGTTTCTGCAGAAAAAATGGAGTTATAATGGTTGATCCTGTAAGCAAATGAAGATTTTTTGATATACCTGCTATCGATGTAATTTGGTCATTTTTTGAAGCATCAGTAGCTATAATGAAAAACTTCTGAAATTCCCGTTCGACCGTTTCATCAAATAAAACACTTATTGCAGGAATCGGTAGATTTTTATCTTGAAATTTGAACCTATTGGTATAAATTTTACATGGAAGGTCTAAAAGGTAATTAATCTGGGAATTGAAATAATTTGATCACCACCAATATTTAAATCTTGCAGCACACTAATGATATAATTTTTATCTTCTTCTAAAACATTAAGATTCAGTGCCTCTGGGTTGTTGCAATAAAGAGGAGAGAAATCACTATTGGAGATTTGAGTAATAAAGAACTTGTTTGCCAATCTTCTAATTTTATCTGACAAAATCTCTTGACCAGCCAACTTTAGTAGCACAATATTTGGGGTCCATTGAGGGAGACCTAATGCTATTCGGAGGGCTTTTGTTTGGATAACATTAAAAGGCTTTAATTGATTTTCAGACCATTTATTTATTATGTGACAAATATAATAAAAAACACTGCATATGCTGTTATTGACTAAATTAATGAGATCTCTTGATCTCGGCCCATAGTGTTTATATGCCATACCTTTTAGTGCATTGATCCTTTTCAAGGCTTTACTGCTTAGTTGATTTTTAATATATAAATTTTGACAACGTTTAGAAAAAAAACTCCTAAATATTTAATAGAAGTTTTCCATTGTAGGGGAAATCCAGCCAGCAAAATATTAGGAAGAGTATAATTTCTTTTATTTGATAATTCAGCTATTGTACATTTCTCTGGGCTTAAATTTAATTTCCAATATTTACACCACTGGAAAATTCTTTCCAGAGTATTTTGTAGTTTTTTGTAAATAACAGCAAGGGATTTATGAGAGCAAAATATAAAAATGTCGTCAGCATAAACCAGGCATTCAACTTCCGATTCTAAGCTTTCAAAAATATGCATGTAGATAGTATATAAAATAGGAGATAGGACACTGCCTTGGGCTAGGCCTTGCGGAACAAGTTTTTTGGGAGAAAAATAACCCCTCCATTTTATTTGGAAGGATCGAGATGTGAGAAAGTTATGAATCCAATTTGCTATATTTCCTGTTATACCAATTTGTAAACATTTATAAATAAGACCATCCACACATAAACAGAGTCGTATGCACTTTTAATGTCTAAACTTATTCCTACAAAAAAAAAATTCTGTAATTTTGCATTCATTATTGCTTTATGTACCAGATAAGTATAGCACTTCTGCTATCTTTGAAAGGAACGAAACCATAATGTTGGGGATGAAGTTTTCTTTCTTTAGTTAAATAGTAAGAAATCCTATTAGCCAAAATTCTCTCAAAAGTTTTTGAAAATACAGAAGTCAGAGCTATTGGTCTGTAGGAAGATATCTTAGTTTTATCTTGACAAGGTTTCGGAATCGGGAGAAGGATTGCGCGCGCGCGCGCACATGCTTCCAAGAATCTGGAACGATTGCATTATCAAATAATTTTTGGAAATATCTTAATATTACATCCCGTTGACCCTGATCAAGATTTTTAAAGAAAATTGCTGTAACATGATCTGCCCCAGGAGTTGTATTTTTTGAATTTTTTATTGCACTATGCAATTCAAGAATATGGAATGGTTTATTAAGAAGGTTATTTTTGTCGTAGAGAAAATCCAAAGGAAGCGGTTCATGATAGGCATTTTTAGATGCAAAATAATCTGCAAACATATCTGCTTGCAATTGAGGATGAGTGATAAACCTATTATTAAGCTGAAAAATATTAAGTTTTTGATCCGTGTCAGTAACTGTGGAAAATTTTTTCAGAATATTAAAAAACATCTTGGGATTAGAAATATTATTTTGCATATCTTGTCCCAGTACATTCTTTTGGCATTTTTAATGTAGAATCTAAGCTTGCTCGCATATTGTTTATATCTGATCCATAATTCAGATGAAATTTCTTTAATAGCTCTTTTCCTAAATATTTTTTTAAGCTTATAGAATTTATAACACGTACTATTCCACCATGGTGGGAAGGATCTATTCGAGACTTTAATTTCCCTAATATTATTAGCAATGACTTGCGATATCTTATCAGAAAGATTCTCAGAATTAACTTCAGGATTATTAAAAATAAAATGCGTTTGGTTCATAACTGCTTGCCAGTTTACTTTTTAAAAATTCGTTTATTTGAATTGAGGAGAGAAAGCTCTATAATAATTGGACTATGATCACTTTCAAAGGAGCAATCTAAAACATAACTATTGCAGTATCCAGATATGCTTGAAGAACAAACTGTGAGATCTATCAATGATGTTGCATCTGCTGAACTTCTATAGGTGGGGAACAGTCGTGTTAAGAAGAACCAAATTAGAATCAGTAATCCATTCAACGAATTCATTACTATACCTTGAAATGTGATCCGATCCCCACATCGGGTGATGAAGGTTAAAATCACCAAAAATAATCATAGGAGCCATCAGGGATTCGAGAAAAGATTTGATTATTATAATATTAAATCCCCGTGGAGCGTAAATATTTACAATATAAAATGAAATATTTCGAACATGTATTTTAATTGCGAGGATTTCTAATTCTCTGGTTTGTTGAATCTGTATAGGAATCTGTTGTGCAGAAATATTGGAAGGAACAGCAATTAATAAACCACCACCTGATCTGTCTTCTCTATCTTTTCTAAAAATGATTTTATTTGGAAGATTTATATTATCGTGAATTGATAAAAAGTTTCTTGGAAAACCCAGATATCTGCTTCAGAAAAGGGAGGGATATTTAACCAAATGAATTTATTTTTGAGGCCTCTACAATTCCATTGAATTATATTCATAAATACTGAAGAAAAAAAATTAACTAGAACAAACTATCCTCCCTTTGAGGAAAGAAAACCAAACTAATGAAGACAATAATTAGCCCCCAAAACAAAAACTTGAATAAAAGAAACATATTTACCAAAACCCATCTTACTTCCGTAATTATCCCCTGTCCATGTTATTGGATGCGTCGCTTTCACTAGAAGCGCGTGTTTTACGGATTGAGGATTTATTTCCAACACCTTTTTTCCGCAATGGGGAGTGACTTGATTTCCCCATTTCAAAAATCTTGCTAAGGTGAGAAAGTACAGACTCCATTGTTTTTTGAAAAGCTTCCATAATTAAAGTGGTTTGCTTTTCTAATATTGCTTGAAAAGATGTTAGCATGTTTTCAAGTTTTTTTTCCAGATAGTCTTGCATATCTAGATTAACTGTATTAGTCTGGATTACTGCAGAATAAGATGTCCTTTTATTGTCCCGGAACCTTCTTCGCGCTTCTCCCAATGTAAGATGTTGCTCACATTTCAATTCTAATATCTTTTTTTCTTTTATATATTCGGGGCAATTTAATGAGTTAGCTGGGTGATCACCTTTACAATTTATGCATCTTGAGTTATTAGAGCATTGTCCAGAATGTGAATCACCACAGTTGATACATATTGCAGTTTTTTGGCAAAATTTAGTAGAATGAAGAAAACTAAAACATGTTGTACATTGTCTGGGTTTATCGATAAAATTTTGAATTCGATGATTGATGAACCACAGTTTCACAGTTTCTGGTAGAGTTGTCCCGAGTATTGTAATTAATACTGGTGAGAATTGTTGCTGAGAACCAGTTTTAATAAATCTTCTCATCTCTATTATTTCAAAATTATTAGTTTCTTGTAGCTCTTTTGCTATCTCATTCAGAGATATATCGAGTGGTATTTCATAAATAAGGAATCTTGACGTGATTCCCTCCCAAAGAATATTCGTTTTAACGGACACATTTGAAATTTTCTCAAGAGAGTATTTGTGCTGCACAAACTGGGTCTAGCGTAGAGAACCTTATCTTTCCATTACGAGTAAAAGACATTCTTTTTATGTTTTCATGACGAGCAATTTTTTTCTTTATTTCTGCATTTAAAAGCTGTGGGTTAGACATAGGAATCTGAGAGGATCCTTGACTATTTTCAACCAAGATATTGATTTCGGATATAATTCTTTGTCCAGCTCGTAGAATAATTTCCGCGTCCCTCAGAGAAGATCTGAAAAATTTTGAAAATCCTGTTTCCATTGTTAAACTATTATCGATTAAGGGTTGTTCAACATCAGAGATGATGAATCTAGAGCGACTCAGCTTGAGTCTTTTTTCAAATAAAAAAACCAGAGAATAATAGAAATTGGAAAATTACCAAAAAACAGAACCAAAAGTAGGGGAAAAAACCCCTCTTGCTCTGAAAAGGGAACCAAAAACAAAAAAAGAATGATACAACCTGTTTGAGGAAATGAATACACCACCTTCAACCTTTCAACCGACCACCTTCCTCCGATCCTAAATTCGAATCCCAGAACTATTAATAAATATATAAACAAACACTGCAAGAAGTTACCGGCTTCGCACACTAACACCTAATGACAACTATACTAAACTGAAACAAAAATTATGCTAAAAAATTACGAAAAATACTTCATACCTAATTATTAAACAAGGATAATGCAAAAATATAATAAAAATAAATAAAATTTCAGAAATAAGCTTCACACACAAGAAGTAAACATATCAAGTATACGAAATTTACACACTGATTCAAAACGTGGGTTGCTATCCTCGTTACGTGATTTCGACTAGGCATCCTAATGTCTGTGAATCAATCTCATTGCTAGTTAAACATCTGGCGACACCTTTAGTGTTTACCTTTCTACTGTAACGCTTGTTGCGTGCTTCGTGCTTAGAATTTTATTTACTTAATAAATCTTTAATTCCTACTGCATAGTATTTCTGCAACAGAACCAAAGAGCTTTTTCTATGTAATCACTGTGGAAAGTGATTAAAAGTCACAAAAAATGATCAAATTCCCTGGAAGGAGAACAACTAAACATTCTCCGGTGTCCAATTCACACTGATGGACGTTCTAGTGTTAAAAATGTTTAATGCTAATAAAATTTTCTCAATAATATTAATTTGTGCTTCAGGTTATATTTAGTAAGTGAGAAATGTGCATTTATTTTTATACAAACTCTCAGTCTTGCTCTTTTGAGGATAACTGCAGCTGCCATTTCCTATTCTGCCTTTTTAATTTGCTTCTAAATTTTGTTTTTATTACCACATATGCTGAGAAAGAATTTTTGACTTAAATAGTTGTATGGAATAACGTTAACCCTGCTTGTATTTAATACATGTATGTATCATTCGGGTTAATATAATCCAATTCAGAAAACTAGTATTTCTTTCCGTAAATGACAGGATCCATTTAAGTAATAGTTGAAACAATACTAATGTAAGTTTAAAAATAGATCTAATAATATAAAGCATCTGTAAAAATAACAGAAAAATATTTGAAATATTGATACTTACAATAATAATTTAAAACATATCTATAAAAATAACATTAAATTATTAAAAAACTTACTTTTATTTACAATTTGAACAGTAATATCTTGCATGAGTTTTGCAAAGGGGATTCTTACCCTTGTAGCATAACATATTAGTTTTGTTGTCATTGTTAGATGGACAGAGAGCTTGCACCTTGCATGTTTGTTACGCAATGAAGTATTCTCAGCAGATCTCGATGGTACCCTTTCCCTTTGTATTCGTTTCACTATTTTTATTGAGTCCTCACCTTTTGATAGGTCTGGCCTTGTGCTTCAGTGTGTGGAAAAATGAGTGTTTTTCCCAGTTCTTCCAAAAATAGCCTTTATTTAGTCAGTTTGTTTTTGTTCCAGTCACTATGTATTGTCCATAGAACAAATACATTGTATGCTGAAGTATCAAGCATGTTATATAGTATATTATCATGGGCCTTCGATTTGTTTTTCTTTTAAAGTGCATGTTTTTAGTAGTTGATCAAGAGTATCCAAAGCCCCTTTTGTTGAATTATGATTTAAGATCATTAACAGCTTAACCAACGGTTAAAACCAATTAATTTTGATCACATTGCTGGGATGTACAGCAGAGTCAGTGAAATTCCTTTTTCAGCCTGTTTACAATGTCAAACAAAAAAAAATAGCATGTGAGATCAAAGTTGTAATTTTGAACTGAAACAAAGTCGCAGAACAAATATAGTTTTTAATGGGCATAGAAGCGTAGCAAAGTCACCTGAAAAGTTACCTCGAAACAGGTTTACATTCAAATTTGAATTTTATCTCTTGTTTTGACTGTTTTGTCACTCATAAAAAAAAATTTTTTTTGTCATTTTAATAAAAAAAATACTTTCTTTTAAGATGTAATTGTAACTTAGAAGTATATCTTTAAACTTACAATGTTAATCATGTATGACACTTATTATACAGATTTCTAAGCATTTGCTTTATTTTAAATTTCAATTAAAAATAGGGCTATTTTTCAAGCAGATTGATACATTTTCTATATTACCCTAATATATTGTGAAATCTGTGCATAAAATATTGTTCTCATGAAATTTTAAGTAAGTACTTGCTTTGGAAAATTTAAAATGCTAATGAATGGTATAGTATAGTACTGTGCGCAAAAGTATGTTAAAAGGGGTATTGTTTCTGTGACATCTATGAAAATTGGAAACTGATGCAGTTATTTCGTTAAATTATATATTCTAGTTGTACTATGTGTTTTTTCATAATTTAAACATTGATACTTATGGCTATTTTTATTTTCAGAGGAATAGGAGAATTTAGACAAGTGTAGAATTCCGGAACCAAACAAACACTAGGAGGAAAATCAGATGCATAAGAAAAATTCCAAGATGTCTGTGAAAAAAATTCTGAATTTTTTTTAAGAAAAAAAGATGAACTACACGTAAATATGGACTGTTTTAACAAAGTATTTTATGTTTAATGTGGAAGGTTTTTAAGCGGAAATTAAAAAGATTCTTAGGAGTTTAGATTTCAAACTACTATTTTCTCATTCAGATCAAACAGTACATCATTAGCTATGGAAAGAAATTGAAAACATTCTGCATAAAAATTGTCAATATATTTTCATTAGAATAATGCTGATAATACTCTCATGGAAGAGCAGTTAATTCGTATGAATTTTCGAGAAGATGTTTCAAATTTAAAAAACCTTATAAGTTCTTAAAATATCCAATCAGAGAAAGGATTTCTATACAGTTTCAAAGATCTTCTACTGCATATTAACAATATTTGTTTAAATTTATGTGGTTCATCAGTAAAAGTATTGTTTTTTTTTAAGGGTTGTTACTTCAAACCAATCATTCTCCAATTATAAAAAGACAGTGTGCCATTTATCATTCACTGCAAGCTTGTTGTTTTATGGTACATAAGTTGGTCCGTGTCCTTTCTGAATTTTGTACTTTGAAAATATGTAATACAAGTATTATGATATACCTTTTGAGTTTCGTTTAAACTGCAGTATAAAATGTAATTTGTTAAAAATTTCCATGTACCTGCAATTTTACAATCATTGAATATATTTTGGAATATTTTCAGCTAACTGAACTGAAAATAGTTCAATTATACCTCATTTAAATTAAAAGTGCAATATTCAGCTGAATTTCATTTTGTGCATTTATTTAAAATACAACTAGATTTCTCTGATTTCAGGTTTGTATTCAAAAGAGGTATTTCTTCTAAAAAATTATATAATCATAAACCGCTTTCAACTAAAAGGATGCACCCTGTTTTCCTCACTTAAAATTAAATAAGGATTAACCTGATCTCACTGGAATTTCTAATTTTATAAGTTGATAAGATGGCTACCTCTCGAAATGATATCTTAAAATATCATTTGAGTAATTTGCCCAACAAAAAGGCTCATGTTTGTGAAATATGCAACAAGGCATTCTCTCGAAGGGATAAATTAATGGTGCATTTAAGTACTCATACCAACAAAAAGCCTTATGTTTGTGAAATATGCAACAAGGCATTCTCTCGTAGGGATAAATTAATGGTGCATCTACGTATTCATACCCAGGAAAAGCCTCATGTTTGTAAAATATGCAACAAGGCTTTCTCCCGAAGTGATAGTTTAAATAAACATTTACTTATTCATTCCAAGGAAAAGCCTCATGTTTGTAAAATATGCAACAAGGCTTTCTCCCGAAGTGATAGTTTAAATAAACATTTACTTATTCATTCCAAGGAAAAGCCTCATGTTTGTAAAATATGCAACAAGGCTTTCTCCCAAGTGATAGTTTAAATAAACATTTACTTATTCATTCCAAGGAAAAGCCTCATGTTTGTAAAATATGCAACAAGGCTTTCTCCCGAAGTGATAGTTTAAATAAACATTTATGTATTCATACTAAAGTAAGGCATCATATTTGTGAATTATGAAAAAGACTTTCAGAGTCAAAATAATCATTTAAAAAAACATTTACATATTCATCCCAAGGAAAATCCCCATGCTCGTGAAATATTTAAAAAAAATTTCTGTCAAATTGGTTCTTTAAATGTACATTTACTTATATAAATCAAGGACAAACTATCATTTCTCTTAAAGATATATTCTCTTTTGAATATGCTGCTTGCCTTGTTATCACATCAATAAATTGTGATGACATTTGTGCATTCATACCAAGGAAAGATGTCAAGTGTGTGAAATATCCACAACATCACTTTCTACCCAAGTTGGGTAATATAAAAAGACATTTACTTTCCATACCAAGGAAAATCTTTATGTACGCACAGTTTCTGAAAATGCTTTCTCTCAAATTTGTTACCTTAAAACGCATTTGCGCACTTTCTGTCTCCGAAAAATTTGAAGCTTGATATTTTTATATATTTAACAGTTTATTTTTCTGAAATTCAGTTTTAATTATTTTGTCGTTTGAAATCTTAAAGTCTTGTAATTGTGACAATTTTCAGTAATCTTTTTGCAAAAAGGTTTTACTTAAAAATTAATTTTTACATTTGCAAATAATAGTTGAAAGAATGTTACAATTTTGAATCATTTGACTCTACATAAGTAAAAGATTTATAATATACTTTAGCAGGTTTTTTCTTGGGAGTGGTCAAGTTTTCAATGATATCTGGCCCCCAAGCTACAGGAGCCCCCAATATGTGTGACATGACATTTTCAAATATGCTTTATAAATGTGATCATTTTATTTTTCAGAAAAGGCCCACTCAAATAATTTTGATACATGGCCCACTCAGGATTAGCTACCCCACTGATTCCACACATTTTTCTGGGGACCCGTGAAATTTTCTCGCAGACCACCCTTTTGGTGACCTGTGATCTGCAATATATACCTTGATTTCCTATGTTATTACTACTGAAACTTATATTGCTAATATCATAGACAGATGTATGTCATTTGATGTACGGTAAAATTTCTAAAATATTATTTTATTAAGTGTTTTTGTATAAACCTTTCATTTTATTGTATTGTAGATCATGATAATTGCATATATATTTATTTTAACATTACAGTACAGCATACATTCCTTTCGTATAGATTTTCAACCCTTAAAGATTGTTTTTCCATTTCCATGTATTTAATGTTTGTATTTACGAATTAAGGACATGAAAACTGAAAATAGATATTGGATTATTCGTATAATTCTTAGTTCTTTCTATTGCAAAAAAAATTTATTAATTAATTAAAATAAACGTTTTGATTTCATGATTGAACGTAAATTTAATTTGTCATTCTTTTTCACTATTTTCATTTATTTCAAAGTGAATGCTTTTGTCATACTTTTAATTTCTCTATTATACCTATATTCAAATGAATTTCTCTGATATTTTGTTTGGAAAATTGTTATGAAATAGACGAAAGTTATTCTAGAGTATGAGAAATGGTTCTCTCTTTCCTAGACAAGAGAAAGGGAAGGAATCTTGTTTTATCTTCATTCCCCGAATTTATACTGGAGGTAAAATACTTTCCTTTGTAACTCCCCATCTCATGATTAACATAGGGAGGGGATGGGACCAATTTTACCACACTTGAAGATGAACTGGCCTTAATCTGCTTATTAAAACCTGGAAACTGCTTTTCTCATTTCTTTTTTTCCTCATATATTTGCTTTGAGTAGATATTTTAATGTTATTCCATAATAAGAAATGATGCAAAACGCTAAATATTGTAAATCTAAACAGAATTGAACATTTTTTAATTTTTGTAAAGTGGTTAAAACGCAAAAGTATACACATTTAAATAAATACTGAAACCTTCTGAAGTTGATAATACTGAATTTTCAATCCTAGAGCGTACTTGCTATTGTGTATGTCATTATGCAGTACATCAAATATTATCATTATTAGACTTTTATTTAAAGATTTTCCATGCAGTTTATGTGAAATTTAATGAAAACTTAATTGTAAGAAATGTCTAAAAGAAAAATTATACCAAAGTTTCTATTAGAAGTTTATAACTATTTGATGGTGTGTGAAAACAATATTATATATATACTTTATGGCTGTGGTTCTCAAACTTTCACTACAGGCGACCCAATTTTCAATCAAATTTTATCATGCCTGCCCCCCCCCCCAATAATGTGTTAAATGCAATAATAATGAACTTTTTGGGGGGCGCTAAAGCTATAATACGGTCATAATTATATACCGTACAAATTAACAAGATAAAAGTAACATATACAAAATTTAATACTTAAGTAATATATATATATATATATATGTCAGGTTTGAAAAGTTTAGGTTCAAAATTAAGGAAGTAATAAATGAAAATAGAGCGAACTCTTTACCATCGCGGAAGGATTTATGAGTAAACAAGCCTGTTAAAAGGAGCAACGAGCGCTGACGAAGGCGAACGCATACTAAGAAAGGACTTGGCTGGTGTCTCCTCGCTGAGATGTTGTATTTGGTAACACCCGGTTGCGCGGCAAAAGGTCCGCCATGTTAGATTATATATGATGAAAGCGTAATAAAGGAATATTGTGAAGATGATGCCCTCCTTATTTTACCAGCAGGCCTGGGGCCTGTCAAGAGCCGGTAGGATGATTTAAAGTACCGAAAAATACGTGAGGAAACCAATGGAATGAACTTCAACAATTTTTTTTTTCCGAACGAGCGACTGCATTGAAAACGATACTACCATGGAGGACGACTCTTTCCGGCAGGAGTCACCAGTCAACACATCCAAAGAGAATCAATCCTTCTTTTTTCCTGAATTTGATCTTAATAAGTTTAGTAGTTGTAAAAGTTTTTTGGACTGTTTTGATCAACAATGTTTGGAATATCAAAAAGACGAACAATGGAAGAAGCAAAATATTCCTAGATATCTCACGGGAGTTTATCTTAAATTTTGGTACGAAAACCATTTATTTGAAAAGTCGTACCAAACAAGTAAAGAATTATTAATGACGGTGTTCGATGCGACGAAACAAGAGGATATTCGAAAATTTCACAAATTAAAACTAAACGACACTAAAGAATTAATTTCGTTTTTTACGGAAAAACTTTCGTTGGGGAAGAAACTAAATTATGATGACAGTTCAATTGTGGAACATATGACATTATCAAGTCCCATACAGTTTCAGAAGTTCCTGGTTATCAAGAAGATTTCGACACCCTGCGAATGGATCTCAACGATGCGACAATTAATCGCAGTAACACCGGACAGCGCAGACCGAAAACCGATAGATACTGGAAGTTATACCCGATGGAATCACGCATACGGTAGTGTACACAGAGGAACTGATCCACAGAACAGATTCCAGTCAAGAGGAAATCATGGACAGCCACATCAATCGCACATGATGAGATTCAGTGGGAGACAACAGAATCGACATAATCTTTACTCGCCCAGAAAGGAAACTAACCAGAGGCAAGGATGACAACTAATTATTGAGTCAATGGTATGTTCCAAGCACTTTTGTACTCTAATTGACACAGGAAGCAATGTGTCATTAATTCCAATAAATTTAGCTAAACAATTATAAAACATTAAAATTATACAAAATAGTAATGTAAAAATAAATCAAACTTGTGGGACTATTCAACCCAAAGGTATAATTAAAGTTTATATGAATATTGGATGTATATCTAAGCAAATAGATTTGTTTGTAATTGATACTGAATTGCCTTATATTATTTTAGGACTTGAATATTTACATTTATTTAAGCTTGACATTAGTATTCGTAACATGTGTATTTTTCAATGTGGTAAAAATTTAAGTAATATTAAATATGTAAATAAGTGTGTTGATGAGTTGAGAACATATCATGGGACATATTGTAAAACTCTTAATAATGATCAAAATATGAACTACTATAATGCAAATAATGAAGATAATATTAACGTTAAGAATAATAAAGGTTTAGATCAAGTACCAGACAGCCCTGAAGCTGATCTGAAAAGATTGTTTAACCCAGCCATGGTTGTTGAGGACACAGTACCAAAACAAACTAGTGAGCAATGGGGAGATTTAACCCAACTTATTGACAAATTTCAAACCATATTTTCACAAAATAAGTATGATGTAGGTTGTATCAATTTAGAGCCACAAAGAATTCATTTAATTTCAGACCTTCCTATAAGTTTACGCCCTTATAGAAACAGTCAACAAGAATCTAAAGAAATACAAACACAGATAGAAGAATTGTTAAAAGCAGGTTTTATTAGACCCTCTCATAGCCCATATGCTGCCCCCTGTAACTTTAGCATACAAAAAGGATGAAGGGAAAAGATCAAGATTATGTATCGATTATAGAAAACTAAATGAAATCACACGAAAAGATTCCACCCCTGTACCTCTGATAGACTTTGTAATTGATAATTTAACTCATGCTAAATTTTTCTCTACGCCTCGACTTAACAAGTGGTTATTGGCACATTAAAATTCATGAAAAAGACGCAGAGAAACTGGCTTTCACAACTAATTTTGGACTCTATGAATGGTTAAGACTTCCATTTGGCTGGAAAAATTCCCCAGCTGTTTTCCAAAGAACTATAAGACAAATTTTACAAAAATATCAGTTAACTTTTGCTTTAAACTATTTTGATGATATAATAATTTTCTCACAATCTTGGGAAGAGCATTTAACTCATTTAGATACAATATTTCAAATTTGTAAAAAAGAAAACATTAAACTTAAAAAATCAAAATGTCAGTTTGCACAGGAAAAAATAAAATTTTTAGGATATGAAATAACACAAGGTCATTATTCCCCAAGTAATCCAAATATTGAAACAATTAGAAAATTAGCACCACCTAAAGATGTGAAAGAACTCCAAAGATTTCTTGGTTCCATCAATGTTTATCAAAAATTTATTAAAGATTATGCAAAACTTAGAGTTCCATTAAATAAGTTACTTAAAAAAGATGCAATTTGGAATTGGTCACATGAATGTCAAGAAGCTTATCAAAAGTTAAAGAATTGTTTAATCTCAAAACCTATACTTAAATTATACAACTCACAATATCCATGTCATGTGTTTTGTGACGCAAGTCAGGATTCAATAGGCGTAGTCTTGAAACAACAACACCCAGATGGAACACTTTACCCCATAGCTTATCACTCGAGACAATTACTTAAACATGAAAAAAATTATACAATTTCAGAAAAGAGTGTTTAGCAATTATAGATGCCTTAGATAAATTCCACTGTTACCTACATGGATCCAAATTCACAATACATACTGATCATGCTGCTTTACAATGGCTTAAAAGTGTAAAACATTTAACTGGACGTTTATTTCGGTGGAGTTTAAAACTTTCTCAGTATGAATATTCGATAGTTTATATAAAAGGTAAATTAAATGTTGAAGCAGACATGTTGTCGAGGAACCCTGTATGCCATTATATATCACCCATTTGTCATTTTTTAAATACTGATGAAATTATTAAATACCAAAATTCAGAGAACATTAATGATCCAAAATATATAAAAATTAATGATGTATTAACAGTTAAGAAAAAGAATTTAATTAAAATTGTAGTACCGTTATCTTTGAGAGAAAAATTAATTACAACTGCACATGAACAATTTGGTCACCCAGGTGTAAAAAAGATGTTAAAATTAATTTCCCCAATTTACTACTGGAAAGACATTATATTAGACATTTCAAATTTTGTTAAATGTTGTGAAACATGTCAAATGAATAAAAAGTCTACACAAAAAGTATGGATTATTGCAAGAAGTTCCTGTAGCAGAAGAACCATTTGAAATGATTTCACTAGACACTGTAGGAGGATTTAATTATCATAATTCACAAAAGAAATACCTGCATATTGTTCTGGATCATGCTACCAGATATGCTTGGACATTTCCATCCAAAAGTGTCACTTCTGAAACTTATACAAATTGCTTAAAACAAATTTTTTCAATTCAATGCCCAAAACAACTTTTAAGTGATAGAAATGCTGCATTCACTTCATCTAAATTTAAGAAATTCTTAAAACATCATAATATTAGACAATTACTAACTTCAGCAAATAGACCACAATGCAATGGAAAGAATGAAAGAGTTAATCAGACATTAGTAGCAAAATTAAGATGTAAAGTCAATTCAACTACAAAAACTCCTTGGACAAAATTATTAGAACAAGTTACATATGAATACAATAACTCGCCACATGATGTTACTGGCTTTCCACCTGCATATTTAATGTTTGGAACTTTGCCATATGATTCGCCATTACCTAATCAAGTAAAATTAAACTATCCACCTATACAACAAGCTAGACAAATTGCAGTAAACAGAACAATTAAGCATCATAAGATAAATAAACAAAGGTATGATAAACATTATGTTGATGCAAAATTTAAAGTTGGAGATTTAGTCTTATATCAAAATTTCTCATACCCTAATTCAAGTAAACTTCAATCTCCTTATAATGGTCCTTTTAAAGTTGTCAGGAAACTCTCAAATGTTACTTATGAAATAGATAAACCAAATCAATATACAGGAAAATTAACAAATATTGTTCATTCTACAAGATTAAAACCTTTTCATTCAAAATCCAAATTCCAATTATGCTAAATTCTTATTTATATTTGTTATAGAGTTTGCTTTCTAAAACACATTGGGGGAAGAAGTACATTGTAATTTTAAAAGAAGTGCATTGTTATTTAAAAAAAAAAAAAAAAAAAAGTTGTGTCTAAAATTTGAATTAAGACTTGTTTACATTATGAAAATCAAAATTTAATGTAATTGAATTTGTATTGTATCTTTATTCATAATGAACACATTATTGAAGACTATTTTTTTTTAAAAAAAATAATAATAACTGAATTATGGACTGTATGAAAACATAGTGATGAGGTCATTTTACGATACATTGTGTTGTAATAATTTTATTGTGATTATTTGTGATAAGTATATTCTGAAAGTTAAAATATAGTATGTGATGTTATGAAGATTTTATTATGGTTGTATGTTTTTGAAATGAGTTGATTGAGTAGAGATACTAATAATAAACAAAAGAACTGTGAGATAAACAATAATTGGATGATGAACATTGAACTATGATTTTTCCAAGACAGGACTGTGAAACATTACATTGATTGAACTTTTACCTGTACTTGATATATCTGAAATACCCTTATTTTTCTTTGCATTTTATATTTCTAGTGATATTTTGATATAATGTTGATGTTGTGTTTATTTTGATAAATTTCTGTGTTATAGTTATGTAATCTTTTCTTTTTTGGGAGCTCCTAAACTCATTTTGCTATTACTTATTTTATATCTATTCTTTGTATGTACTCACTTTACCATTGTTCCTAAAATCATGTTGCTGTTAGTTACTCCATGTATGTCTTTTTTTTATGTATTTACTTTACCATTATTCCTAAACTCATTTTGCTGTTACTTATTTTATATCTATTCTTTGTATGTACTTACTTTAACCATTATTCCTAAAATCATGTTGCTGTTAGTTACTCTCCATATATGTCTTTTTTTATGTATTTATACTTTACCATTATTCCTAAAATCATGTTATTTACTCTATACCTATTCTTTTATATATTTATGTACTCATTATTCCAACATTCAATACCATTTTGAAGTACTTGTAACTTTTCAACATTTATCACTTTATTAACATTGTTTACTATTGGTGCACATTTAGTAAGAATTTCACTTGATATTATGTTATGTTATTTAGCACTACTATATTTTTGAATGTCTAATGTGAATTATCTTTATCTTATGTTGTTTGTTATTAACCTCATTATTATTATAGTCATAGTGGAAGTATTAGATGTGTGATATTTTTCAGAAAACAATTCTATGTAACACAAAGTTTTATACCAAATTTTTGATACTTTGTTACTCATTATTGCTATTTTTTTTTGTACATGTTAGGATTCACCAGCCCACTCTTTTACACCATTATTAAATCTTCTAGATTTTATTTCATTTGGGGAATTTGATATCATTGAAATATAATTTTTTTCCCTGGGGACTTGCCAGTCAGAAATGGCCAATCTGGCTGTGCCAGACTTCAGCGGAGGGGGGGAAATTTGTCAGGTTTGAAAAGTTTAGGTTCAAAATTAAGGAAGTAATAAATGAAAATAGAGCGAACTCTTTACCATCGCGTAAGGATTTATGAGTAAACAAGCCTGTTAAAAGGAGCAACGAGCGCTGACGAAGGCGAACGCATACTAAGAAAGGACTTGGCTGGTGTCTCCTCGCTGAGATGTTGTATTTGGTAACACCCGGTTGCGCGGCAAAAGGTCCGCCATGTTAGATTATATATGATGAAAGCGTAATAAAGGAATATTGTGAAGATGATGCCCTCCTTATTTTACCAGCAGGCCTGGGGCCTGTCATATATATATATATATTACTTTTTAGTTCGATTCACTATAAAAGCGTGTTTTTTAGTTTGTTTTAAAACTATAATTTATTTTATAATTATTTTCACTATACACGATAAAAATCACAATTCCAGTGACTAATTTAATTAAGAGAAATTATACTTACCTACTTTCAAGGATTTTTCAATTTTTCTTTGATAATTTGAGAAAAAATCCAATAAAAATAAAAATGTTCCAGATGTGCGTGTCCTAAATAAAGGACATAAATCACACTTTTTGCTAACAATACAGGAATGTTGTTTTCCAGCAAAGCTGTAATATTTTGTTAACGTTATTGTAGTTTTGCTGTCGTTTGATGATCTACAAATAGCCTTTTGAACTTATTCTTCCTTGTGTCTTTTTGACAAGGCGAAGTGCTACATTTATGGCTTCATACTTTTCTTCATAGAGATCTTTAGGCAGCATTTGAAAATTTCCAATCAACTGAAGCGTTTCATGTCTATTGCTTTTCTCATATTTACTTTCGCTATCTTGATTAATAAGCATTATTTCAGCAGATTCTTCAATTGCTTGATCACTTTCAACTTCCTTCAGTATGGATCACAGATGCCCATTTTTTTTATACTCTGCTAATTTACATTTATAAACCATAATAAGTCGTACAACACAGCAATCAAAACCAAAAAATTGCTCATGGGAAAAGTGTAACATGCTCTAAAAAATAATTGTGTAAAACGTTTTTCACTATACATTATATGTTTCAGAATACCCATAAAAATACATCTTGGCCAAATAATTCTTCAAAGTGCTCAATATGCTTATCCATATATCCTAAAACTCATTCACATGGGGAAAAAAGCAACAGAAAAATATTATTTACAACTTTCCTGAAAGAAAAAAGGCGGAGTGAAACATACCAGTAAGTTTGAAGGTTAAATATATAATAATCAAAAGTAGTATTTTACGGTTAAAAGAAACGTAAAATAAAAAAATTTCTTATCTTGGGATTCCAGTAAAGCAAACGAAATGTCTTTTTTTATTTGGTTGTAGGATCAAAGATAGCTAATGAGCGTTTGAAGTGGAATCTTTTATTTTGATGATCACCAGATGATAAAAATAATTTATATCAGTGTAAATGTGTATTTTTTATTATGTCAGAAAGCATTTTGTTTTACTTCATTCCAAAAACTTATTTTGTTTTAAACCTTTTATTTTCAATATGCTCGCACCCCACAGTGTGAGAAACACTGCTTTACGGTGATTTGCAAACGATTGTGAAAAAAAAGTATTTATACAAAATATACAACATTTTCAATAGCCTTCATTATCAGGGGCACCTCCAAAGCAAATTGGACTTTTACTATTATCATAATAATTCAAATATTTAAATGAATCTTCATTATATAATTTATTCTCTTTATCATAACAGATTTTGCTATGAACTTCATGATCTTTAAAATATGTATTATTCGTTAATGAAGTTTGGGAACCTGATAATACTAATGCGACGCCGGTTTAACTTAAATTGATTTAATTTATTTTTATTATCCATTTTATAATACCCAGGTTGACTGTCACGTCGCATCATAGCTTAAGTTGAAACACTAAACACTAAATCCTCAAAAAAAAAAAAAAACAATAAAACAGTACACTAAATTAAAAGGCCGTTCTTTAAAGTAACAATTAATTTATTAAACAATAAGATTAAAATTAAGTGACACATAACTGAATACTACTTAGCTTTGAAAGAGGGAGAGAGCGACGGATGGGGTTGACCTCGGGTAGCAAGTGCGCTTCCCGGCTGTGGAGGGTTTTTCTGGCAGACGAAGAAAGAGTAAAAAGCCCCGAGAATTCGCGCGCCAACCCTTATATAGGTTGACCGCACCACTCGGAAAATCATCCGCTTCAAAGTTCAGGACCTCCCATCACTCTTCCCCTCTTTCAGATTATCAAAACTAGAAATAAAGAAACACACAAAAAAAATCATTCATGAAAATGTAAATATAATAGATGCAATAGCAACCATAGTTCAAACAGTCCCTCGTCAAACTCCTGGTCAAGAACGAATGTCCATTTCTTGAAGAATAGTAACTGAAACATCCAATCTTAATGAAGAGAATCTTAATGAGGCTGTGTGAAGCATAACGTCACATGTAATTCTGTAACTGCAACCATGACAACAGTTCAACAGTCCCGTCGTCCGTCATCAAACTCCAGGTCAAGAACGACTGTCCACTGAAGCATAACGTCACAGTCCTCAGCACTATAGAGACGTAGTTGTTCTATGCAGTAAATCTCTCGTGAAATGAAGAACCGGTGGGTCTGAATCCCGCGGGGGCTCCTCCAGTGGTGCAACGGCCAGGTGGAACATTGAATCACAGTCTCAACATTTTGTAGGATACTATCTCGTGGAGCAATCAAGACCCGATGCACAGTAAGTCCGGATGGCATAATGTCCTGAAACAGAGAAAAAAAAACACGAACACTCTCGTAGGAGAGCCAGCATCAGTAGAGTATGTAAAATAGGAAGAACAAATTTTCCACTCTTCCACAGGGCTTTCAGATACCCGAGGTCCCCATCTCGTCCTCCCATCACTCAATTTTAAAATTTCAAGAAGCATTGTCTAAAAAATTCTATTTTGCACACACAAAAAAAAAACAACCAACAAGAAAATTGCATTTTAACCCTAATTCCTTAAACGTTGCGAAAAGGTGGAGAAAAACAAATTAACTACTAACAACTACAATTAAATTCATGTACGAAAAAAAAATTTGCCGAATGGGATATGGGTCACCAAACAATTCACAAGGACAACATATATAAAATAACAAATAGAAATAATCGAATAATCACAAAGAAACATGTGCCACTAAATAATAAAAAAAAATAAGACGAGTAACGCATAGTAAACTCAAAAATTGCATATATAACAGCTTCGCTACTCACAATAACCACACATATGCGCATCGAACAAAATACTTTGTGATAAGAAATAAGTACTAGTGAAAACATATATAATCAATACAAACATGGCACCCAGAAACAAACACCTCATAATCGCTTAACATCGAAATCCTGACACGACTAATGTGAAGTGCATGTCCCAGACCACCAAACAAAATTACTATTTTAACCTTCAACAGTACTCAAAGCATAAGAAATTGCAGTGGTTCACCAAGAGCATCGATAACAATCTTTCTTAAAAAAAATAAATTTAAAGTGTAAAATTGAAACGATTGGTGTGCATAGGTGAAAAAAAAATGTTACAACCTCCGAGAATGCTTAATAGCCTAAGAAATTAAAAAAATTCACTACAAGCATTGGTTACAATTGAAAGTTTTAAAAAAAATTAAACGTAATTTAATTCAGATTTGCAAATTAAAATCTATAAATTGAAGCGAATAGTGTAAACGGTGAAAAAAAAAATTTATAACCTCAATGAATGCTGAGTAGCCTATGGAATTTAAAAATTCACTACGAGCATTGGTTACAATTTGAAATAAAGAAAAAAAAATTAGTGTAATTAAATTTAGAATTGCAAACTATGAGTGCGCATGTGATCGGTATGCACCCCCAATGTGTACAAAGGCAAAACAAAACATCCCATTTCCTGCGATAGGACGATCGCCGGCAACCGCCAACACAAGAAACAGAATGCAGAATTAGGACTAAAAAAAAATTTTGCAAATCCGATTGTAAAAAAAAAAAAAAAATAACTATATCGATTAATACTTTTAAAATAAATTTGAGAGGAAAAAAAAAATTTTTTTTTCTTCCACATTCAATACATTCGAATTTCCATTTGGGAAATGAATTCCAGAAATCACAAATGCAGTTGAAAATTTCAGAAAAAAAATATTAAAACATAAAATTGATAATGCTACCCATGTGAGGCGACACATACAGAGTAAAGTAATTTAACTAAAAGAAAATTATTGCAAGTGTTACACATAATTAAACATAAATTCCAAGATAAAAAAATATCGCTAAACTAAGCAACACAACTTTTTAACACTATGTAATACAATGTATCAAGTCTAGATAATAAAAAAGAACTCAAAATGTTTCACTATATGCGCAACAAATATACAAACACGAAAAAAAAAACACACGAGATCTTCGATTTACAACAATACCGCTAACTCAATTCATCGAAAATCCTCTAATTAATAACTCAATTATAATTCTAAAACACCAACCTAAAATTCTCAGTAACCTTAAAATGATTCTTCGATAATCCAAAAATTGCCTTTACCTCAGATCGTTCACATCTTATGCCTCAACAACACTAACTAAACTTATCTGCAACTTCCAAATAATCAATCGATTGCTCCACAATACCATTAACTAAAACCATCTATGCTCATCAACTTATGTACACAAAATCTCACGTACTCAATAACACTAGCTAGACTTTTTTATCTGCAACTTCCAAATAATTAATGGTCCGTCGCCAAAAGCCCTCGTGTAGCTGAACAGTGCGACGTTAATATTCAATCAATCAATCAATCCAAATAATTAATCGACTTCTCTACAATACCAATAACTAAAACCATCTATGCTCATCAGTTTATGTACACAAAATCTCGCATAATCCTCAACTCGAACTTTCCTAAATGCATCTCAAAACATTATTAAATATACCACACAATCATTAACTCAACTTATCTATGTTCATCAACTTAATTACTCGAAATCGTACAAAATCCTGAACTCAAATTACCTTCTCTACATCAAAACAACTTTCTCAAATATACCGTATAATTATATCAACTCAATTTCCTTTGCCCAAAATCCTTAAAGCAAAATATCCTTCTGTACATCAAACAATTTTCTCAAATAAACCATAGTACTTTCTTTTCAACTCAATTATCCATTTCCATAAAAAACAACTATCGAATAAACGTACTTCGAACGCAAACTTATCTATCTCCATAAAAAAAAAAAAAAAAAAAACTTTCCCAATTCAACAAATTCATCAGTTTAAAACTTTTCCTATCTCTTTCGAATAACTTTCTCAAATATTCCACAAAATCCTGAACTCAACTTATCCAACTCCTTTAACAATTAATAAAACAAAAAAAAATTTACACCTAAACATCTTCAACATTTTCAAACCAAAAAAAATTATCAAACTCAATATCTAAAATAAACAATACTAAATCAAAATTCTCTTCGCCAAAACCAAACTCAAAGCTAACACAACTACGCGTACACAAAACATAAAATTTAACAATACCATTATCTGACCAAAAACTTATTTCCAAATAACAATGCAAAACTACAATTAAAATCCAAAACCCGAAAAAAAAATTAAATCAACCTCAACACTCAATTCAATAATTTGCCCAAGCGCTACCATTAATCAAAACAAGTTAACCTAAATCAACAAAAATACTATATCAACATCAACCAAAACATTAAATTCCTAGTACAGTTTAGCACACAACCGAGACAGAATGATTGACTGCACATTCATTTAACCAAACCACAATTAATCCAAATCTTAAGCATACAAAAAATTCCAAATCTCTAACAAAAAAAATAATTAAATCAGCATTGAAACACCTAACCGAAACACTAGAAAATTTTGAATTAAAATTAGCAATCATATGACAGCACAAGACAACCCGAGCAAAACAAATTTAAGTTTCAACATAATTTCTCAGGGAAAATATTCAAACAACCATCTCTATCCATATCTTAACAAGCATAAATTCCAATGATATCATTATTCAGTAATACACACAGCCACACTTAAAATTAATACACTAACACAAATTATCACTAAAATTGCTTCTGACAAAATACCGCTACCAAAAAAAAATTAACATTGTATGCAAACTCAAAATTTAACTAGAAAGTACACAGTTATACACAATCAAATCAGCATAAACTAAGTTATTCAATAAAGGAACCTTTTGTATGAAAAAAAAATTATTTAAAAATACTAGATCATAATCACAACACAAAATTATGTAATAAATGAAAAATGTCAAATATGTATGTATAGTAACAACATTCAAATTTCATGACAGGTGTCCATGGACCCCAAAATTTGACTTTTGTCACAAACATGGCTTAAAGCTTAAAATTGACGTGCATACATGAATCGCAAAGCAAAATTAAATAACAATCCTATTACAAACAACAAATTTTACATATTTCATAAAACACATAGCATCAAAAAAATATTTTATCTAGAGCTAAAATTGATATTAACCACATACAACATTATGTCCTTTAAGCATCAAATCAAAACATGAAACAAACTGCATAAAAAAAATTTGAGCTAGAATTCATTAAAAAAAAACTAAGTACAAAATTTTATCTCGCTAAAACATCAAACATGACATAAAACAAGTGCATAAAAAAATTCTGAGCTAAAAATTCATTAAATAACCAATTACAACAATGTCTCACTTAAACATCAGAAAACGACATGACACAAGTTGTATAGTTATAAAAAAAAATTCCAGCGGAAAGTATGCGAATTAAATGTAAGAGAAAAACCAAAATTTCAATATCGAGTAGCTCTGAGAGAAAAGTAACAAACAACAAAAAAAGGAGGGGAGAATGGCGATCCTATAGAGAAAAAGAGAGGCTGAATATCTGATCTCGCAAAGCGCCGGAGTGAACCCACATCCAGTTCCATCCCTGGACCGCGGCAGGTGGTGGTGGGGGGGAAAACAAATTTTCTCCGAGTATGAGTGCGCCAGAATGTGATATGGACAGCTATCGAAACGAGATGGGACGTCCTCCCCCATCGGCCAAGAACGCCATAACTCAAACCCACACAACACATCCAATCGACAAAATGACCGAAAAAAAAATTAATTTGTATGACAACTCCAAATCAAATTCCAACAGAAAGAAGGAGAGGGAGAAAAAAAAGTACAACAAATCAAGCGCATTCACGAAGTCCAATGCTTTAACATGCTCTACATGTCCACACAAAAATCGATATATAATCAATACTTATTCCCCAAACACAACATCGCTCCAACAATTAAACTCTCATCTCAACCAGAATAGCAGATTAACAAACAAAAAAATTGACAAACCTTAACATCTCAGAAAAAAAAAGAAAAACTCAATTCCAAACGCAAACATAATGAACACTTAATAACTATTTCCGTCACCTTTTCCTTACACTTTAATATCTCTGAATTCAAATACTGTACAAATGAACATTTAACCAATTTTTTTTTTAAAAAAAACTACTAACCTTATCACTTCAATATCTCAAATTCCAAGTACTACAGCCGTAAACACCTAATCAATTACTATCAAAATTTAACACAGTTAATTTCTCTAATTTAAGCAGCGCAACATCTATCGAACTTTTATCGGAAATAACATCTTCATAACACTTAAATCGCTCAGAACAGTAAGCATAATCAATTAACTGAACCACTTCAAACATTCGGGCCAAAAAAAACATTATTAACTAGCAACGAAACACGTACTCCAAATGACAATATACACTCGAATTAATTAAACGGAAAAAAGAATTTTGAACACACTAAAATCCACAATACAAACATATCAACACATAAGAAATTGAGATCATAGCTAGATCAGTTAAGATAATGAATACACATATACATATACTAACAAAGGGCATAAGAAAAAAAATACATTAACAACATCTCTAAGTATCTAAATAATAAAAAAAATACTACAAGAAAAAAATTTCACAACTGGAATAACACACATAAAATTTTTTTTCACATGTTTAACAGATTAAGTAGGACTATTATTCGGTGACCCATCAAGAAAAAAATTCACGACATCAGATAATGTAAAAGAAAAAAAAAATTCCGACGACTGGTCCGGCACCAAATGATGGTGCAAAGAAAAAAAAATTTAAAATCCTGTCACGGTACCATTATAATGGTACAAAGAAAAAAAATTTAATATCCTGGTCACTGGCACCAGATAATGCGACGCCGGTTTAACTTAAATTGATTTAATTTATTCTTATTATCCATTTTATAATACCCAGGTTGACTGTCACGTCGCATCATAGCTTAAGTTGAAACACTAAACACTAAATCCTCAAAAAAAAAAAAAAAAACAATAAAACAGTACACTAAATTAAAAGGCCGTTCTTTAAAGTAACAATTAATTTATTATAAAATAAGATTAAAATTAAGTGACACATAACTGAATACTACTTAGCTTTGAAAGAGGGAGAGAGCGACGGATGGGGTTGACCTCGGGTAGCAAGTGCGCTTCCCGGCTGTGGAGGTTTTTCTGGCAGACGAAGAAAGAGTAAAAAGCCCCGAGAATTCGCGCGCCAACCCTTATATAGGTTGACCGCACCACTCGGAAAATCATCCGCTTCAAAGTTCTGGACCTCCCATCAATACTATAGAATCACTCACCTCATATTTGAACATATTTATCATGGTGGTTATTTCTGGGGAAAAAAATTAACACTCACGAGATCGGGGAAACAGGCAGTTACACGGCAGAAGCTAGAAAATAAATTTATCTACTAATAGGTTAGAAACATGGAAAATCTAAAAAAAGCAATTTTAAAACTTACAGAAAATGAAAGTATAAAAGCAATCGAACAATCACTTAACAAAAACTAGAATGTCCCTAAAAGGAAAAATTAAACATGCATAAAATCAAAGCACAAAATATAAAAAATAGTGCAAAAAATAAAGCAAAATTATAATTAGAAAATTCGAAATATATCAGTAAATCCTTATGTTTATAGTTTGGCAGAAGCTAGAAAATGAACATACAAATGTTAAAATCCTAGAAATTTTTAAAAAGAACTGTTAACTCAGTATAAAAATTGTGAAAACGAAATCTAAATTTAACACAATAGTAAAAAAATAATTCAATAAAAAATGGAAGATTAATACAAAATAAAAATTGTAAAATAAAAAAAAATCAATATAGTAGTAATACACTGCTGGCCACCGCAAATGCAACATCCTAAAGGAAGCATGTAAATAACATGAGATTTACAACATGCATTAGCAGAGGTGAGATATGTAAATGATTAGAATTTCAGCGCAGACACACATTACGCGCGCTTGTGGCGCCACCTCAAAGCGCTATTTAAAGCTTGGAGATTCCAAGTTCGGAAATTGTGGTTTTTTCAAAAACGATCAATTATGTCTCATAGAAAACAGCGATCAGCTTTTGCTCAAATATTCGAGTTCTACAGAGGAAGGATAGTGGCCTACCGAGATTGTGGATTATCTTTCAGAAAAATCGGTAGTCGTGTTGGACGAAACCAAACAACTGTAATGCGGATATGTGACCGTTGGATGCAGGAGGGTACGACTAACCGACGTGGTCGATCGCATCCACGTCAGTACACCACTTCACGTGAGGACAGGTAGATTGTGCGCATGGCTGTGACGGCACCCTAGCACAGACCATTGAGTCTGTAACGCATCATTCAGTGTCTGCGCGTACAATTTGACACCGTTTACAGCAGAGTGGTCTGTCCGCAAGACGTCCATTGCTTAGTCTACCCTTGACGCGGAGCCACAGACGTCTCCGCCACCAATGGTGCGATGAAAGAAGGATGTGGGTGGCAGAATGGAATGAAGATGTCTTTACTGACGAGTCACGCATCTGTCTGCAACACCACGATGGTCGGATTCGAGTCTGGAGACACCGTGGAGAGGGGAGGCGGAACAGCTGCGTTATGCACCGCCACACTGGTCCTGCACCGGGTATTATGGTATGGGGTGGTATTGGACTCTCACTCTCACACTCCTCTAATACGCATTGCTGGTACACTTTAAACAGCCAGCGTTACATATCAAAGGTGTTGGAGCCAGTTGTTCTTCCTTACCTTCAGGGCTGGGCCACAGCCATATTTCAACAGGGTAATGCGCGACCACACGTGGCACGTATTGTCCAAAGGCTGTGATATTGTCATGTTGCTAAATGATTGACCCAGATTACACCCCCAGCTGCCACACCAGATAAACTTTGGCAATGCGTGGAAGATGCTTGGTCTGCTCTACTCCAAGAACACATCCAAAGTCTCTTTGAATCAATGCCGAGGCGTGTAGCAGCGGTGATATCCAACAATGGCGTCTATTCTGGCTACTGATTCTGGCAGGAACCACACTTCACAAAAGTCTATAAATTTAATTATTTGATACTTGTTCAACATGTTATCTACAAAATAAATTTTGGTGTGCTATATCTTGTATTTCTTGGTGTTGCATTTACGGTGGCCAGCAGTGTAGTAACCACGTAATATAAAAAGAGTAAAATAAAACAATTAAATAAATAAGGAAAGATAAACCTAGATATATATTATAAATGCGAAAGTTCGTAAAGATGTTTGACCGTCTTTCAAGCCAAAACAACTGAATTGATTTTAATGAAACTTTACAGTAATATAGCTTATACATCAGAATAACACATAGGCTATAATTTATAGCTTAGACTATAATTTATAAAAATATTGTGTGAAGTGTCCAAAATATAACGATATTTGTCAAGTAGGAAAAAATTCTGCCATCTGCAAGCAATTCTGGCGGTCGCTGCAAACAAGCCCACGACAGCATATATCTGTCTTTTGTTTGTGAAGAAACCTTTTTTGGTTTAGCTCCGCAAGGCGCTCGCTTCTAATTAATTCCTGCGATCAGCATAATCCCTAATTTTTTTTATTTTAGAATAAAACTAAGTTTTGAAGGTAGAGGTTGTTATAAATCTCTCTTTATTTGAATGTTTTTGTTTATGATTTTATTATGCACATTTGGTAGTAAAAAATGAATCCTTTTTCAAAATAAATGCTTTTATCTGTTCGGTTACTTAAAGTAAATAAACTTTTTCTACATCATTTGGACAAATTTTCAAAATTTGTTTGTGGTTAGTGGTTAATTATAACGCTATAATTTTAATTGAATAGGCGGATATTGCATTTTTACGTATAAAAATAATTATAACTACTGTACTGTATTTTTTGGAGTGAGTGAGTGCATGAATATTAACGTCGCAATGTTCAGCTACACGAGGGCTTTTGGCAACGGACACGTAATTTTGAACCATGGTCAAGTGACGTGGACAAAGACTAAGCTGGCACCCCCTTCTCCTAACTACCACACCAACTTCAAAGGAATCTTCTTTTAAATCCACTCTTCCAAGATATATGGCCGCACGGGTTCTATGATGAATATTTTAGCGGGGAAGGCGAATAGTTTTGTAGCATACATTGTGTTTTCAGCTGACGACGTTTTCAGCGGATTATCAAGATTATTATTTTTGTCCCGAAAAATTAGTTTATGTCAAAATTTAAGTGTCTTTTGTTTTTGTATGTTAATAAAGACCTTAGAAAACGATTTGACTATTTATTTAAAGTGAACGGTGTATATAAATAATTTTACAGTGGAATATCTTTAAGAAACTAACGGAAACTATCCTTAGCTCTAACGGATTAAATTTCCCAAAGTGGAGTATTTTGTTCATGTTTATCCCTTAATTTTCAATGTAGTGATAAAAAAAAATATAGTATGAAAAAAAGCTGTAAATCATAATGCGGTGGATAAAGAATTAACGTGCATCGCTCCCCTAAACGGCGGGTCTTAAAAAATCTAATAAAGCTCGAACTATGAAAGTAGCTAGACATTTTCCAACTTGACTCTATCGTTAGCATTTCACTATGTTATTCATTGAATCGCCATAATAATTTAAAAAACGACGTTGCTTACGAATATTACAATTTCAACATAAAATAAATACAACAGAAAGAAATATTAATGTTTTACACTTTCAAATATAAATAGTTTATACTATTTTAAGCATTCATTACACACAACTTTTAACCATATGTTACTTTTGCTGAGCAGAGATCAGCTTAGGGAGATATTTTCAAAAATTGACCCTCAAGAGTGTTACGGGGAAGCTATAAATAAAAAAAAATCCTTTTTATCAGCTATTAGATTTACATACTTAAAATTTATCAAAGGGGTTTTTTCCTTCTTTTTTTGTTAAGCTGAGATATGGAAATTCTGTCGGTTCTTCCCAGTCTCAGGCCAAACGAGTTAGCAATCCCCCCCCCTTATTATTATTTAAACTCAGTCTAATAACCCAAATGCAAATCTAATAAATCAATCTATTCAAGGTATTATTCAAGCCTTATCTGCCCTCACCGTCCAACTAAGCAACATGAACTTTGTTGCCCCATCCCATCAAATTAAAAATAGTAAAAACAAAAGTAAGGAAGCTAAAAAACGCGAAATGTATGCCCTAGTAGAGGCTATCTTCGAAAATTACGATGATTAGTCGACCAATGATTGGTTTAAGTCTGATTTCTTGGAATGCAAACGGCATTTTAAATAAAATTCTAGAATTTAAAATTTTCGTTGAGAAGTACAGTCCCGATGTTATTTTAATCCAGGAAACACATCTGAGACCAATTCACAACATCAGCATCGCAAATTACAAATGTTACAGAAATGATTGAGTCACGGACGGACAGGCTTCCGGTGGAACTCTCATCTTAATTAAAAAGTCTATTCCCCATTTTAATACCCCCACCCCTCAGCTTTATCATATCGAAACGATTACGGTCGCTCTAAATCCCCCTAATTTGGAACCTGTCTGCATCACCTCTATATATGTCCCTCTCCACTCTGATAAACTTCTTTTTACTCTCGATATTAAATCCATTATGCAAGTCAACAGCCATTGTGTGATTTTTGGCGATTTTAACGCCACACACAATACGTGGAATTGCTCCCATAACTCTTCCGGAGGAACTCAACTTAAAAATTTTTGCGATTTAGTTAACTTTGAAATAATTTACCCTGATTCTTCCACTAGGTACGGCTATAGTACTCATAATACATTAGCCATTGCTATAGTCAAAAGTTTTAACTTTCCATACTCAATAGTCTCTTTGCCCGAGCTCTCCTCTGATCATAACCCTGTTTTATTAAATTTTTCTTTCTCCATTCCCATTCACCAAGATAATCCTAGAGCAGTGCTTCTCAAACTTTCAATACTGGCGCCCCCCTTTTCAATCACAATTTTTATCGCCCCCCTTATACATTAATATTGTACTGAATGCAATCATAGTGCACTTTGACTCTAAAGCAACAATCTTTATTATAAACCGTACAAATTCATGACATAAGTATTAAATTTTGTATATATTACTTTTAAGCAAAAAAAATAATAAGCAATAGGATAATAACTATGTTATTTTTCCTTTCTCTAATTTTTAAATTTGAACATATTGCAAAATGCGGTGGTTGCTTAGATGACAAAATATACATATCAGCTAAATATAGGAAAAGAACTCAGAGGGTCAATTTCTATTCATAAGCATTTCTTATAAAAACTTTGCTTTGGAAGACAAACCCATGGAAGTTGTTAATACTTATTAAAATTGTTCTTAATTTAGCATTAATTAATTAGTTATAAAATACTCTGTGCAGCACTGATACATTAAATGTATACCGGCTGAAGTACCCGCTCTTTGCACAAGTTCATTTATAAGAAAATAAAACATTATTGATATAATCGCTTAATTGTAAGGAGAGTAAAGCCAAGTGTGCGACAATGTTTACAAAAATGTAAAATGATTTTTTTTAAAATGATTGCTCAAACTATAATTAGTTTTGAGCGAACTGTAATTTTAAGCCTCAAAGAATTAGCATTTAGAATTGTGTGATGTTGAATAATGAACAATAAAAAAAACTCTGACGAAGAATAATTGTATTATTTTTAATATTTAAAGCGAAAAGACTTTAACATGTTTTAACCCTGGAGCAGACGCGCACTCGATACTAATGGTCGAGCGGGGTTATTGAGTCACCCCAATCCTTTTTTTATATTTATTTTTATAGAACACAATAAAAATCGTAATTCCAGTGAATAATTTAATTAAGAGATAATATACTCACCTACTTTAAAGGACACAGAAAAAATTTCGGAAAAAAAGTTATCACACCGGGAACTCATACAAAACAAGTACCTTAAGATCGTAAAAAAAACGTCTGTCACTCCCAAAAAAGAGAGAAATATGTGACAAATATATTTTAGTTCACGTTAAGATTGACAAACAGGAGGATAGTGTCAGGGCCATTGGTAACAATTAAACAGTTTTGCCGGAATTACCGATTTCGTGCACTCTGTGCTCGGCGTGACCGCTCTCGGATTAAAAGTGTATTTATTACAATATGGATGTTCTAAAAAATGATGTAGAACGTTTTTCATTATGTTTGGCTTAGTAATCCTTCAAACTTCCCTAAATGAAAAACAAATACATAAGAGCAGGGACGTAACTAACCATACAAGTAAGCTCGAAGGTCAAACCGCAGCAAATACATTCTGCTGCCTACATCTGATGGCAATAATACATGACAGTGATGAATTTTTTATATTCCTAAAAAAATTTTTGATTATGGGTCTGGGTTTTGTCTTTCCTCTGAAAGAGTAGCATTTCCGCTTTGAAAAGAAACGTAATAAAAAATTCTCTCATCATGGGATTACAGCAAATCGAATAAAACGTTTTTTATTTGGTTATAGTATCAAAGATAGCTAAAAAATGAAGTTTAGAAGTAGAAGATTTTATTTTTGATGATGTAGAATCGCAGATAATATATATTATTTCCGTGTAAATGTGTATATTTTTTATTATGTCAGAAAGTATTTTGTTTTACTTCATTCTGGTAAATAATTTTTTTTAAATCTTTTATTTTCGATATGTTCGCGCCCCCCTTGAAGGTAGATGGCGCCCCCAGGGGGGCGCCCCACAGCTTGAGAAACACTGTCCTAGAGCAATTACCACCTGTTGACAACTCTTCAAAAAATGCTTAAATAAAAATATTTTAATAGAAAACTATGATAATATCAATAATCCCCATATCCTTGAAAGTAAAATAGACGATTTCACCGAAGCTGTTCGCTTCGCCCACACAGAATCCTCTAAATCAATCACAAACGCTCAACAGTCTTACACACCAAGCTACATCAAAGATGTAATTTTTCTCAAAAATAGCACACGTAAACTTTATCAAAAATCACTAAATCCAGTATACAAAACAGAAACAAACAGACTACAAGCTAAAATTACAAGAGAGCCAAAAAAAAAAAAAAAAAAAACACTCACAGGAGAGAGAGAGAGAAACATGGAAAAAAATAAATTACTAGCTCAAGATAACAGCTTCGGGAATATTCAAAAACTTTTCAAACAAATGCGTTGATATTCCTCCACTAAACACTGCCTCTGGCATCGCCATTACTGATGACCGGAAAGCCAATCTCATTGCAATTACATTTAGGGATAACTTTACACAAAACACCAGACCAAACACTTACAACTCCATGATTGATTCTGATGTCACGAACACCTTTGAAAATTCTTTTCTTTTCCCATTTCCCCTACTAACCCAGATGAAGTATCGGCTTTCATCAATAATTTAAAATTTAGAAAACCAGGAAAAGATAATATCCCCAATAAAATGATTCGGAATTTCTCTCTCAAAGCCTTAATTATTTTAACCTATCTCATCAATAAAATTTTAACTCTTAGGCATTTTCCAAAAAATTAGATAACAGCAGTCATTTTTCCAATAAAAAAACCTGGAAAAAATAGTAATCAACCTCAAAGTTATAGACCAATTTCTCTCCTTTCTTCGCTCAGTAAAATTACTGTGTAGATCATCCTCAATAGAATAAACACTTTCATTTCTGATTCTAATATAATTAATCAAAATCAATATGGTTTTACGAAAACTTTCTACTAACCACCCACTGCTAAGGATTACGGAAAAAATTTCCTCAGGATTTCAGAGGGGCAGATCCACTGGAGCTGTCTTTCTGGATATCCAAAACGCATTTGACCGTGTCTGGTTCAGTGGGCTCATTTACAGGTTAATTAAATATAACTTCCCTCCTTCTCTGATTCATATTGTAAATTCGTACCTCGTTAATAGATTTTATCAGGTCAGAGTAAATAATACCCTTTCAGGCACTCATTACATAAACATCGGCTGTCCACAGGGTTCCTTATTAGGGCCAATTTTATTCAATCTATGTATCAACGACATGCCTACGCACCCGCAAACAATAATAAACCTCTACACAGATGATACCTGTGTGACAGCTTGCTTGAAAAATCATGACACCATTACACTTGCACTAAACAGACACCTCTCTCTCTCCTGGAAAACTCCTTTAATGATTGGAGGATTAATATTATTGTTGATAAAACTGTTACAGTTCTCTTTTTACCAGGAGGAAAAAACCATGTACACCACCCACGCTATACTCCACACCACTCCAATGGTCTCAGAGTACTAAATGTGTCTTTGCGTCATGTTGGACAGTAAATTAAGTTGGAAACGACATATCTTACACGCACGCAAAAAATAAATTTCGGTTCACGCTTAGACTAATTTACACCTTAATAAACCGGAATTCTGAACTAAGCATTTCAAATAAGGTCAGTAGCGCACACAAGGGATTCCCCCCCCAAGCCCTTTTTTCCGATTGATTATAATTCTAAGTATATAGTACGTAAAATTTAATTAATTACTTGTTATTAATGAATAATTTTATTAATTAATGCTAATTATTTATTCAAAAATAATGTTTTTACTGTGTTTTGTTCCCGAAAATCGACAAAATCAAAAGGAGCATGATACAAGAATGGTGAACTTACGACCCCAGACCTGTGAAAAAATTACGACCCCCTTGAAAAATTCCTGTGTGCGTCACTGAATAAGGTACTTCTTTACACTGCTGTTTTGCGGCCCATTCTTATATAGGCTTCCCCTGTGTGGGGTTATGCAGCAGATTCTAATATCAAAATTCTTGAAATCGCCCAAAATTTTCTTATAAGAAGTATTGTTAAACCTGGCAGATATGTCAGAAATTCTCTTATTTACAGGAATTTTAAAATCCCTGCTTTTAAAACCTTCATTCAAAAAATTGCAAAGAAATTCTATGATGATATCTCTCATGCTAATTACGTAAATTTAATTGACATCCAAAATTATGTTCTGGTTGATGAAATTAAAAGACAAAGGAGAATACTCCTTGACTCTTACAATACCCCTAACAAAATTCTTTTTTTATTTTTTCTTTCTGTTAACTTTTTTAAAAAAATTTAACTTTATATCTGCTGTACCCACCAGGATAGCCCCTTTATCCCATAATGTTATATCTCCCCAGCTTCAGGGCAGCCAATACAGAGCTTACTCACTCGCTACTGTCAACCAATAGCAGTGCTTCTACTCCATCTCTCAGTTCTTGCTATATCTACTCTTGGACTTTAACCGCCGAGACCATGAAGATCCGCCCATGACTCTGACGTCGCATAAGGCGTTATCCAAGTCTCCACTATTTCAGTGTTTTCACTGAACTGAATTGAACTGAACTCTGACGTCACCCCTCTGCCATCCTAGTCACCCACTCTGGTTCCCAGTATCCAACTTCTACTCAAGAAAAGACTCTCTGCCAGGCTATCATACAGCAGATAACTGTCGTCTAACTCCGCGTTGCTTAAAATGCGGAGAAAACCACCAAACTAAAGAATGTCTAATACAACGCGTTGAACAAGCTTTTTGCATAAACTGTCAAAAATTCGGGCATATGGCGAACTACGCCAAATGCCCACTTTACCCTAAACAGAAAAAAGTCTCACCCACGAACACTAAAAATTACTACACCTCTATTGTCAATAGCTTAGTCAGACCAAACATTTCTTACGCACAAGCCACTAACAACAATACTTCAAATTCACAACAACAGATGGCACCACCAGTCAAAGCAACTCCTGCTACTAAAACACAAACTCAGGCCAATCGCATATCCACCCCCTCCAGCAAGTTAATCCTATTCAAAATTCGAACGCTGCCCTAATTACCCAGACCTTACAAGGAATTATTCAAGCCCTCACTACTTTAACTGCTCAAGTTAGCAATATGAACTTTAATGACAATACCCCCCAAAATACTAAACCAAAGAAATCTAAAAACATTAAAAAACGCGAGTTATGCGCCTTAATTGAGGCTATTTACGATGACGATGATGAGTAGACACCCAATGTATGGCCTGAGTTTGTGTTCTTGGAACGCAAACGGCATTAAAAGTAAATTTTTTGAATTTAAAATATTTGTTGAGAAGCACAGCCCCGACATTCTTCTTCTTCAAGAAACCCATCTGAGACCATCGCAGAGATTCAATATTTGTAATTATAACTGCTATAGGAACGACCGTATCACGGACGGACCTGCATCCGGTGGTACACTTATTTTAATCAAAAGCACAATACCGCACTTCGCACCCCACACCCTACCACTCCAACACATCGAAGCAACCACTATTACTCTCAACCCGCCTAATGTTAATCCGCTAATCATCACTTCCATATACATTCCACCTCATTCTGACAAATTCTCATTCACGCTCGACCTAGAAAATATTCTTCAGATCAACAGTAATTGTGTGATTTTTGGCGATTTTAATGCCACACACAATGCCTGGAATTGCTCCCACAATTCTACTCGTGGAACACAACTCAAAAATTTCGCTGATATACTTAATTTTAATATTGCTTTCCCCAATATGCCCACCAGATATGGAACTCACTCCTCCAATACACTTGACATTGCACTCATTAACAACTTTAATTTCCCATACGATATCACTTCCATATCTGATCTCTCATCTGACCATAATCCAGTTCTTTTAAATTTCTCACTATGTAATATCACACACATGGATAAAACTAGAGCAATTACCACCTGTTGGTCTGCCTTCCATAAAAACCTCGATAAAAACATACACTTTGCTGACATTTTAAACATTAATAACCCACACACACTGGAAGACAAAATCACTCAGTTCACCGATGCAGTCCGCTCCGCCCACTCTTAAGCTTCTAAACCAATCACAAGCAAGGCACACTCTTACACTCCACAACACATTAGAAATCTCATCTCTCTTAAAAACAGAGCCAGGAAACTCTATCACAACACACTTAATCCCATTTACAGAACAGAAGCCAATAGACTACAAGCTCACATTAAAAAACAAATTAAAATTCATACACAACAAGTTTGGAACGACAGGCTCAAAGCCCTCAACACGCGCGATAATAGCATCTGGCAAATACAAAGAAACTTCAGGAATTCAAAATCAAACATACTAACACTAACACACACGTCTGGCATCGCTACCAGTGATGATCAGAAAGCCAATGCACTTGCAAACAGTTTTAAATCAAACTACACTGAAAATAAAAGACCAGATAATTTCACAAACAACATTGACTCTGACGTCACTTCGACTCTAGAAAATTTCTTTGCTAACCCTCCGCCTACCCCACTCGCTCCTACTAACACCGACGAGGTAATTAATTACATTAAAAAACTTAAAAATAACAAGGCCCCTGGCCTCGACAATATTAATAATAAAATGATTAAAAACTTTACTTTCAAAACTATTTTTATTCTCACTCACCTAATTAATAAAATCTTAAAACTAAGACATCTCCCACGTAACTGGAAAACTGCTATTGTTTTCCCCATCCACAAACCAGGCAAAAATAAAAAATCGCCAGATTCCCATCGCCCAATCTCTCTCCTTTCTAGTCTCAGCAAAATTGCTGAGCACATTATTCTACTCAGAATTAATCAGTTCATTAATTACACTAATTTCCTAAACTCTAACCAATGCGGCTTTACTAAACAATTATCTACCTACCACCCACTGCTCAGACTTACGGAAAAAATCTCGGCTGGCTTCCAGAGAGGCAGATCCACTGGAGCTGTTTTTCTGGACATCCAAAAGGCTTTCGACCGGGTCTGGATCAGTGGACTCATTTACAAACTAATTACTAATAATTTCCCTGCTCCCCTCATTCACATTATCAATTCCTACCTTGTTAACAGAACTTACAAAGTCAGAGTTAACAACACCTTCTCACTTCCACACCGCGTCAACATCGGAGTCACTCAGGGTTCCCTACTGGGGCCCGTTCTCTTCAACATATACTTAAATGACATTCCCTCACACCCACAAACAATGCTAAACCTATACGCGGATGATACCGCAATTCTTGCAACTTTCAAAAACCATAAATCGGTCACTCTAGCTCTCAATAAACACCTGGCTCTGCTAGAAAACTACTTCAACCAATGGAAGATAAAAATAAATGTAGAAAAAACTGTCGCTGTTCTTTTCACCAAAAGAATAAAACCCGTCAAACCACCAACACTGTACTCCACACCACTGCAATGGTCTCAGTCCACTAAATATCTTGGATTAATACTTGACAAGAATCTCACTTGGAAACACCACATCTTACACGCGCGTGACAAATTCTGGCACGCACTAAGATTAATTTACCCCCTAATTTGCCGGAATTCCGAAATGGATATGTACAATAAAGTGCTTCTTTACACTGCCGTTTTGCGACCAATAATTAGTTATGGCTGTCCTGTTTGGGGATATGCAGCAAAGACTAATATCAATATTTTAGAAGTAGCCCAAAATTCAATTATTCGTACTATCACCAAGGCCCATAGATATACTAGAAACTCTAACATATACAAAGCAAAGAAATTCTTTGCTAACCTTCCAACTATCAATAATTCTAATCTGATGAACCTTGAGAATTACACTCCTCTGGACAACCATAAGAGACCTAGGAGAATTCTCCTAGACTCTTATAATCCATCATAATTTTACTGCCACCTCATTCATCTGTTGATGAATGAACCAGTAAATTTTTTCTTTAAATTCTTTTTTAAATTTTTAACTTTAACTCTCTGCTTTAATCTTCAATGCTGCAACCCCATCAGACACGCCTTCTCTAAATTGATACAATCTGGTACAGCCAACCGAGAGGTAACTCACTCAGTTCCACCGACCAATCATAGTGCTTGCTTTCCTCTTCCAGTTCACAGCAAACTACCTTGACCAGCCAGCCAATCAGGTAGCTCCATGCTTCCAGTCAAGGTTTATTCCACTAACCCAGGCAACATTCACTATTCTTGTTCCGGGACTGAGGAAGGCTTCGCGTATCATGTCCCATTAAATCATACACAGTCAGGCTATCCATATCGAAGGCGCCATTACAAATGGAAGGAGGATCATTATGATCCATATCCCCACGAAGTTAATGGAAACTCGAAAATTTTTTGGATCTAACAGTAAGTACCTTTTATTAATGCATGTATTGACTATCATTATCAAATGTACTTACTCGCTTGGCGAAATGAAAAGTATATTCTGACAGTGAAGAATTTTTTTTTTATGGTTTATTCCAGCGATCTTCAACCCCGGCCGCACAAGAAACATTAAATTATTCCCCCTCCCCCTTTTTTTTGCTGTGGTATATTTTTCATGGGTTGGAGCTATTTTTTATGAAAATCACTTTATATTCATTTTTTGGTGTAGCTATATTTTATTCTTAAGTCACGATTAAATACAATTAAATTAAATTTATTAAATCAAAACTGTCTAAAATACAAACAATCCACGTCCTCCCCCAGCGGTAAAATAAACAAACGTTGACCGGTCCGCGGCGATAAAAAGGTTGCGGAACACTGGTTTTATTGAATTTATAGTTTTTGTTTCCAAGGTGTTTAAAATAGCTTTTTTTTTTGCTCATGTGTAGTATTGGAGAGCCACTTTGGATTTGGCGATTTTTTTTCGGATTTGGCAATTTTTATCTAGATGTCATGGTGAGATAACAAATTCATTCTAAAATAAACAATAAATACTTCCGAATAAAGTCCCTTGGCGACCGCTTTTAGTCGCTAAAAAAAGTGGATGCATTTTGGATGCTTTTGTCCAGTATTGTATTTTATAAGCAATGTTTTTTTTCTGTATTCTTCAAGAAAGCATTTTGGAAACCACGTTTTTCTTAGAAACATGGCGAATGAAAAAGGCAAGAAAGAAATGATTGTTTAAAGTAGGAATGAATGAAACGTATTAGGGATTTGTTCAAGTATTTTAACTAATGCATTATGATTCAATTTTAGGATGTAACACATCAGATTCTCAGTTTAAGTGAATTTAATTACCGATCTCATCATTTAATCTCAATTTTTATGCTATTATATTTTATTTTTCTGAAAGGATACTTTTTATAACTTATATTTTATATTACATAATTTATTTTTATTATATTTTTGTATTAATTTGATATTAAAGAAAACTCAAGAATAATGTGCATCACAGCTTTGATGGATTATCCAATACATAATTTTGACTTTTTCTTAGACAGAATACTAATTATTTCATTTATATGTAAATCAATATTTAACCAAGGGAACCTATGAAACAAACTTTTTTTTGTCATAGATGGTGAAAATAAAACAATATAGTCTCCTACAATGCAGAAATTCAACATGTTTTTTGCTCAGTTATATCACATTCTTAGAGATGTAAAAAAAATATTCTCAAGGAAACTTGCAAGTACATACCAATGTATAAGAAATCGTAAGGAAAGTTGTATCTATTTCTCAATATTGCTTGTGATATTCTTGACTTGAAAAGTTTGTTTCTAAGGCTTTTTTTTATGTCTGTTGTGATTCTTTTTATGAAAAGAGACTTTGCTTTTGATCTATTATACTGTCAACCAATGATTTGAAGTACATATTTTGCTAACCAAAAAGACATTTCTAGTGCAAAATATGTCACCAAATGCTCACATTGATAATATTCCCATGTTTGAATGTACACGAGAATGGCTTTAACTATTTGGCTGTATATTGCAGCACTTGGCAACATGTTTAGATTTTACAAGATCAGTTAACAGTATAATACTTAAGTTCTAAAATTTTTTTTCAGAGAATCACTGTAGTTGGAAATCTGCAAAATGTTAACTAATATTCAACAGGTAAAACTTTCATTGGGTATGCCATTATTTTAATTTCTTGTAATTCAGTTTTCTTTAAACTCTATAAGAATGATAACTCATAAAGGAATGTGTATATTAATCTTAGATTATATACAGAAAATCTGGTACTTACATAGTTTCTCAACCTATTGCCAAAATTATATGAAACAAAGCATATGGTTGCATATTCTGCACGTATGACACATAGGAAGGCGATTGTTGTAATAATACGTAAGTACCGATTTATTTTATTTATTGTCGAAAGTGTTTCACATTTTTATTGATTTTAAAAGGAAAAAAATGAAATAAAAGAAAATTGGTATTTTTTATTGCATTATTTTACAAATAAAAAAACATCAAGTGCAGTTATCATTATTATTGTTTCCAAGCTAGTGGATAAAGTGGTTTTCTACTGTTGGCTGCATATCACGATTTTTATTTTAAAAAATTGGTCACGAGTTTAATACTACATAGCAACAATAAAATCTCAATATCATAAACTTGAAGTCTATTTATGAATAGTAAATTTGAATTTTTTTGTGGAACTTAAAAGCTAAACAATAAAATAAAATATGTATGTAATTACACATTATTGACTTGATTAACTGCATAAAAAAAAAAACTTTAATCTTTGGATAACATTAAAAGTTCAAAAAAGTTTTTATCTTAATTATTAATGCATGAATTCAATTAACATTAAAGCCTATAAATAGAAAAAAAATCTGTTACTGTGTTTCAGTCCTTTTGCACTATTCAATAGAAAGATAACTAAAATTTTATCATATACTAGCTGGTATACCCGTTCTTCGCATGGGTGAACTGAAAAATTAAGCAACACATATTGATAGATAAGGAAGTTTTTAATGAGTTAATTTTACGTGAATTTCAAATTAAACAAAAAAAGCTGAAGAAAAAAAAACACCTTTGTTAAATTTTAAGTCTGTAGACCTAATAGCTCATAAAAAGGATTTTTTTTTTATTTACAACTCCCCGTAACACTCTTGAGGGTTGATTTTTGAAAATACTACCCTAAGCTGATCTCTGCTCAGCAAAAGTAACACATTGTTAAAAGTTTTGTGTAATGAATGCTTAAAATAGTGTAAATAATTTATATCTGAAAGTGTAATACATTAATATTACTTTCTGTTGTATTTATTTTATGTTAGAATTGTAATATTTGCAAGCAACTCCGCTTCTTAAATTATAATGGGGATTCAATGAAAAACAGTGAAACGATAACGATAGAGTCAAGTTGGTAAATGTCTAGCTACCTTTGGTAATGTCTAGCTTGGTTGGTAAATGTCTAGCTTGAGCTTTGTAAGACCCGCCGTGTTGGGGAGCAATGCACGTTAATGCTTTATCTACCAACTTATGATTTAATGCAGTTTTTTTCATGCCATATTTTTTTTTGGATCACTATATTCAAAATTAAGGGATATACATAAACGAAATACTTCACTTTGGGAAATTTAATCCATTAGAGATAAATTAAAGATATTCCACTGTAAAATTAATTATGTACACCATCTCCTTAAAATAAATTGTCAAATCGTTTTCTAAGGTCTTCATTAACATACAAAAACATAAGACACTTAAATTTTGACATAAACTATATTTTTTCGACAAAAAATAATCTTTGCAATCCGCTGAAATCTGCTACAAAACTATTCGCCTTCCCTGCTAAATTACTCGCCACAGAACGCGTGCTGCCATATACCTTGGAAGAGTGGATTTCAAAGAATATTCCTGCTAAGTATTGGTAGAATATTCCTTCTAAGTTGGTGTGGTAGTTAGGAGAAGGGGATGCCAGCTCAGGTGTCGTCCATGTCACTTGATCATGGTTCGAAATTACATGATTCGTTGCTAAAAGCCCTCGTGTAACTGAACAGTGCGACATTAATCACTCACTCACACACTCCAAAAAATACAGTAAAGTAGTTATAATTATTTCTCTATAGTTAAATACGCAATATCTGCCTATTCGATTAAAATTATAATTAACTACTTACCACAAACAAATTTTGAAAATTTGTCCAAATGATGCAGTGTGAAAGAGAAAGTTTATTTACTTTTAAGTACCAGAACTGATAAAAGCATTTATTTTGTAAAAAGATCAATTTCTTACTACCAAATGTGCATAATAAAATCAAAGAAAAAAATTAAACTAAAGAGAAATTTATAACAACCTCTCCCTTCAAAACTTAGTTTTACTCTGAAATAAAAAAATATATGCATTATGTTGATCACAGGAATTAATTAGAAGCGAGTCTTGCATAGCCAAAACAAAAAGGGGTTTTCACAAACAAAAGATAGATATATGCTGTGGTGGGCTTTTTTGCAGTGCATGCCAGAATTGCTTGCAGATGGCAGAATTTTTTCCTACTTACTTGACAAATATCGTTTTATTTTGGACACTTCATACAATATCTTTATAAATTGTAGCCTATGTGTTATTCTGATGTATAAGCTATATTACTGTAAAGTTTCATTAAAATCCTATCAGTTGTTTTTGCGTGAAAGACCCTCAAACATCCTCACAAACTTTCGCATTTATAATATATATTAGATTTACATGAAAAACTGGTCACCCAAATGATTTCCACCATGACATATTGTACGTAATTAATAAATGTTTTTTATATTTATTAAATAATTGACAACTTCAGAGTATTGTTTTAGTCTCTGTATAAAGGTATAATCTTTTTTCTTTTCCAAATTTTATTGTCAGTCATATGTAAAAAATAAATAATATATTCCTTTGGTGATTTAAACTGTTTGCAAAAACTTTATTTAGAACGATTTTTTAAATGAGTTCATTAGTGTTAAAAGCAGGTTTATATGTAAGCAATGATACTTAATGACTTTTTTCTTTTGTTTTCATTTTAAGTTTATTCATATATTTAAGTGTCAGTATATATAACTTTTATAATAAAAGTCAAGAGAAAAGTGATTAGATGAATTTTACTGTGTTTAAGTTGGAATTTACTGTACTTATCCTCAATTTGAATGTAGATAAGTGCACTTTAATTCTGAGTAAATCAAATAATTTTCATCCATTGGTAGGTGTTGAAACTTGAAATAATGTCCTTATTTTTAAAATAAAAATTGACATTCAGAAAGAATCAGATTATATACGATCGTTAAAAATTGTGACTCTTTTACTGGGACATTAATCTAAATTTCTGTATTTCGAGGGATGCTAGCAAATAAAAATTATATTTTCAAGTGAACAAAGTCAATACTCTCTGAAACTCGAATGGAGACAGTGGTTTTATTTGGTTAGAATGCTGCAAGTAAATATAACAATGAATTTATTGTAATAAATTTGAATGGTATGAATTTTTTTCAGTATACAATGTACCAATGCAAAAGTTGAGCATGTTTTGAATTGTGAGGAATTATTAAATTTATGCAATGCTATAGTTGTTCACTCTTATGCTTTGAGAAAAAAATTTGTAAATAATTGCAAAATGTGTATTAAAATCTCTCCCTCTTTTTAATGCAACACATCTTCTTTTATTACATTTTTTTTGTCTATTAAGAATATAGTCTTTATAATTTATCTTACAATCTTTATTATTTACTTGAATTTCTCATTTTTCTTTACTTAAGCTTCCTAAATACAGTGTCAAAAAATATACATTATTAGAGTTTTTCGGGGAAAAAAATTTCTATAAATATAATACTGCATAATTTAGTTTAAAAGTGTTTTTTGGAGCATAATGTTGTTGTTTTTTATGTTCCAAAGTTTGCCAAATTTTACGCATATCTTGTATTCTATGCCTTTGTTTTTATAATGTAAATTAAGATTAAGAATTATGCTGCAGAAATTAATCAAAGAATTAATTATTTTGAAATGTGTTTGCTTCAAATTATGACATTTATTATAAGTAAGAGTTTTTATTACATCTTACATGTTTTTTCTCGGATGTAGCATGCAATGCATTAGTAGCGTTTATTGGTTGGGGGGTTGTATACCTTTAATCAATGTGATAATAAATTTAGCAATATGATTATATCTTATATTTTTGTCAATATAGGAAAGCATATATACTATTAAACGTTTTCAAAAAATTCATTTTTAAAGTTAGGCATTGTAAACACGTTTTCAAATAGCATCGAAACAATTACATTACAGGCAGATTGATTAAAAAAATGTTCATTTAGCAAATAATTGTGACATACTGTTTGCTTAAGTAGACGCAGTAAAAGAGAAAATCTCGTGTATAGATATATAATATTTTATTTATATTATATAGCTGGTATACCCGTTTTTCGCACACTTTAATTGAAAAATTAAACAACACAGATTGAAGGATAAGTAAGTTTTTAATGAGTTAAATTTACGTGAATTGCAAATTAAACGAAAAAAAAAAGCTTTTTGCATATCTCAGCTGAACAACAACAACATTTATATTTGTTAAGTTTTAAGCCTGTAGATCTAATAGCTGATAAAAGGGATTTTTATTTAATTATAACTCCCCCGTAACTCTCTTGTCAGTCAATTTTTGAAAGCATCTTCCTAAACTGATCTCTGCTCAGCACAAGTAACACATTGCTACAAATTTTGTGTAATGAACGCTTAAAATAGTATAAACAATATATATATGAAAGCGTAATACATTAATATTATTTCTTGTTATATTTATTTTATGTTAAAATCTTGCCACCACCTCTCCCTTCGAAATCTAGTTTTATCCTTACTAATATTATAAACGTGAAAGTTTGTAAGGATGTTTGTTGCTCTTTCACGCAAAAACAACTGAATGGAGTTTAATGAAACTTTACAATAACATAGCTTATACATCAGAATAACACGTAGACTATAATTTATAAAGATATTGTGTGAAGTGTCCAAAATATAAAGATAATTGTCAAGTAAGTAGGAATAAATTCTGCCATCTGCAAAAAAGCCCGTGACAGCACATAACTATCTTTTTTGTGTGAAGCAAAACCTTCCCTTTTGTTATATCTATGCCATGCCTCAGTGCACGCTCGCTTTTAATTTATTCCGTAAATAAAATAATGAATTATGTTAGTTTTGCATAATATACTTTTTTTCCCGTCCGATATGTGTTTGCATAATTTACTAAGCACGGTGGAATGAAAAACTATGAAATTAAAATATCAAAATGTTTTTTATCAGATAGTTATTTTTTTTCTTTTTGAATGTTTTTTCAGTACATGTAAATATATATCTAGGCTTTCCCCACACGGTTTTTTATAAATTACATGTATATCCTAATATATATTATAAACGCGTAAGTTTGTGAGGATGTTTCGGTCGTTTTTTACGCAAAAACAACTGAATGGATTTTAATGAAACTTTACAATATAGCTTAGAAATCAGAATAACACATAGGCTATAATTTATAAAGATATTGCGTGAAGTGTCCAAAATATAACGATTATTGTCAAGTAAGTATGAAACAATTCTGCCATCTGCAAAAAAGCCCGCGATTGCATATATCTATCTTTTATGTATAAGCCATTATTGCCAAAATAACGAACCATGAATATAATAAAAATTGATAATTGCACGTTGTAATGCACGTTTGGTAGTAACAAAAATTCATCCTTATATCAAAATAAATACTTTTATCGCTATTGGCCCGTGGCGCACACAAGGGGGGGGGAGGGTCCGGACCCCCATTGATTTTTTTCCGATTCATTATAATTCTAAGTATATAGAACGTAAAATTTAATTAAGTATTTGTTATTAATGATTAATTTTATTAATTAATGATAATTATGTATTCAATAATTAATTTTTTACTGTGTTTTGTTCCCGAAAATGGACAAAATCAAACGGAGCATGTTACAAGAATGGTAAACTTTCGACCACGGACCCCCTCCCCCCTTGCAAAATTCCTGTGTGCGCCACTGTTATTGGCCGTACCATAAATACGAATATAATAAAAATTAATAATTGCACGCTCTAATGCACATTTGGTAGTAACAAAAAAAAATTGATCCTTTTATCAAAATAAATACTTTTATCGCTTCTGGTATTTAAAGTAGATAAACTTTGTTTCACACTACATCATTTGGACAAATTTTCAACTTTAATAGTGGTTAGTAGTTAATTATAATGCTGTAGTGTTTTAATTGAATAAGCAGATATTGCATTTTTTAAGTATAAAAATAACTGCCGTACTGTATTTTTTGGAAGTGTAGAAAAAGCACCTACTAAGAATTATGCCGCGAAAGCGTAAGTCTAATCTTTCCCAAAGCTCTAATATAGCTCGAACTAAGAAAGTAGCTAGATTTAACGAAACGTTTCCACAAGCCGAACTGCGAAGGCTTGAACAGGCGGAGCGTGAGGCAGCTCACAGAGCTGCTGAGACATCAGAGTAGTCACAAGCTCGGCGTCGACATACATTTGGTAATGCCATGTTTTTCCCACGGCCAGCTCTACGTGGCTTGTTCATGCGTTTCTAAATCGCAAAATTTGCATGTTTATGCTGAACGAAAAAAAATCCTTTAACATATAGTTTATAGGAGTATATCGCAATAGCTACCTATAACTTTTGCATTGCCATCAATCATCATATACATCCGTACATCTATCAACACAAAATATAGGATGTATAATACCTATCAGTAAGATAATCATCAAAAATACGTAATTTCAGTTTACATACATTACACAATATAGAACAAGGGTAAGGGTTATAGTAACTTTGTCTGTCTGTTACGCCTTCACGACTAAACAACAGAACCAATTTTGATGAATTTTGGTATAAAGATAGATAGAGGACCTTAGAGAAGAAAATAAAAGCTACTCGAAGGACTAATTCTGCACGGATGAAGTCGCGGGCATCAGTTATATAATACAGTGATCCGCAACTACCGGTCCGTGGATCAAATGGTGCAGGGCGCAACTTTCCACAGAAATCACTTTATATTCCACGTTAAATCACTTTTATTCATTTTTGGTGTAACTATATTTTTTTCTGAAGGCATATTTAAATGTAATTAAATTAAAATTGTTAAACCAAAATAATCTAAAATAAAGGGTGTTTTTTTTAGAGGTATAGAACTTTAAATTGCAATAAAACAACGATGTATTATTCGATTGACATGAATTTTTTTTTATTCGAAAGATAATCTTGTGGCATTACATTTTAAATATGATTTCTGACATATGACTGCCACGGCTGGCTCGGATGTAGTCCAATCTGGACGTTCAATTTTCGATGACTTTTTCCAACATTTGTGGCCGTATATCGGCAATAACACGGCGAATATTGTCTTCCAAATGGTCAAGCGTTTGTGGCTTATCCGCATAGACCAATGACTTTACATAGCCCCACGGAAAATAGTCTAGCGGTGTTAAATCACAAGATCTTGGAGGCCAATTCACAGGTCCACAACGTGAAATTAGGCGGTCACCAAACGTGTCTTTCAATAAATCGATTGTGGCACGAGCTGTGTGACGTGTTGCGCCGTCTTGTTGGAACCACAGCTCCTGGACATCATGATTGTTCAATTCAGGAATGAAAAAGTTAGTAATCATGGCTCTATACCGATCACCATTGACTGTAACGTTGTGGCCTTCATCGTTTTTGAAGAAGGATTCCACCAGCCCATAAAGCGCACCAAACAGTAAGTTTTTCTTGATGTAACGGTGTTTCGACATACACTTGTGGATTAGCTTCACTCCAAATGCGGCAGTTTTGTTTGTTGACGTAGCATTTCAACCAGAAGTGCGCTTCATCGCTAAACAAAATTCGCTTATGAAGTCATCGAAAATTGGACGTCCAGATTGGACTACATCCGAGCCAGCCGTGGCAGTCATATGCCAGAAATCATATTTAAAATGTAATGCCACAAGATTTATCTTTCGAATAAAAAAAAATTCATGTCAATCGAATAATACATCGTTGTTTTATTGCAATTTAAAGTTCTATACCTCTAAAAAAAAACACCCTTTATGAATAATCAACGTGTCTCACCCTCGGCGGACCGCGATAAAATTATAAAACAGCAATAAAAGGTTCTGCAACAATAAAAAGGCTGCGGAGCACTGATATAATACATATATATACATATTTATGTAAATAAACTGTACTCTAATAAAATTAATTTTTTGTTAAATATATGGGGGGTTTGTTTTAGTATTTTTAACATGAAGTTCTTTTAGCACAAAAAAAAAACCCTCTCAGTTTTGTGTTAAACGGTTTTCACTGCATGTAAATTTTCTATAAACTATTTTAATGATCCGAACTTTTAAGATTCCTTACTGCTATTTGTTTATCTAAAAAATAAAAATGGAAATTTGTATGTATATATGACCTCGCTTCACTCCAACACTGTTCAACCGATCACTATGAAAATTGGCATGTATATGAATTTTTTTATTGAGAAGAGTTTTGTGCTATCTTTTTCGTTGCAGCTCCCTACCAGGTGGTGCTACAGTATATCGACTTCTGCATAGTTCAATCAATTGCCAAGTTGCCAACTTGACTCTATCTTTAACATTTCGCTATGTTTCCATTGAATCGCCGTTATAATTTAAGAAACGGCGTTGCTTGCGAATATTAGAATTTTAACAAAATAACAACAGAAAGTAATATTAACGTATTGCTCTTCTAGATATAAATTATTTACACTATTTCAAGCGTTCATTACATAAAATTTGCAACAATGTTTTACTTTTGCTGAGCAAAGATCAGCTTAGGAAGGTGTTTTCAAAAATCGAGAGAGTTAAGAGGCATTATAAATTAAAGAAATCATTTTTATCAGCTATTAGATCTACAGACTTAAAATTTAACAAACATGTGTTTTTTGGTTTGTTTAATATGCATTTCATGTAAAATTAACTCATTAAAAACTTTTTTATCCTTCAATCTGTATTGTTTAATTTTTCATTTCACCCGTGCGAAGAACTGGTATACCAGCTAGTATGTATATTATATGTGTGTGTGTTTATTCAAGCATTACAAAAGAAATCGTTTCAGTAGCTATCTGTAGATTTCTCTTTTATTTATTACTTATAGAGAATGGATTTTATTAATATATAAATGTTTCTTTAAAATGATTATTTGTCTATTATTTCATGACTTAATTAATTATTTAATTAAAAAGTGCATCGTCTATTATTCTGAATCAAAATACAATTTAAAGATATTCTTAACCTTACTATATGTAAGATTGATTGATTCATGAAAATCTGAAATTTATTTTATTATTTAAGTTTCTTAGAAACTATTACTAAAAAAATGATGAAACTTTTTTGTTTTACTTTTAGCATCAGAATCGTTTTCTTTTTATTGCTTCACATTGATAAATTTTGAACTAACGCAATATCGTTTTTTATAAGTTATACATCGAAATTTGAAGCTGTATCTTATCCGGGAGGGGGAAAGGGAACAATAATTTTACACAAAAAAAAAAACCGGTGTTATGCCGGGCTGACGGTACTTATAAGTACCATTCATTTTAAAATAACATAGAATAATGAATTTTACGAATATTCTGACAATACTTAGCAGGAATATTCTTTGAAAGCCACTCTTTCAAGGTATATGGCTGCACGGGTTCTATGATGAGTATTCTAACATGGAAGGGGCGAATAGTTTTATAGCAGAACTTGCGTTTTCAGTGGATTGCAAAGATTATCATTTTTTGACACCGAAAAATAGTTAATTTCAAAATTTAAATGTCTTATTTTTTATTGTACGTTAATGAGGATTTAGAAAACGATTTAACTCTTTATTTTAAGTGAACAGTGTACATAATTAATTTTACAGTGAAATATCTTTAATTTATTAATTAGCTCTAACGGATTAAATTTCTTGAAGTTGAGTGTTTTGTTTGTGTATATCCCTTAATTTTCAATGCAGTGATCCAAAAAAAATATTGTCTGAAAAAAACTGCAGTTAATCATAATGCGGTGGATAAAGAGTTAACGTGCATCGTACCCCTACACGACGGGTCTTTAGTGGTACTGGGCTCGAACTTGTGACAAGGCCATCCACTGTCACTGTGTTTTTTGAAAGTTCAGAAAAAGTATCCACTAAGAATTATGCCGTGAAAGCGTAAGTCTAATCCAGGGGTGTCCAACCCAAATGACCTTGAGGGGCACGTAGGAAAAACATAATCTGGAGAGCCGCACATTAAAATATATACATTTATATCAGATTTGGAAACAAACACATTTATTGGAGTGAAAATTTAAAACGAATTAATATTATTGTTTTCATTATTTTTCATGTATACAGACATAGATAATATAATAATGTTTATATAATATAATAATAAAATGATCAAATAATGTTTAAAATATCAGTTGCCATTTTCTTGAAAATTACAGTGTTCCTTTTGAATTGATCTTTCTTTACTTATTGTTAAAATTTGATTGAGCTGTCATTCTCAAACGATTAAGTATGCATTGCCTTTTATCTTAACCGTCCTGAATATATATTTTTTTAAACTTTAAAAAAACATCTCTGACTGCCTCTTGCTTTTTGGGCACTCCAAACAGAAAAGAGGAGAAATGGAACTCGCACACACAGAGAATCATGTACCATCCATAGTAAAGGATATGCATAAAATGCAATTCGGAGAATTTATTTAAAAAAGTAATTTATTATAGTAAAATCAAACGTAACTGTTTGATAAAATTCAAAATGAAAAAAACTTAAATTTTTTTAAAAAAAAGAGTCGTTGTCACGCGTTTTGGACACCCCTGGTCTAATCTTTCTCAAAGTTCTAATAAAGCTCGAGTTATATGAAAGTAGCTAGACACAGTTGCCAACTTGACTATCGCCAATATTTCGCTTTGTTTTTCATTGAATCCCCATTATAATTTAAGAAACGGCGTTGCTTGCGAATATTACAATTTTAACATAAAATAAATACAACAGAAAGTAATATTAACGTATTACACTATCAGATATAAATTATTTGCACTATTTTAAACGTTTATTACACAAAATTTGTAATAATGTACTACTTTTGCTGAGCAGAGATCAGCTTAGGAAGGTATTTTCAAAAATCGACCCTCAAGAGAGTTACGGGGAGTTATAAATAAAAAAACCCCTTTTAATCAGCTATTAGATCTACAGACTTAAAATTTAACAAACGTATTTTTTTTTTTTTTGTTATTTTGTTCAGCTGAGATATACAAAAAGCTGTTTTTGTTTAATTTGCAATTCACGTAAAAAATTAATTCAATAAAAACTTCTTTATCCTTCAATCTGTATTGTTTTATTTTTCAGTTCACCCGTACAAAGAACGAGTATACCAGCTAGTTATGAAATTAAAAAAAAATAGTGATTACACTGATCAACTGAATAAATTAAAAGGGAGTGTGCACTGAGGCATGGCGTAGACAAAACATAAGGGAAAGCTTTGCTTCACACAAAAAAGATAGATATAAGCTGTCGCGGCTTTTTTTGCAGATGACAGAATTTTTTTCTACTTTCTTGACAATTATCGTTATATTTTGGAAACTTCACACAATATCTTTATAAATTATAGCGTATGTGTTATTCTGTGCAAGCTATATTATTATAAAATTCTTTAAAATCCATTCAGTTGTTTTTCCGTGAAAGACTACTAAACATATTTTTGCATTTATAATATATATCTTGATGAAAAGTCAAATGTAAAACACATTTTTCTTTAAGAAAACATTGATTAAGTGAGATAAGGTCCATCTCATGTTTGAATACAGTCCTTTTAATTTCGCTTATTAGGAAATCTTACCCGTCTACCTAATTTAGTAGTGAGTATGTTTGTTGTTACTGGATGGCAGTGTGATGATTCTGCATAAATGATAGGATCAGGAATAATATCAGGAAAATCCTTGAATACAAATGCCAGTTTAAATTCTCTGAAATGAAACACAACTTTTCTTTCCATTTATATTAATGGTTATGTGTTTGTCATTCCTTCATAGGACTTTGTGTGAGCTAGAATAAAGCTGAGACAATGATGAGAAAACTTATCAACACTGAAGAACACATGAGTACAGTCGTTCTCAGTTTAGGGTGCATAAAAATTTTTGAAAACCCATGATTGAATGTCGACAAAGGTTTTTTAAGTTATTCATTTTGGTTTTCAACTGTTGCACAAAACCATTGTCTAATGACACTAAAGATGGAGTATGAGTGCATATCTCGCCTGGTAGTCTGAAGGGAACCCCATTCTCTTAATTCTGCACTTTAGGCATTGATGTCGGGTTCTACAGCTGCGTGCAAGCCCAGAACTGTAGGTAAGGTCTTGGTCCACTTGATGTTCTCGTGAATGCACTCCTTAGCACTCTTGTGTAAACGTTCCACTACACCATTTGCTTTCGTGTCGTATGATGCGGCTTTTGACTAGAGTTTTTTTTAATTCTCTTAAGTGGGCAGCCTCAATTTGTCAGCGCTGGTCAGTTGTTAAGCTGGACAATCAAATTGAGATAGTCAAGTATCAAAAATGGCACGGCAAAACTGTTTCTGCAGTCATGTTCTCTATAAGTAGTGCTTCTGGTCACCTGGTGTACCGATCGCCAATTGTTAAGCAAAAATATTTTTCTTTTGATGGTGGTAAAATACCTATCAAATCAACATGAATGTGCGAAAATCTTGCATAAGGTAAGACGAAAGTGCCTAGAGGTGTCTTCGCGTGTGTTTATGAACTTGTGAATGGTGACAGGCAATAAAACTCTGAACCCCCTCTTTCAATGTTTTATGCATGTTGGGCCAAACATATCATCTTTATGCAATGAATTTCAGATGCTGCAACACTAGGGTAAGTTAATTTGTGAAAATACTTACACATTAGTGGTACAAATGGTCATTAAGTGGTACAATTGGTCCGAAATATACATTTCCAAGAGTTCTCTGGCATATGGAGACCATTTCTGCTGATTTTTGGAGAGTTTCAGTGACAGGAAACGCGCTAGTCAAGATTCATTCACCCTCCCCCCCGAAAAAGAAAAAAAAGAGCTAACATTTATTTTACAAGTTGAACGACTCCCTCAGCCCCCGCATGTCCCCTTCCGCTGAAAGGGAAGAACTTTATTGAAAGGATTAGCCCCTCAACACAGCTAGTTTCTTCCCTGGTCATCTGCTCATGATCTCGCGCAACTTTCCTCCTTGAACATCTGCGCAAATTCCCGCGCATGACGTCAGTTGCCTCGTGTTTGAATGCTATGACCAAATTCATTTTGCTGCTAGCACTGCTTCTTGTTTTACTGCTATTCTAGATTCTCTAGTGTGAGATCATTAAAAGTTCTAATTTATATTTTGCTTTAGTCAAAATGGATTGCGCTCAAAAGCAAGAAAAACGGCCCTTTTCTCAGAAGGATTTTAAATTGAATCAAAATGTGAAAGGAGTAATCGTGTGTGATTCTGTTATGAATGCTAATGAATCTTTTTTTGTGTGATTCTGAGTCTGTTGTTTTATGTGATAATAAGTCTGTTTTGCATGGTAATGAGTCTGAAAATCAGTCTGTGGTTTTCTCTGGTAATTCTGATTCTATGGTGAATGATATGGTTGACTGTGCAAATGATTATAGTGTGGCTGAGAGTGATTTTGTTTGCCCTGATTGCTTAAAAATTTTCACAAATAAGTTCAATTTGAAACGCCATGCAAATAAATTACACTCGAATAATATTGCATTAATTAACTCTTTAAAAAATGATCGATTATTAAGCTTTAATTGTGAGTACTGCCATCTCAAATTTAGTAACCAAAAAAATCTTAGACATCATCTGAATAAAATTCATACTACAATGATTAATCAAACGGATAATAATTATTTGTGTCCTCTATGTTATGGTAAGTTTGAAAAGCGAGAAATAATATTTCATTTTAAAAATGTTCACGATATTGATATGAATCATATTGAGCTAGAATTTAATTCATTTAATGATTGTTTGGCATGGAAGGCAGAAATTGAAAGTCGTACAAAATCAAGATTTGTTTCTTATGGTAGCAACACACATGGTGTAAAATGCTATTATTTCAGATGCCACCGTTCAGGAAATTTTGTATCAGACAGTAAGGGCTTGCGTCATTTAAAAATCCTTGGTAGCAATAAAATAAATGCATATTGCCCAGCTGCGTTAAAAGTAACACAACATACAGATGGCAAATGTGTAGTATCGTATCAAAAAATACATATTGGACACCAGAATGATATAGGTCATTTATTTTTAACAGCAGATGAAAGGAAAATTATTGCCTCAAAGATAGCTGCAAAAATTCCTTTAGATAATATTTTAGATGAAATTAGAAATTCAATATAGGATGCTGGGGGCTTGAGAGGGTTCACTTACCAAAAAAGATCTACATAATATCGAAAAATCTTTTAATCTGTCTTTCAATTCTGTGAAACATGAAAATGATGGAGTCAGTGTAGATATGTGGGTGCGTGAAATGCAAAATTCAGAAAATCTGTGTATTTTGTTTTATAAAACCCAGGGATCATCTTGTATACAACATCCATTTTTAAAAGAAAATTATTTTGTTTTGATAATTATGACTGAAGCTCAAGGGGAGATATTTAAGAAATTTAGTTCTGATTGTATAGTACACATGGGGTTAATGGATACGGCTTTGAATTAATAACTTTACTTACAATTGATGATTTTCGCCAAGGATTTCTGTGTGCCTTTTTAATTTCTAATGGATGTGATCATCCTGTTCTATCAATTTTTTTTCATGTATTAAAGAAAAAGTTGGGGAAATACAACCTCAAGTTTTTATGTCTGATATGGCGGAATCTTTTTTTTAATGCATGGAAGTCTGAAATGGGTTTACCGCTAAAACGTCTTTTTTTGTGTGTGCATGGCATATAGACAGAGCCTGGAGAAAAAATTTTAAAAAAAATCAATGGTGCTGAAAAACAAGCAAAAACGTATAAAATTATTAGATCACTCTTAGAAGAACGGGACATTCATACTTTTCAAACACTGACAGAAGCAGCAATAAAATTTTTAAAGATGATCCTGACACTATTGAATTTTCTAATTACTTTGAAACTTATTATTTACCAAATACATCCAGCTGGGCCTACTGTTATAGACTTCGCAGTGGAATCAACACAAACATGCACATAGAAAAAGTGCACCACACACTAAAATATGTTTATCTACACGGGAAAAATGTTAAGATATTAGACAAGGCTATTTATGGCGTTATGAGATTCGTAAGAGATAAAACTGATCGTTTAATTACAGCAAATAAGGGAAAATTGACAAGTAAGATACGAGATCTGAGAATCAGACACAAAACGAGTTAAACACTATCCTTACAGGTGATAGAGAATGAGAATGGGTGCTCTGTTTCATCAACACATAATACAGATATATATACAATAAATAAAAATAACGAAACCTGTACGTGTCACATACAGTGCACCGAATGTAACATATGCATTCACCAATATATATGCAGCTGTGTTGATTCATCAATTAGGTGGAATATGTGCAAACATATATTAAAAATACAACTACTACAATACACGATAAATCTCGACTTATTATAGATGAAGAAAATCAATTAATATTGAATGAAGTAACCAAAAAAAATCACAAACCCTCTCACTTGAACGCAGAAAGGAAAAACTAAGACAAAAGTGTTTAGAACTAATAAATTCATTAAAATCAGACAAACAATGTGATGTGTTCGACAAAAGATTCTAAAATCAGCACCACCGCAATTAGAAGCTATTGATATGTTAAATGCTCAAGAAATACATTTTCCAACTGCCAATAAAGATATTCCACCTAATAAAAATATAATACCCCAAAGATTCTCAAATGCAAAAAAGAAAAGGAAACTATCCAAAACTTCTACAGTAACTTCTCAGAATGAAGACAATAATGCAATTTTAAAAATTATATTAGATCACAAAAATTCCACCCCCAGTCCCACTAAAAAATCCTAACAATTCCATTGAAAAAATATAAGTTATAATAATAGCGCTTTTTCACATAATGGGTTAATTTTTTTGAGAAAAAAGGACACTGTTTTTGAACTAAGTTTGTGCTGAGAACACTGCTTAACATTGAATCTAAAAATATCTTCCTTCTCCCTGCCTATTAGTGTCAGGTCTCATTTACATATAATACTTTCTCATTCATCAGAAATTCTCTTTATTAGAAAGATAATAGCAACTCTAAACCTAGAAATGATCAGAAACAATGCATGATGTGAAAGATCAGAATTGGGTCTTGAACCTGTATCTCTGATGTTCGTGATACTGTCATTATGAGGAGAAGTCTGTTCATCTTTTCTCTCTCTCTCTCTCTCTCTCTTACATTACTTCTCTTTCACAAAGCCAACAATGTCAAATGTTGTCCTTGATTGATTGATTTTGATATTTTTCAGTCAATAGATAGAATAGTTTAAATGTAGGAAAACATTTTGGTTAAATTGAATCAATCCCATATTTGAGCAAGCAATATTCTATACTTATTATTTGTCAAGTTTTCTAAATATTCAACACCATGTACACTCATATGCTGTACACTGGCACTTTTATTATATGTGGAATTGTACACGAAACTAATTAAATACTGTTTAACACAATCTCAGCACAATTTAAAAATCACATCACAGTTTTGTGAATTCCCACATGCTGCTACATTTTTATTTTGTGGTTGTAATTTTTCACATTAATAGTAGAAATCTTAACTTTTTTTACATTCTGGTTTATAATAAAAATCTTTACAAAAAGGTTACCAGAAAGGAAACATAAATCAAAATATTATACTTTTGACAGGAAATGAGAAACAAAAAATCAATATCTAACATCATTGGTATGAAAGAGAAAAATTTGATGATATAGAGAGAAATTATCTATAAAATATGCTGAGTTTTTAGCAAAAGCTTAACTTGGCTTACAAACTGGAGACTTCTAATTGCTATTTCCCACGCTTTGTCCTCACAAACCTTTCAAGCACTAATAAATACAATTGAAGCTTGTATTCAAATGATTCCATACATGTTTGAAAAATATAAACAAAGATTATGTCCTCCTAGAAAATTTTAAAATGATGTAACTTGTGTGTGAAGGAAGATTTGGTTCCAATAAACCAGTGGTCTTAAAACTTTTTGACTCGCAGAACCCTTAGAACAAAGTATTTTGAACCCCATTCCACACACTTTTGGAATATATCTGAAAGTAGTATTTAAAGTAGTTCAACATGTTGTAGATGCTTTGTAAAAACAATTAAAGCAAAGTACTGAATTTGTTGTTAAAAAATTTCAATATATAATGTTAAAAAAGTTAATCAGTAATATGAATATGTGCTCCAAGTGCCAGCTACCTAATCATTATAATTAGTAGCTGGGACATACTTGCATTTCTTTTTCAAAGAAATTATCAATAATCGCATTTTATATTCTGCGTTAAATTTGTAAATATTTTCCCCTTAAATGTACTGTTTTGAATGTCCCGACAATGTTTCTAGCTGAGTAAGAATTCCTGTGTGCAACCTAAAATTTAGGAGCCGAGTTAATTTAGATTAAGTTTAGATTTTTTAATATTGAATCTCTTGTTCTCTCTCCTTCACTAGCAGATTTACCATTTTATCCATTCATGATTAGTTCTCTCCTGTAAAATATTCTCTTACTGGTGTTCTTTTGGAAATGTTCTCCTATAGGTGTTTTTTTCATATATTAAATGCGCTTTTTTCATTTGAAAACTGTTGAGTTTTACAAAATATTGCACTAACATGTTTAAAATTCTTTCGTGGAACCCAGGATCTTAACAAATACAAGATTCACACACAATATAGAGAAAACATATTTTATTATATTATAATAAAAGTTTAAGTATACAAGAAAAGTTATTGCATATAAATAAAATTTTCAGTTTAAATGAGCTTGCACTGTTTTGGACAAAATTTAATGATTCATAGAACTCTTCAATATGCTTCGTGGAACTCCATAGTTCCGTGGAACACAATTTGAAGACCACTACTATAGACAAATGGGGGGTACAAACTATTTTATCAATTATTAGTTATTTACAACTTTTGGAAACTGAAAGGAAACTCAGATTTGAATGTATGCTGCTTTTAGCATGCAATAATAATGAAATCAGTTTTAAAACAATAATACCAATCATGAAATTTATAATAAATCTGTAATTATACATACATTTAAAGGTGTGTTAGACAATAATTTTTATTCTAATACCCAATTTTGTATTATATCCATTTTAACATATACCACTGGATGTATTGTGATAAGAGAATTAAGATTGGAAAATTGTCATTTGTTGCCTTTGAATACAAACAGAAAAAAGCATGTTGAAATTTGCCATGTAAATTAATGAACTTGATAGGGGTAAATTGATATTACCCACTCAATGTGTCACAGTTGCTGTTGCAGCAGCTAAGAACAAAATAAAAACATTTTATTTTAAAATTGAGGCCTCAAGAGAACATTGTACACAATTCACTAAAAAATCTTTGATTTAATGATTTTTACAATTTTTTTGGCTTGTAACCAATGAATATGGATTACATAAAACAGTTTTTGTTCTCAAGATGCTAGAAAAAATTAACCATTTAATATTTTAAATAAAAGTTTTAAAATTTATGAAAGCATTTCAAAATGCTACTCCTCCTACAATTGAAATATACACATGAAATATGGTTTGCAAATATGTCAAACTATGTACAACAGAAGTTGATATGGGTCTTCTACAAGCATGACTCATATACGTAAACAGTTTTTTTTTCTTTCTGAATGTTTATTGAAAAGTTCTTCAATATTTTTAAAAAATAAGTAGTGCTTTGATTCAAAAGTTGCATCCCAACTTTAGTTACATGTACCAATAGCAATAAGTAAAAAAAAATGTCACAACATTTAGTTCAATACAAAAAGCTTCAGCATTTTAAATAAAGCTAAATGAGTTTTTTTCTTACAAAGATAAATCCGCTTCAAATTTTTATTTATCACAGGGATGAAAATAAAAACAAACATTAAAGTTATCATAACTTTTCTTTTTTTAGCTTAGAGCTTTGTATTCTGTCTGATTATGGAAAATTCATAAAGAATAATTCAGGCTAAAAAAATTTTAATTTGAATATTCAATCGTACGTAACCCTTAAAGTAAGAGTTAGTTCAGAACATAACAGTGGGGCGAATTAAAAATAACCCTAAAGTGATTCCGTTCTGCATACCGAGCTTCTTGACACAAATATGCTGCGCGGGAATGTGCGCAGATGTTCAAGTTGCGCGGGAATGTGCGCAGATGTTCAAGTTGCGCGAGAATATGCGCAAATTACCAAGGAGGAGACTAGCTGTTGAGGGGCTAGACTCTTGTGAGTGAAATTTACTGCCCATCTTGGGAATCTTTAGACAAACATTTCGCAATAGCCAGCCCATCTAGATATCATGTAAGGTGTTATATTAATGGCCGCGAAGGGCCTTAGCTGTTGCCTTTGTGCCTTGTTACATTGATCAATTGCAGTCTTCTGAACTCAGAGGAAATTCGACGGTGTGGTATAAATACATTGATCCGGATATTATACGACCTTCTATAACGTTTTTGGAATTACAGTCCATTCAAAGTTTTGAAATAACTAGTATGGCGGGCACACCAATCTTAAGTTCTAGTTTGTGAGGGGTAGACCAGGCCACTGTTGGATAATTAACCACTTCATCCAGATTGCAAACTATATTGATCATTGGAATGATGATAAGCTTTAGATGCTACAGTTCAAAACAGGTCTTAGTAGCGGTAGAGTGAAGCGAACACAAACGAAAATGAAAAAAAGGGGGGACGCATGACCTTTGACACTGTCGATGGGGTGAGAACTATAAAACCATTAGGATCGAAACAGGTCCAAGTAGCAGTAGGGTGAACGAAGACGCAAGCAAGGGGTGAGAGAAACGCATGACTTTTGACACAGTCGATGGAGTGAGAACTGTAAAATCATTAGGATCAGAGGACATGAACGGAAAATGTTGCGAGTGGCAGTAACCTATTCTAACAAACAAGTTTGATGTAACTGCTAGAAATCGTTTAGACAGAAGGCTCGCGAAATAAAATAATCCCTGTTTGAATCGAATATTATTCACTATTTCATTGGTTTTAATTTTATTTTCGTGGAACCCTAATTTTTTTCTAAAATAAAAGTAGCCTAAGTTACTCCTTATAACGTTAGTTATCTGCTAGTGAAGGTTGTGCCAAAATTGGTCCAGCCGTTTCAAAGAATAACCGGAACAAACAGACAAACATTTAAAAAAGTGGTTTTTCATATATAAGTACCGTATATACTTAAAATGCATTTAGTAAAAAGCTGTTAATTTCAAATTACAAACAGACACTTCATTTTTATTTATGTGTATAGATTTCAAAACAAGATAGAACTATTCTTCAAGCAGATAAGTACATTATCTATCTTACCCAATCTTGTCAAGTTTAGCTAAAATGAAATGCTATTTAGAAAACGGGAGTTGATTGTGTTTTTGGAAAGGAATAGAGCAAAAGAAATAATCCTGTGAACGGAAATTAACTTATTTTAAATAAATGCACTTAATTTCTGTTAATTTTGATCCTCATAATTTATATTTCTGTTTTTATATTTTTACTTCTGTACTTGTATCGATTATATTATGCTTAACTGTATAAAATACTGAAAACGTTACATTTCTGCACAACGTGTAGAGATAGCTTTGCCGCCGGTGTTGAACGAACACGCAGAATAAAATTCCAGTAGATATTGATAAAGTGTGGATAATGAATTCAATTAAAACTCAACACACTTGAGTATTTATTAGAGTGCTATGAAACAAGCTCCTAATAACTGGTGACTCCGGATTTTATTTACTGGAAAATGACAAAATAGTGCATTGGCTAACAAGATCGTGGAAATGGCGCCAAGAACAATTGATGCTTCAGTGGTTCAGAAAGGTTCCTTAAGAGTGGATGAACTCCTGTCTAAATTAGTAAGTCTTGAAGAACAACTTGCCTCTTTGAAGCTAGAACGAAAAGTCTAGAGCTCTAGACCTCATCACCATCAGAGGAGTAGAAGTCGCAGCAAATCAAGGCGCCGCTACAATTGTCAGGGAAAATATTGCTATTACCATTTCCGATTCGGGAAGAAGTGCCTCCCTGGTAAATGCGTACAGCCGTGCAGCTTCAATGAGCCGGGAAACGAATCCCAGCAGTAGACGCCGCGGCGAGTCCTGCTGGCGACATTTAAGGCCGTAAATTCCGGTTATTTGTCAAGGACACAGAAACCGGATGTCAATTCCTTGTTGATAGTGGAGCAGACGTCTCGATCCTCCCTTGGACAAAAACGAAAGGTGAGTGCCCAGCCTCTCAATATAAACTGTATGCTGCTAATGGCACTGAAATTCCAACATATGGTGTAAAAATTCTCACGCTGGATCTAGTCCTAAGACGCCCATTTCAGTGGCCGTTTATTATTGCCAAAGTTAAGGGAGGAATCATAGGTGCTGATTTCCTTCAAAAATTCCAGTTGCTGATAGATCTGCACAACAGGAAATTAATCGATGGAGTAACAAATCTTTCAATTAAAGGAGAAGTTGCTACCATCCAAGAAAATAATGATCTCAGCACGGTCAATAGAGCCTCCAAGTATTTCAACCTGCTTAAGTCGTATCCTGATTTAACCAAGCCAAACTTGGTTAACAGAGTTGTCAAACATGGAGTAAAGCACCACATCCTAACAACTGGCCAACCGGTTTATTCGAAGGCAAGACAACTGGCCCCTGATAAGTTGAGAGCTGGCGAAGCAGGCGTTCCAGTTTATGCTGGACAACGACATCATTAGACCCTCAAAATCTCAATGGGCAAGTCCATCGCACTTGGTTGATAAGAAGGATGGCACATTAAGACCATGCGGCGATTACAGGCGACTCAACTCACAGACAATACCAGATCGGTATCCAATTCCTAGATTGATTGATTGATTGAATATTAACGTCGCACTGTTAAGCTACACGAGGGCTTTTGGCGACGGACCACGTAATTTTGAACCATGGTCAAGTGACGTGGACGACACCTGAGCTGGCACCCCCCTCTCCTAACTACCACACCACATCAACGGAAGGAAGTTTCAGCTCTCGACAGATGCATCGCTGCCCTACACGGCGGGTCTTTAGTGGTACAGGGTTCAAACCCGTGACAAAGCAAGCCACGGTCCGATACCTATACCACTCGGCTACCGCGGCCACTCCAATTCCTAGAATTGAGGACTTGAATTACATCCTGAAGGATAAAAAAATATTTTCAAAGATAGATCTTGTAAAGGCATATTATCAGATACCTAATGGTGAGGAAGACAAAGAAAAAACTGCCATCACCACCCCATTTGGCTTGTACGAGTTCAATGCTATGAGTTTTGGACTGAGGAATGCTCCTTCAACCTTCCAACGTTTCATTACTGAAGTACTGTATGGACTCGACTTTGTTTTCCCGTATTTTGATGATGTACTTGTTGCCTCATCTACGAAAGAGGAACACAGTGAACATCTAAAAATGGTATTTGAAAGATTCCAAGAATATGGACTTCGAATAAATGTTTCCAAATCAGTGATGGGAGCTGCCCAAGTTGAATATTTGGGATTTCTGATCACGGCAGAAGGTTCTCGGCCATTGCCAGAAAAAGTTCAAGCTATCTTAAACTACAAACTACCAGAAACTATTCATGACCTGCGGACGTTTCTGGGCATGATAAATTTTTATCGAAGATACCTAAAGGATGCTGCTAAGACTCAAGCACCTCTACATGAACTGTTAAAAGGAGCGAAGAAGAAAGACCGCAGAAAAGTGCATTGGACTGATGACACCAGCAGAAGCTTCGAAAAATGCAAAACTGACCTTGCCGAAGCTGCTCTTTTATCCTTTTCAAGATCTGGACTACCCCTATCACTTTGCACAGATGCATCAGATTTTGCTGTGGGCGCAGTACTCCAGCAGTTAGAAAACGAGGGTTGGAAACCAATAGCCTTTTACTGAAAGAAGCTAAATGAAACACAAACAAGGTATAGTACCTATGACCGAGAACTATTGGGAATATACCTTTCAGTGAAACATTTCAAACACCTGCTGGAAGGGAATGATTTTGTTATATATACTGACCACAAGCCTCTGACTTTTGCATTTAAGCAAAAAAATGAAAAAGCATCACCAAGACAACAACGGCAACTTCAATACATTTCAGAATTTAGTTGTAACATTCAACATGTATTGGGTAAAGATAATGTTGTTGCAGATGCCCCCCCCCTTATCTAGAATTGATTTAATTTCTGAAATCAACTTTGAGGCAATTGCAGAAGAGCAAACTACTGACGAAGAGTTGCAACAATTATTGCTTAACAATTCTCTAAAATTTAAACCTTCGACATTGCCATCTGGGGAAAAACTTTGGTGTGACACGTCAACGCAAAAAATTAGGCCTTACATTCCACACAAAAATTTAGGTTTCAAATATTCCAACTAATTCATGGCTTAGCTCACCCTGGTATTAAATCTACAGTAAAACTGATGACTGAAAAATATGTCTGGTCAGATATTAAAAAGCAAGTCAGAGAATGGGCAAAAGCTTGCATTAGATGCCAAAAATTTAAAGTCAGCAGACATACAAAATCTAAATTAGGAGAATTCGAACAACCAGATGAAAGGTTTAGTGCAGTTCATATAGATCTCATTGGAAAACTACCACGTTCAGAAGGGATGCAGTATTGCTTAACCTGCATTGCCCGATTCTCTTGCTGGATGGAAGCAATTCCTATACCTGAAATAACAGCTGAAATAGTTGGGAGAGCATTTTATGAGAAATGGATTTGCAGGTTTGGAGTACCTGCCAAATTAGTCACAGACCAAGGTGGACAGTTTGAGGCAGAACTATTTAGAATCATAGCTGCAATATGTGGTGCTAAAGTAGCCCACACAACATCTTACCACCCTCAATGTAATGGGAAAGTAGAACGTTTGCATAGGACCTTGAAATGTGCTATAGAAGCTTACAACAATATTAAGTGGACAGAGTCATTACCCACTGTGTTAGGTTTAAGAGCTGCCATAAGACCTGACATTAGTTACACAATTGCACAGATGGTCTATGGTACTTCCATTAAATTACCTGGTGAATTTTTGACCCCCCCCCCAACTATTAACATGGATCCACAGAATTTTGTTGCTAAATTACAGCAACACATGGCAGAGCTAAAGCCACTGAAGTCTCCTAGCAACAGGAAGCAAAATATCTTTGTGCATAAAGATTTGAAATCCTGATCCCATGTGTTTATTCGTATCGACAGAGTTAAAAAAGCATTAGAACCACCATATGAAGGACCATATATGCTGTACAAAAAAAGTATGATAAGTATTTCACAATTTTAATCAAAGATAAAGCAGTTAATATCTCTGTAGATAGACTGAAACCTGCCTATTTGTTAGCAGTAGACAATCAAAATGAACAAACTAGTTTCGGAAAAAAAATGAGATTTCAAATTGGAAAGAACTTTCCCCATTGCCTGATGAACAACCTACTACCAGCTGTGGCAGAAAGATAAAAAAACCAGTAAGATTTAGAGAATAAACAAAATAGCAACTATTATGTGTGTAAGTGTTAAAGTTTGAAATTCCTTTCACTTATTACTAGTAAACAGTAATTAAAAATTAGTAAATTTGAAAATAACCATTTATAAAATTGTATCTAATTGATTAAATATATTTCTTTTGGTAATGCAATTCATGTACATATAGTGAAAAAGTTATACTAAACACTGCTTTAAATGTTGTAGATATTCTTATAAAATGACAATGTATATTTATTCCTGGATTTTAGAATTGAAAATTGACTCTTAATTGGTTATATATACATGTATGATTTTTATGCTACTATTGTGAAATTTAAATAATTATTCTTCCACTATCCTGATATAACCTCATCAGTAAGTTGTAAGCAAAAGTAGAATTGTGTGTAATTTCATAACAGCGAGAATCTAAATCAAACAAAAGCTTTGTAAATAAACAGAAATTAAAGAGCATGATGTAAAATGTTCCATATATATTCTCCATTCAAATTAATATATGTTATACAAAGTTCAACTTTATGTCACAAATAATTATTCATTACTACTGTTTTTTACATTGTCGACAGAAATTATCTCATTAGTATTACAATTTGTGGGCATCTCAATCTCTTAAATGTGTTACAGAATGTGTTTTTTTTCATTGGAAAGTATGTATTTTAACAAAATTATCTATTATGTATTTAATAATGAACATAAAGTTTCAGGATATCAATATAAATACATGTGTTAGCATCAGATTCTATGTTTATAAATAGATATGTGTTAGCATCAAATTCTATGTTTTTAAATAGATATGTGTTAGCATCAAATTCTATGTTTATAAATAGATATGTGTTAGCATCAAATTCTATGTTTATAAATAAACATGTGTTAGCATCAAATAAATAGTGTATAAATAGATACTGTTTTGCATAAAAATGCTCAATTGTGGTAAATGGATTGTATTAGTGATTAACTGAGTTTTAATTATGTGGTGAATTGAAACTAAAGTTTTCTGGTATTCTTTCTTGTAAATAGGAAGTTTTCTGTATGTTATATATTATAAAATTACCCATTGTGTATGTAAATATAAAAATTGATTTTTTTAACACTATTGGATTTGATATGTTTCATAATAGTTAAAAAAAAATTAAGGTGTTGTCATTGCAGAGTAACTGGAAATGTTTTTTTAATGGCGTGTTAACTTTCATTGGAATATGAATGATTTTTTTTCGCAAACTATATTTATGTACTTCTTAGTTTCCCACGTTCAAATATTGACTGAGTTTTGTGTATTTGCCAAAGCATTCTGTAGTTTATACTTTTTTTGAGTTATTGAATATCTTATATGTACTCTTTTTGTGACTTTGTTTAAATTTGATTGTTGTTCAGTATATATATACATTTAAAGTAATTGCTGAACATTTTAGTTGTATTTTTCCATATATTTTTTATGAAACAGGAAGGTAGCTGTGTTTAAATATTTTTAAACTTGTAGCATATTTGGTGCACTAAGACTTCTGTAGCAATCCTGTAGTAGTGTAATTTTGTGTTGTGTAATGTAATGATTAGTAATGATTGTGTTAAAAGCGGTTTGTATAGGTTTAACTTGTAAAAAAAAATGAAATTATAATCTGTTCAATAAGTCTGAAACTGTCCCTGCCATATATATTTTCTTGTATCGTAACTTTGTTACTGGCAAGGGAGTAATGTAAAGGATAGTTTTTGTAGAGATTTTCTCTCGCTAGATGGCTGCACCTGTCAACTGTTTCCCGAATCCGCGAAACGTGGTAGGGTGTAAGATAGCCAAATTAATTCTATTCAAATAAATGTTAAACTTAAATAATAATCGTTAAACTTATTTTGTATAAATGCACTTAATTTCTGTTAATTTTTAAAATGATCCTCATAATTTATATTTCTGTTTTTATATTTTTACTTCTGTACTTGTATCGATTATATTATGCTTAACTGCAACATAACTGTATAAAATACTGAAAACGTGGCATTTCTGCACAACGTGTAGAGAGAGCTTTGCCACCGGTGTTGAACGAACACGCAGAATAAAATTCCAGTAGATATTGATAAAGTCTGTGAAAAATGAATTCAATTAAAACTCAACACACTTGAGTATTTATTAGAGTGCTATGAAACAAGCACCTAATACTCTAATGTAGCATGATATACTGTAAAATCTGTGCATAAAATATTGTTCACGTGAAATTTTAAGTAAGTATTTGCATCGAAAAATTTGAAATACTAATGATTGTTTTGAATGTTGTGTATCAAAGTACAGCAAAGAATGTCATGAGAGATATTGTTTCTCTGAAAATTGGAAACTGTGATGTAGTTATTTCGTTTAACTATATATTCTAGTTTCACACTGTTTTGTCATAAATTCTATATTGATACTGATGTCTTTTTTTTTAGAGGAATAGGAGAATTTTGACAAGTGTAGAATTCCAGAATCGAACCAACACAAGAAAGAAAATTAGATCCGTAGAAAAATTTCAAGATGTTTGTGAGGAAAAATATAAAATTTTTTGGAGAAAAGAAGATGAACTACCACGTAATATGGAGTGTTTTAGCAAAGTTTTCTATGTTTAACGTGGATGATTCTTAAGTGGAAATTAAAAAGATTCTTAGGAGTTTAGATTTATAGATTTCAAAGTACAAGTTTCTCTCTCAGATAAGACAGTACTTCATTAGTTATAGAAAAAATATTGAAAACAGTCTGCATAAAAATTGTCAATATATTTTCATTTGAATGATGCTGACTCACGAACAACTTTGTATAAATTCTCTCATGGAAAAGGCACGTGAATTTTGAAGAAAATATATATACAGTTTTTCTATACAGTTTTAAACATCTTCGACTGCATGCTAAAAACATTTGTTTAAAACTATGTTGCTCGTCACCAAGAGTATTGCTTTTTTAAAGGGTTGTTAATTTATAGCAATCATTCATCAAATGTTAAAGGACGGCAAGCTATTTATCGTTCACTGCAAGATTATTGTTTTAATGAACCTAAGTTGGTCCCTGTCGTTTCTGAGTTTTGCACTAAGGAAATATGTAATACAAGTATTGTGACATATGTTTTAGGTTTTGTTTAAATTGAAGTAGAAAATGTAATTTTCATTCAAAATTTCCCAGTTTCTGCAATTTTGCAATACTTGAAATACATTTTAAAATATTTTCACCAAACTGAACTGAAAATAATTTGATGATACTTTGTTTAGTTCAAAAATGCGATATTCAGCTGAATTTCATTTTGTCGATTAATTTAAAATACAACTAGATTTCAGTATTGCATTCAACTCATAAAAAATTTATTTCATTGCAAAAAGCCATCCACAGAAAGGATGCAACCTCTTTATGTCACTTAAAATTAAATAAGGATTTTTGTGATCTCACCTGAGATTTCCAATTTTTTAAACTGACAAGATGGCTATTTCTTCAAATGATATCTTAAAACATAACTTGAGTAATTTGCTAATAGAAAAGCCTAAAGTTTGTCAAATATGCTACAAGGATTTCAATCACAATGGTCATTCATGTTCACATCTACATATTCTTACCAAGGAAAAGCCTCATGTTTGTGAAATATGCAATAAGGCATTCTTTCGTAGAAATGATTTAATGGTGCACTTACGTATTCATACCAAGGAAAAGCCTCATGTTTGTGAAATATGCAACAAGGCTTTCAGTCGAAGTGGTGCTTTAAATACACATTTGCGTATTCATACCAAGGAAAAGCCTTATGTTTGTGAAATATGCAATAAGGCATTCTTTCGTAGAAATGATTTAATGGTGCACTTACGTATTCATACCAAGGAAAAGCCTCATGTTTGTGAAATATGCAACAAGGCTTTCAGTCGAAGTGGTGATTTAAATACACATTTGCGTATTCATACCAAGGAAAAGCCTTATGTTTGTGAAATATGCAACAAGAATTTCTCTGAAAGTGGTTCATTAAAGAATCATTTCCGTATTCATACAAAGGAAAAGCCTTATGTTTGTGAAGTATGCAATAAGGCATTCTTTCGTAGAAATGATTTAATGGTGCACTTACGTATTCATACCAAGGAAAAGCCTCATGTTTGTGAAATTTGCAACAAGGCTTTTCTCGAAGCCATCATTTAAAAAGTCATTTACGTATTCATACCAAGGAAAAGCCTCATGTTTGTGAAATATGCAACAAGGCTTTCTCACGAAGTGGTGATTTAAATACACATTTGCGTATTCATACCAAGGAAAAGCCTTATGTTTGTGAAATATGCAACAAGGATTTCTCTAAAAGTGGTTCATTAAAGAATCATTTCCGTATTCATACCAAGGAAAAGCCTTATGTTTGTGAAGTATGCAACAAGACTTTTTCTCGAAGCCATCATTTAAAAATTCACTTATGTATTCATACCAAAGAAAAGCCTCATGTTTGTGAAGTATGCAACAAGGCATTCCTTCGCAGTAAGGATTTATTAATGCATTTACGTATTCATAACAAGGAAAAGCCTCATGTTTGTGAAATATGCAACAAGGCTTTTTCTGAAAACGGTAATTTAAAAAAACATTTACGTACTCATACCAAGGAAAAGCCTCATGTTTGTGAAATATGCAACAAGGCTTTTTCTGAAAACGGTAATTTAAAAAAACATTTACGTATTCATACCAAGGAAAAGCCTCATGTTTGTGAAATATGCAACAAGGCTTTTTCTCAAAGCCATCATTTAAAAAGTCATTTACATATTCATACCAAGGAAAAGCCTCATGTTTGTGAAATATGCAATAATGCTTTCTCACGAAGTGGTGATTTAAATACACATTTACGTATTCATACGAAGGAAGAGCCTCATATTTGAAAAACAAACATGTCATTCACCAATTGTAAAAGGACCGTATGCTATTTATCGCTCATTGGAACCTTATTGTTTTATGGAATATAAATTGGTTCGTGGCTTTCACTCAAAGTTCTGATTTAAAAATACATTTGTAATTCTTTCCCTGGAAAAAACCGTATATTTGTGAAATATTCAGCAAAGCATTCTCTCGTAGTCATAGTTTAATAGTGCATTTATGTATTCATACCAAGGAAAAAGACTCGTATTTTGGAAATATGGAACAAGACTTTCAGGCAAAGTGGGGATTTAAAAAAAGATTTATACTTCACATGCCAATTGAAAACCTAATGTTCATCAAATATTTTTAAAGAATTTCTCTCAAATTGGTACTTTAAATGCATATTTGCGTATATCAAGGATTAGCAATCATGTCATGTGTTTAATATATGCTGCTTGCCATTTTATTAGATTAATAAATTAGGCATTCATACCATTGAAGAACAGTGTCAAATGTGTGATATATCCAACATCACTTTCTATCGTTGTAATATAAAAAGACATATTTACTAGTCTATACCAAAGAAAATCTTAATGTACGTGCATGTTCTAAAAATGCTTTCTCTCGCACATTTGTTCTTTAAACACACATTTGCGCACATTCTTGCCCCCCAAATATTTGAAGCTTTATATTTATATATTTTTAACAGTTTATTTTTTAAAATTCAAATTTAATTATTTTCTCCTAAGAAATCTTTAAGCCTTATAATTGTTAAAAATTTTCAATAAGTTTTCGCACAAAGGCTTCACTTGAAAAATAATTTTCACATTTGCAAATAATAGTTAATAATAACAGAATTAAGGGAAAATATCCCCCTGAACCAAAACTATCAATGTAAGAACTGAAGAAGGGGGGGGGGACTCTAAATAGTAAAGTGGGCGTAAGAATTTGAACTGCCTAGGGCGCCGTGAAGGTTATAAACGGCCCTGCGTAGGATCATCTTCAACTACCCTTATTTTACTTTTTGACGCGTTGAAACATCAAAAAACGGTATGTACATTTCATCACCTTTACAATTTTAGAAATGATGTGGTAGCCACCATCATTCAGCAATTTAAGGGTTTCTTTACTGATTTTAACACGCTCCAATTTTCGGTGCTGAGTTAGATTGTGGGGAACCCCACGGCAAACTACTTTATTTCATATGTAATTCTTCATGAATGATTTTGTGTATGGTTTCGAATTCAATTTTAAGTTCCTTCTGTACTATTTGGTTGGTACAACGATTATCATTCATTAACAATTTTCGTATGATAGACACATTATCCTGGATTACTGTCGACTGCGGCCTTCCTGTGTGTTTTCATCCTGAAGAGAATTGCGACCACACACTGCAAAATTCTTTAAACCATCTAAATACAGTACCACGACTTGGAGATTCATCACCAAATGCTAATTGCAGCAGTTGAAAGCATTCCTTTTGAAGCTTTAAAATCATGGCACGATAATGTTCTCGCGTCAACTCCATTTTCTCTTATCTCTAAAATTTATTCTACGCTAAATAACTGGAAGTAAGCAAGTAAAAAGTCGTCTGGTGTATTCAAATACTTTGTATTTTCAAAGTAAACTGTTCATTTTCTTCTGTTTTTGTAAGTTCTCGTTCTCAGTCAGCTTAAAAAGACTGGTGCACCATAAAGTATGCCATGAGGCTTACAATACAAGAATTCAGTAAAGTATAGTACACAAGAATTCAAACAAATAAAAGAAAAGTTATTTACGTATAATTCCAACAATCACCATCTCTATTAATAACTTGCCAAGTTGGCACCCCTGATTTTAATGTATCGTACACGCTGAATCGGCAACTAGGGGCTTCATTTCACATTATGTTACCAATAGGTTGCGATAATGTGAAAGCACCAAAATAATTTCAAAATATATAAATAAGTTCATAAAATAATGAAAAACATATTGAGGAACAGTCTTATACTGAAAACAAATTACTACATTAATTTGAATCAAAAAGTTGTCTTAAACAAATAAAATATACTCAAATTTGATGAAATGGCTCTACTCTGGAATCCATGAGGGCAAAGGTTTAATATCACAATTATTTTGTGATGTATCGCATTGCTATTAAGCTGTGTCTTTTACGATGGTGTCAATTTTGTGTGAGTATAGTTTATTTTTTCGTTGTTCTTCATTTTGTTAAAAAAATGTTTTTCTTATTTCTCAGTGCAATTGGTGAAAATTCTGTTTTGTAAATTATATTTCATTTCAAATCATAGTGACCTTTTTGGATTGATTTATTCAAGTGGAATCAAATGTTTCCCGTTGCATCAGAATTAAACTATGTTGATTTATTTGCATTTGAAGTTAAATATTTTGTTAGTATTTTTATTTTATTTTTTTTTATCATTTTTTAATGTTTTGCAGTTTTTCCTTTTTTAATGTTTTAAATGTAATCTTCATATTCTTACGTCAATCAGCTTCCAGTGTCTGTTACATTTTGAATGTAGGGTGTCACTTTAATTATTTTTCTATAAATTACATTGCTATTGTGTGAGCTGTGTCTTTAATGGTGGTGTTGATTTTGCGTGAGTATTTCACAAAAGTACAAATGTCCCGATTTTTCTGTGGATCATGCAAAATTTCTTACGTATCATCAATTAGTGACTCTAGAACACACACAAAGGTATTTGTATATTAGCAGCACCGTAACAAAATTGGTGCCACACAAATTGCACCTTGATATCAAAAATCAAAGATTATAACATTTTTTATATAAAAAAAAGAACCAATCAATCAGATTTGGGTGGAAAATAGTGTGATTCGCGCGCATGGTGGCAATTTGGCTGTGGTGATGCTAATACACAACAAATAATAATCGTCTATGTGAAAAAGAGTCTGTGTCTAGATATAAGACACTCTGTTATAAAGATAGACCCTGAAATTTGTTGATAATAATTGCTAATTCTTATTGAATTGTGAATCGCAATAATTATCAATCATTATCAACACTTCATCATACATTTTTTTGCTGCGAAATCCATGTTTATGTATTTGAATTTTCTTTGTGTATTCTACTGAAAATATCTTCAGCCCCACACACATGTATGGTTTATATTTCTCCCCTAACTTTGTTGGAGATGAAGGAAACCAGGCACATTCAATATATGATTCAAACAATGCAGAAATTTGATTTTGTTGTCACGTGTTGCCAGTAGTGCTCACAAAACTTTTTCGGGGGCAGGGCCAAAAGTCTACCATTTTGGAATCATACTCCAATACGCCACACAACATTCTTTTGAATTTGCCCATTTTCGAGAACAAAAAAAAGGCAAAATTAATTATTGAATAAATAATTAGCATTAATTATTCAAATTAATTATTAGTAACAAATATATAATTAAATATTACGTAATATACACATAGGATTATAACCAATCGAAAAAAAACCCCAAGCTCAATGGGGGGTGTCCGGACCCCTAGGACACTCCCCTTGTGTGCGCCACTGCATGTTGCTCATGTCATTGATACTTTCCAGTGTTAATGACATTTTTAACATAAGTAGTCACCTTAATTATTTTTTTCTACACGTTGCATTGGTATTAAGCTGTCTTTTACTATAAAATTGATTTTATATGAGTATAGTTAATTTTTCCCATTGTTTTTTAATTAGTTTTTCCTCTTCATTTATCAGAGCAGTTGGCAAGAATTGAGCTCTGCCAATTAATTTTCATTTGAATTCAAATTATATAGTAAAATTGACCTCTTCAGAGTGATTTGTCGGAGTGGAATGAAATATTCTGTTTCTCATTGCATTGGAATTGAGCTGTGTTGATTGATGTACATTTGAAGTTAAATATTTCATTAGATATAGTATTTTTTATTTAGCCCTTTCTTTTTGTTCCTGGTTTTTCTTTTTTTCCCAGCATTTTGAAATTTGATGTTTTTGTTTTAACTTTTTTTTTCTTTTTAAGTACAGTCAATTGGCCTCATAACATAAAAATAGCGCTTTGTAGGAAATCAAATTTTGGTAGTCTTTTTCGCTAAGCAAAAGTAGTGCAACGAATAATTGCATAGCAAATGAGAAAAACAGACGAAGACACCTGCTGAGGACGCATCAGAGCAATATGCAGCCAAACTTGAGGATGCATATTTGTAAGCACAGCATTTGCTTTTTACAACATCAGGTCTGCTCTGTTCTTGACAAAAGAAATACAATAGGATACGATTGGCTGAAAGATGTCAACAAAAAACAGCATTTCAGCGTCAAATATGACTTTGTGACGAGTAATCACACGATAACAGTCGCATTGCATTCCAGTGCAACCCAGCAGGAGATTATTGGTTGAGCCAGCATGTTCTCATCAGCGCAATTAATGAAGTGTGTCATTATTGCAAGACTCTGAAATTTAAGGGAGAAACAAAAGGAATGTTTTGCACCACTCGAAAAATTAAACTGCCTCAAATTAGAGAACCACCAGATCCATTAAAAACTTTGCTTGACAGATATACTGCGGAATTAAAACTTTTCCTGTATAACATAGAGAAGTACAATTCTTGTTTCCAAATGACATTGTTTGGAGAAATGTACATTTGTAAACACACCTGTGATTTAACAGAGATACCCATAAGCATTGTAAAACTAACACTTTGCCCTTTTGAGGAATCTAGAGTAGAGCCATTTAAAAATTATCCTCGAGCTTGAGGTCTCCACTATGAAGACAATGTAAATAATTTTAGGTTCATAATATAAGGATGAAATTAAGCCAGTGGCGTAACGTACACCCCCGCATCGCGTGGGGGGGCAGGGCTCTAGAGGGCCCACAGCCTGACTATCGCCAAGTACCTACCCTTAGTAAAATCCAACTTGGGGGCCCAAAACCTGACTTAGCAGGGGGGCCCATGTGTTCTCCGTTACGCTACTGAAATAAGCCAAAATAACTTCAAGTATTTGGTTAACAAGTTACAAAGGAAATCAGAGTAGTCGGTACCCCCTATACCGACAATGTTAAATTGAGCAATTTTTGGAACCTGTTTCTCAGAAACTGTTAAATATAAAAACTTCGAATTTTGTCTCTGTATTAATCAGACTTTTTTATTTAAATACTGGTAAAAATTACTTCAAATATATTGTTTACTTTTTTTAAAAACTTATCGTAAAAGTATCGCTTTGAAATTTGTGAACATTGTCATTTTTTTTACGATAACTGCTTCTGAGCAAAATAGTTTGGGAAAATCTCCAAAAAAGTAGCTTTATTATATAGTTACACATTATTTATGTGCAGTAAAAATTGGATGAGGACTCATTCTGTAGATTCTGAGAAAACGGTACACGTGTTTTGAAAACAATCATTTTGAGAACATTGCATTTTTAGTGTAAAAAGGCACTTCATCACAAAAATAATGAATTACAACATGCATTTGCCCTATTTTATTAAATACTAGCCAATGCGCTTTCTGTACTTATATAAGCAAAAGCTTGAGTGAAATATACTTTTTCGAAATTTCTTTGTGTTGCACAGTCTCTTGCAGTTTTAAGAAATCTATATATATATAAAGAATAGCGACTCACTCACTCACCGACGGGGGTATATGGGGCGTTATAGATAATTATTTTCATTACTAAACTATTAGATGTACAGTCGTGAAACTTGGTACACAGATTTTTCTTTCATAAAGTAGAGACACTCTACATAATGATTTTTACAAAAATCGACCTCCAAGGGGCGTTAAACATAATTATTTCCATTTTTAAACTATTAGACGTACAGTCTTGAAATTTAGTAAGCGGATTCCTTTCATAGAGTACAGATCCCCTACAGAATGGGTTTTGTGAAAATCGACTCCCAAGTGGCGTTGTAGAGAATTAAGTGGCGTTGTAGGCAATTAACTCCTTTTTTAAACTATTAGACGTAAAATCTCGAAATTTAGTGAGCTTATTCCATTCATTGAGTAGAAATCCACTATGAGATGGGTTTTGTGAAAATTGTTTCATAAGTGGCGTTGCGGGGGCTTAAGGGGCGTTATACAAAATTATTTCCATTTTTAAACTATTAGACGTACAGTCTTGAAATTTGGTAAGCGGATTCCTTTCATAGAATATAGATCCCCTACAGAATGGGTTTTGTCAAAATCGACTCCCAAGTGGCGTTGTAGAGAATTAAGTGGCGTTATAGGCAATTAACTCCTTTTTAAAACTATTATACTTAAAATCTTGAAATTGAGTAAGCAGATTCCATTTACTGAGTAGAGATCTGTCATAAGATGGGCTTTGTGAAAATCGTTTCCTAAGTGGCGCTGCTGGGGCTTAAGGGCCTATAGATAATTTTTTCCATTTTTAAACTATTAGACGTATAGTCTTAAAATTTGGTAAGCGAATTCCTTTCATGGTGTAGAGATCCGCTTCAAAATAGTTTTGGGGAAAATTGATCCCCAAGGGTCACTGAGGGGGATTAAGGGGCTTAATAGATAAATATTTCCGCTTTTCAACTAATAGAATCACCTGCTTAAAAATTAGAAGGTATGTTCCGTTCATGGAATAGTTCTTTTTACAAAGATTTTTGCGAAAACGGACCCCCAAAGGAGTGGGATTGCGAGGGATTAAGGCATGTTATAGAAAAATTCCTGTTTTTGAATTTAATTCATTTACTTGAAATTTGTTGAGCACTTTTTTCTTTAGTTGAACAGAGTTCCACTAAGAACGGATTTTACGGAAATCAACTCCAGGGGGAAACGGGGAGAGTTATTGAGGCGTATTGATAGACAAAATTCCCGTTTTTGAACTGCTAAGACTATAATAATAAAGTTTGGTTTGTATGCTTCTTTTGTTGAATTGGAATCCGCTAAGAATGCTGTCACGAGGTATTGATGATAAAAATTCCGTTTTTGCTCTGTTAGATTTAGAATTGAATTTTAGCACGCATGTTTATTTTATGGAGTAGAGATCCACTAAAAGTTGCTTTGGTGGAAATCCACTTGATTATTAGGTTAAGTGAGCGAAAAAAAATCTTTCTACTTCTATTTTAGATATAAATAGAAATTAGATATTATAATTTGTTCTTTTTATATCAAGGGGCGAGAGTGTAACAGCTATAAATATATTTTTCAATACAATCGAATTCTTAATGCTAGATATCAATAATTAATATATATGTAAACAGTATACATATATACAACATCGTGAAATACCCAGTGAAGCGGGTGGGTAACGGCTAGTAGTATATATTTTTCAGAATTAAAATATGCTACAACTCATATGTGCATCGATAAAATTAACGTAAAACATGACAAATAAAATTGATAAAAGTGTCTGTTTTATTTTTGTTTGACATTTTAAACTATCCTTTTTTGTAAAAAAAATAAAAATTATCAGTTTTATTATATTTTTCAAAAATAAAATATGGCTAATTATGTTTTGTTTATTATTTTCATATGTGTGTGAAATGAATTCCATATTCAAGAAATATTTTTATAAGTGGTATATAAATGAAAAATATAGTACAAAATTATATTATGTTCAGTAAAACAATGAAAAAATATTTTGAAATTAAAATTACTTTTGTAAATTTAGAGAATGTTTTAAGTGTTATAAAAAGCATAGAAAATAAGGATGGCAATTAATAATGAACCATAATATACACTGCTCAAAACAATTAGGGGAGCACATGATTTTAACAAAAGTAAGCAAAGATGTATACCAATAAGTAACATAAGACGAATCATCCATAATGTAAAGCCTACCAGGAAACGGAAGAAGAAAACTTTACATGCAAATCAAAGTTCATGACGTCAAAAACCAGAAAAAGAAGATAAGGGCAGAAATCGGGATGTTGCAGAAACGTCTGTTTTATTGCCGTAACTGTGGAATTCGATTGCGCAGTATTTTTTTTTTGTGAGACAAGGTTACTTGAGAATGTCTCAACAACGTGATTTACCGGAATCCATGGCATGGCGTGTTATAGGCAGACTGGAATCCGGGCAAACACAACGTAGTGTCGCGGACGCTGTTGGAGTCGCCAGAAGTGTTGTTGCGAGGCTGTGGAATCGATTCCAAGAAACAGGAAATGTTAAACGTCGACCAGGGGCAGGTCGGCCACGCGCCACTACATCAACTGATGACCGGTATATACAGTTAACAGCCCGTCGAAACAGAACAGAGAATACTACGCAGCTGCAAAGACAGTTGCTCTTGGCAACAGGACGAAGGGTGTTCAGCCAAACAGTACGTAATCGGCTTCATGAGGGAGGGCTCTATGCACGTAGGCCAATGGTCTGCATTCCGTTGACCCCACGCCACCATGCGGCCCGAAGAAGATGGGCTGCTGAACATCGAGATTGGGAGCAACATGATTGGAGCCAAGTGCTGTTTACAGACGAGTCCCGATTCAGTCAAGAGTGTGAGACCCGACGTGTTCTTGTATGGAGGGACAGGGGCACTCGAAATAACCCCGCATTCGTTAGTGAAAGGTCACAATACAGAAGAGCTGGTTGGATGGTATGGGGTGGAATCAGCATAGGCGGACGTACGAACCTGCATATCATTCGGAATGGCACTTTGACGGGCCGAAGGTATGCAGACGAGATAATTCGACCTCATGTCATCCCTTAAGCTGGAGGCATTGGAGATTCCTTTGTTTTCCAGGATGCTAATGCCCGACCGCATAGAGCTCGTCTGGTGGAGAACATGCTTGAAGCTGAAACAATACAGCGTATGGAATGGCCAGCGTTCTATCCTGACCTGAACCCAATCGAGCATGTTTGGGATATGCTCGGACGACGCATTGCTGCGCGACCAAGGCCGCCTGCTACTGTCCGAGACTTGGAGATTGCACTTCTTGAGGAGTGGAACAGTATTCCCATATGTCTGATCGATAACCTCATCGCATCCATGGCAAACAGGTGTGCAGCAGTCTTAGCTGTTCGAGGAGACCACACGCCCTATTAAAACTCATGCATCATGTCTAAACAGTACCTTTTTTATCGTTTACATGTAACCAAATTGTTGCCCTAAATCCTCTTTTCATGTTTTTTCCATATTTTCAAAGAATTAAAGCTTAATTCCAAATTTTTTTACGCCTTTTTTCTGTATTGCGCATTGCTACGCGTGTACTATGCATTGTATGCCAATACGTGGCTGTCTCATACGGTTTTCTTCACTTTTTTGCTTGCTCCCCTAATTGTTTTGAGCAGTGTGTATATGGACATTGCTTTTAAGTATTTTTTAACTTGTAGTGGATGACGGTGGGTAATATAAAGTTTTTTCAAATAAAAATTCATTTACTAAATTAAAAAATGGCAACAAACAAAACTAATTGTCCCACAGCATATACAGAAAGGAAAATCGTTCGTTGTGTCCCTGTAGTGAAATGAATAAAATTGAGCTTTTTTTTTGCAAACATAATATTTTAAGAGGGTAGAGCCATTGCAGAGCAGTGCATCCAATAGTATAAAAAAAATTTAATGAGTGCTCTCATTGCAATTTCGCTTCACAGAAAAGAAGGATTTCATAAAAACGTGTACTTGAATACAAGGGGAAGAAATTAACTTGCTAAAAAGGTAAATAGAAATGAAAGGTCGAAAATATGAACAAAGATTATAACAGAAAAGTAATAACGGTAGTATGTTTCTGCTATGGGAACTATGAGTGAAATAATCTGAAATAGATAAAACCAAAAGAAAAAATAATCATAAACTATTTCCTTAAAATATTAACATGCATTAGGAAGCCTTCAACTGGAAAAAAATAAAATTAGTACAAACTCAAATTGTAAAAAATAGATAAAATGAGCCTACATTGTAATAAAGCATTAAATTAAATTTTCTGTAGCATTAAATTAATATCACTTGAGGAATGGAAGTAATACTATCTAACATTTATATTACATTTAATATAAAATTCAGATGTAATTGAATAGTGAAAAATTTAAATTAGTAAGGACAAAATTAAACTACCTAAAACAGACCTACGTTGAAAAAAAACCCATAATGAACCTAATGAGAGAAATATTAAACCCTATTGATAAAAAATAAATTTTTTAAACAATACTTTTTTTTGCAAAATTTTAGTTAAAAATAATTGTTCTAATCTGTTGCAAAGAACAAACAAATGAGGAAATACAGTAATTAATTATAGTGATAATTGAAATATATATATCATATATGAACAGTTTATATACAAAGTATATGGTCTTCATAAAACTAAAGGAGGAACATATTATCAGAAGCAAGGTTAAACCGTGGTGCAGGAGACGTAAAATGACATCAACACTGAATTTAAAAAAAATCCAAATAGAAATATGAAAAAATTGTATCAAGCTGCATCTTTCTTCCTCAAAAACTTTTGGATCACAAATGGTATAAATATATTTAAAGAATGTTAAAAGCAAAATTGATGCAAGATGCCATGCGACAAAAAATCTAATCAACATAGATCAGCATCTGATGTTTTCTGAGTTAAACCATGATGCAGAACGACAAAAATTGCTTTATTTCTGAATTTTAAAGTGCAAAAGAAAATTATTTTGCTGAGCATTTAATCTCATTCGTAGTTTCTTTGAAGATCTTGATGAATAAACTTAACTATCTTTCCATGAGAACAATAGATGAGTACTTATCGGTTTAAAAACTATGAGGTCAAAAAAAGCAACAATGCTAAAATCTGGTTAATAACAATTGTTGACATAAACTGAAGGTAGTTTTTTTTCAAATATTGCCAAACCGTTAATAGAAATTAGCTTAACTTAGTTTATGTTTACAAAAAGGTTAACAAATCATTTTGTGCCTTAAAAATTTAACTTTTGAGTCACGGTATCACATAATTGAAAGTACAATAATCAAGAAATATACAGTTCAGAAAATAAGCATACATAAAAATGTGCGACACTAAAATAGAAATTATAGCATTAATTTAAACTAAAAGATTATCTAAAACAAAAATTAAGCACTAATTTTGATGAAATTACCACAACCAGCGCTGAACAAACAAACACTCGCGGAAATTCTGAAATATAAAAAAATTAAACATGAATAAATATGAAGTAACCTATACCATTAGGGTTAAAAGAAACGTAATGAAAAAATTTCTCATCTTGTGATTTCAGTAAAGCAAACGAAATGTCTTTTTTTATTTGTTTATAGGATCAAAGATAGCTAAGGAGCGTTTGAAGTGAAATCTTTTATTTTGATGATCACCAGATGATAAAAATAAATTATATCAGTGTAAATGTGTATTTTTTATTATGTCAGAAAGCATTTTGTTTTACTTCATTCCAAAAACTTTTTCTTTTTAAACCATTTATTTTCAATATGCTCGCGCCCCACAGTTTAAGAAACACTGCTTTACGGTGAATTGCAAACGATTGTGAAAAAGAAGTATTTATACAACATTTTCAATAGCCTTCATTATAAGGGGCACTTCCAAAACAAATTGGACTTTTACTATTATCATAATAATTCAAGTATTTAAATGAATCTTTATTATATAATTTTTTTCTTTATCATAACAAATTTTGCTATGAACTTCATGATCTTTAAAATATGTATTATTCGTTAATGAAGTTTGGGAACCTGATAAAACTATAGAATCACTCACCTCATATTTGAACATATTTATCATGGTGGTTATTTCTGAAAAAAAAATTAACATTCACGAGATCGGTAAAACACGGCAGAAGCCAGGAAATAAATTTATCTACTAATAGGTTAGAAACATGGAAAATCTAAAAAAAGCAATTTTAAAACTTACAGAAAATGAAAGTATAAAAACAATCGAACAATCACTTAACAAAAACTAGAATGTCCTTGAAAGGAAAAATTAAACATGCATAAAATTAAAGCACAAAATATAAAAAATAGTAAAAAAAATAAAGCAAAATTATAATTAGAAATTACAAAATATATTAGTAAATCCCCAAGTTTATAGTTTGGCAGAAGCTAGAAAATGAACATAGAAATGTTAAAATCCTGGAAATTTTAAAAAAGAACTGTTAACTCAGTATAAAAATTATGAAAACGAAATCGAAATTTAACACAATAGTAGAAATATAATTCAATAAAAACTGTAAGATTAATACAAAATAAAAATTGTAAAATAAAAAATCAATATAGTAATAATACACTGCTGGCTACCGTAAATGCAACATCCTAACGGAAGCATGCAAATAACATGAGATTTACAACATGTATTAGCAGAGGTGAGATATGTAAATGATTAGAATTTCAGAGCAGACACACATTACGCGCGCCTGTGGCGCCACCTGAAAGCGCCATTTAAAGCTTGGAGACTTCAAATTCGGCAATTGTGGTTTTTTCAAAAACGATCAAGTATGTCTCGTAGAAAGCAGCGATCAGCTCTTGCTCAAGTATTCGAGTTCTGCAGAGGAAGGATAGTGGCCTACCGAGATATATATATTGTGGATTATCTTGCAGGAAAATCGGTAGTCGTGTTGGATGAAACCAAACAACTGTAATGCGGATATGTGACCGTTGGATGCAGGAGGGTACGACTAACCAACGTGGTCGATCGCATCCACGTCAGTGCACTACTTCAAGTGAGGACAGGCAGATTGTGCGCATGGCAGTGACGGATCGCTCAGTCACATCAGGAACCCTAGCACAGACTATTGAGTCTGTAACGCATTATTCAGTGTCTGCGCGTACAATTTAACACCGTTTACAGCAGAGTGGTCTGTCCGCAAGACGTCCATTGCTTAGTCTACCCTTGACGCGGAGCCACAGACGTCTCCGCCACTAAGACCCTCGTATCGAAGGTATTATTTCAAACTCAGAGTGTTTCGGAGACTCCCTTATGCACCGCATTTAATCCCCACTTCCCAGGAAAATGCCCATGTCTTTTCCGCAGCCAAGGTTGGGCCGTGCTGTGTATTAGGAACAATGGTTTCACGCTGACCAACGGAGTCGTCTCGTATGCCACGAATTGGGAATGTCCCAACGAACTGTTTAAATGATTACACTATCTCAATGTTGGTACCATTTGTGTCACCGACCAACATTCTAAACAAACATTTAAAGAAATCGAATCCAGTTGGAGCTCCTCGAGTCAATTCAAGCGAACCCCTGTGATGCTTTTAAATTCAAATGGACGTGAGCAGGGTCAATGTCCGTTTTGTAATAGGACCATGTGTCATCGTTGGATTGATGTGCAAGGTATGTGTGCTATTCTGATCAACCCCTCAATCCCATTTTTCACTCGTGATTGGTTCAAACACTAATGGTTGGCTACAGATGACTCCGCCCACATCCTGTTTAAAAATATAAAACAAGACTCGTCTCGACGCTTCACATCAGTAGACGCTTCACTTCAGTGCATGATGGACCAAATCGATACCTTCCCCGACACATTTCAACGACCGGGTTCGAACCCTGTACCACTAAAGCCCGTGACGCTGCCCGAAAACCAGACGCATTTTGGTGTGGTTTTAATATGCCGCTCGGCAGACCATGGTACAAGTCCGTGCTTGCATCATTTATCAGGAACCCAACACGAAACGAGTTTTTGTCTTGTTTTGCAAAGACAATTGGTATCAAAATAAGACGCTGGTGGATAACTTCAAGCGTGCCATCATGGAGGCAAAGCACGTGAACGAATTCAGGCCCGACGATGTCTTGTGGGAGAAAATCTCCAAGGGACTCTTTTGAGAAATCCCGATCGTCCCCTGAAAAACACCGTCAAGAGGATGGTGTACATTTATAACAACATGCTGTTTGGGAAAAAAGACTTTACTTTCGGCTTCCGAACCGTAAAATCTGGCGAGATTCACCTTATTCAAACGACCAATGTCCACATGCTGATTTATGAATTTCTATCGTCCAGTCTCAGGTGTCGAGCCAATCCCAATTTGTTTACGAGGAGTTTTGAGCCATATGATCAGATGCTCAATAATCGAATGGTGTTGGAACACTACACGGTCTACCCGATCCCGGCTGGAACCCGTTACATCTTGTTGACGGTTCAAAAGACTGTGTTTGGTTTGGACATTATTCCCGAAACCATTCTCCCCCAGCTCATGGAGAATGGATTTAACCTGGGGATTTTAGAAAAATGAAACGGTACGATCAAAAAGTCTACAAGCTACCTCCTCCTACCCCAGGTCATGTACCTGCAGAGACAAACAAACGACATTTGGAAAGGCCTTCCTCCAAACGGCACAGAGTGTTTATCACACCCGTCAGCAGACCACCTGTGTTGATTGCCAGACCTTCCACTGCCTTGGCCACCCCTCAACCCGTGAGTATTCCAGAGCCTCCTGTTCTGACGACACCTCAGATCCTTCTACCAGATCGACCACCTGAATTGACGACACCACTTGTGCAGATTTCAGATCCACCTGTGCAGATATCAGTCTTTCAACCACCTGTTCCGACGACACCACCTGTGCAGATTCCAGATCCACCTGTGCAGATACCGGTCTTTCAACCACCTGTGCAGATAACACCTGTGCCGACGACACCTCCTGTGCAGCTCTTTTTACCAAATACATCACCCATTTCAGATCCTTCTACCAGATCCACCACCTAAGGTTGAGACTTTGGAGGCGACCCTTGTGCACGACTCTTTAATAGATAAGATCATGTCATCCGTATTTGGAGACTGCTCGCAACAAGTGCTTCCCCCAGCTCATACCCAAGAACCCCAGTTGCTGGACACGGTGCCTTCCCTATTTGACGAGAGTAATGATCTCATCTTGTTCTTCGATAATTTTGAAACATGGTTGGCCATAGAGCAACTAGAAGCCCCCATGAACTTGACCATGACTCGAATGAAAAAGAAAGTGAAAAAAACTACTGGGTTTAAAGTGATTAAACCATTGGATCTGTCTATATGCAGTTGTTTGCCTTTCATGTAAATATTATTTTGATGTAAGTATTATTGTATGTAAATATTTTTTGTAAATAATTTCATTTTTGCCAGAAAACAGTCTCATTTTTTTGTCCAAAAAATACCAAACTTGGAAACAAGAGCATTTAAAAAAAATGGTTTCGGTAAAAAGTTTATTGGACCAGTGTCGACATCGCACCACTATTGTGTTTGGAAATCTGGGTTGGTGGCCGGATCGAGTCACGTATTACGAGAAAGACTATCCTTATGCCATAATTTTTGAACTCAACTTTGGTGTGCGTATTCCTCGGTCATTTGGAAAAACGGTCATTGTGTTTACGAGTCATTTGGATCTGTCCTGGGACAAAGGGTCGAGTTGAGATTCTTTCAAGTGGGTCGTCCTCCCTCTCACCAAGTTTGGGAGGCTTAACAACCTCAAACTACGGATGCGTATAGTTTGGATTTAACAGACTGCCCTCGAGTCGCAGACGTGTACGTGAAATGGTTGACGTAGTTGGACGATTGGAAAATGCATCGAGACGACAATGTCCCTTGGCGCACGGTGGGTCTCCAACCTTGGAAGCGGGCTTTGGAAAAATATGTGCAGCGCTCGCATGAAAATGCTTTGGCCAATGTAATGCCCTCTGACGTCACGCTCCTCGACCATATATAAAGCGAGCCACCCGCCGCTAGAAACATTCTGCTGTTTGAAGAAACATGTCTGTTTTGAGTCAACCAGCCTATTTTGCTCATGCCAACGTGTTTCATCACGATGGCAAGCCAGTGCCCATCGAATTCTTCATTGCCACGATTCCCAGGGATGGCAGCGATCCCGAAATCATGTGCATCACCGTGAATCATGCCGGGCAAACTTCCAAGTCCAAAGATTTTCGATCCAACTGCCATTAGATTGCCCATCTTCGTCTGGTACACCACCCGTTACCCAAGAGTGTGCCAGTGAAATACCTACACTTTTGCGTGAGGGGCATGTTTAGTCAGCTGGCCCGAGGCAGCAGGGGTCTGATGGTGGTCAAAGGAGGGGTGCAACAAAAAATATTTCAAAAGCTTGGACTATATGGAACCTGCCGAAATTCAAAGACATTTGCGATGGAACCTTTCACAACCCCGTGTATGAGGGTGTGCACGAGGAAGAGGTCATTTCGTACTGCACCGTCTTATCAATTTGCCAAATACCTGCAGCAGTTAAATAAGCTGCATGCTCAATGGAGCTATAAAGTTACGGTACAGTAAAAAAATGGACACTGGCCCGAAAAAAGGGGGATCGAGTCCACACAAGAGTCGACTCGGTCCCCATTTTTTCGGGCCAAATAGTGTACCAAGATTTGAGTGCACATTTTAAAAACTTGTGCTGAATCGTGCTGTTTGATGCACCAAGATTGAGTTCATCTGTATTGTGGAACCTTGGCGCAGTTTTATGCAGCAAGATTGGATGCATCTGTGTTGGGGAACCTTTGCACTAAAGATTTCTTTCATCGGTGTCTGGTGATTCAAGGTTGGCGAAACATCAGCCAATAGGAATCGATTCACGTGACCCAGCAGAGTATAAAAGGCGAGCGCTCATCCACCAGAGACATTCTCACCCAGCAACATTTCTCACTTAGCCTTTTTTGACCATGCCAACGTGTTTCACCATGGTGGCCAGCCTGTCCCGATCGAATTGTCCATTGCCAGCATTCCGGAAGATAGCAAAGACCCGGAAGTGATTTGTATCACGGTGGACCACTCGAATCTCCTTACGACTGCCAAAGACAGCCGGGCCAACAGGTACATCAATGAACGGCTTAGCTTGAAGAGCCACCTGCCCATATCTGTACCCCTCGAATACCTGTCTTTCTGCGTCAGGGGCAAGTTTTGTCACCTGGCCCAAGGAAACAAAGGCTTCATCGTCGTCAAGGGCTCGGACCAGCGGAAAATGTTTGAAAACCTTGGACTTTTTACCATCAACCTGGAAATATTGCCCCATTTGCGAGATTTGAATGACCGCACCCTACCTGACCACCTGCACGATGAGGTGCACGAAGACTGTGACATTTCCGAGTGCACCATGGTGAAATCCCATCGATTTGCGTGATACCTGCAGCATTTTAGCAGGCTTAATGCAAAAGACAAACTGCCGATCTAGTAGAGTGAGTGAAAAAAAATTTTACCGAAAAAAGGGGGATCGAGTCGACACAATGGTCGACTCTGTCCCCCTTTTTTCAAGACACACAATATGCCAACGTTGGAAGGTATCTTTTTTTAAAACATGCGCCAGCCAATAGAAATCGTTTCACGTGACCTCATTAGAGCATAAAAGGTTAGCAGGCAAACATTCAATCATATTTTCATGCTAAATGTTTTTCGTTAAGACTGTCAAGATTTGAAGTGATTAATATTTTCAAATTCTGGCAGTCTTATCGGTAAATGTTTTTAGCCAAAATCTTCAAGTCTGAAAATTGGGGGTGGTCCCCCTTTTTTCGGGTCAATTACTAAACCAAGATTGGAATATTATAGATTAGACTTACCTGTTGTCGTCTTAACACACCAAGATTGGAGGGCTTGTCGCGTTGAGTTTTCATGTCCTCTGTTTTCTCACCAAGATTGGAGGGCTTGTCTCGTTGAGTTGGCATATCCTCTGTTTTCTCACCAAGATTGGAGGGCTGTTCTCGTTGAGTTCGCTGGTGTCCTCTGTTTTCTCACCAAGATTGGAGGGCTTGTCTCGTTGAGTTGGCATATCCTCTGTTTTCTCACCAAGATGCATACATTTTATTTGACATGTCAACAATTTTTTTAACCCCTTCAAGATGTCTAAAGTTCATTTATTGATGACCCCTGTCTAAATTGTCTCTCTGGGACGGAATGAAAAATTTTCTCTCGTCCCATGATAAAATATTTTTGGGAGAAGTCTGAAAAAATTTTGTGTTGTTCATGGTTGCTCTAAGTAGAATTTTGAAGGATAATTGAATCGAGACCCTAAAGACAACTTTGGGATAAAAAATTGGATGAAAAATGGACAATGGTCATACAAAAGAGCCGTTTTAACTTTCCTTTTGCAACCTTAAATGCAAGTTTTGGATAAAAAGTAGGTGAAAAATGTCAATAGTCATATACACGGTGCTCAACTGTTTTTTCGACCGACTCTAATATGTATTCTTTCAGTACGTTTTTCTTTTGCTTGATCAGTTTCAACTTCCCTCAATAGAGATCACAGATGTCCCGCGCCACCGCTCTCGGTTTAAAAGTGCATTCATAAAAAAATACGAATGATCTAAATAGCTATACCAGTAAGTTTGAAGGTCAATCAAATGATTAACAAATGTATTATGCAGCCTGGCTGAAAAGTGAATAATGTCTTCCTTTTCCTTTTTTACAACTAATGTACAGTATTTCAATAATAATTACAATGATTAATTGTTTATCTTCTTAGAACTTTTCTCAGGGTGTGTGTTTCGTTTGTCTTTTAACGAGTAATATTTTATGTTACATAATAAAATAATCTCTCATTGAGGAAATACAGCAAATTAAACAAAATGTTTTTTTAATTTGGTTTTGGGATCTAAGATAGCTATTTGATGACGGAAAAACGCCAGATGGTTAGGATAAATTATATCAGTGTTGTTGTGTATTTTGTTTTATTATGGAAGAAAGTATTTTGTTTTACTTCGTGTTGTTTTACAAATGTTCGTTGTCAAATGCTTGTTCGTGTTTTAACTAAAACGTTGCGACCTTTGGACTGTAAATTGGTTTATTACGAGATGGTGCTATTCGCACGCTGTTCCAAGATGGAAGCTACAACAACAACTGAAGCGGAGGGTTACATCAAAACATTGGTGCTCAGTCGGAGGATGGCATTCGCGACAAAAAAATAGATACAATTACGGACTGAACATCCTCCCCCCGTTGAATTACATTCAATCAATATACAGAATCACACAAATCAAAGAAGATATAAAACATAATATACAAATAATGCTTTACATAAATCAAGAAAGAAACAATTTCACAAATTACATATTAATTGTTCATGGGCAGAACACACACCTGCCCAATGCTGCGTTTAATATTGCCCTTATTAGTTTTTATTTCCACTACGCGAACCTTCCCATCCGTACCAGGAACTAGCTTGGTAATGCGACCTAAGCTCCATTTATTTACAGGAAGGTTATCATCCTTTATTAGGACCATTGTATTTAATTTCACGTTATCTTTGTGAAATTGCCATTTGTTTCGTTGCTGCAAATTGTTTAAATAATCGCGAGACCATTTTGTCCAAATATGTTGAACTATTTTTTTTTTAATTTTTGCCACCGAGAAAGTGTGTTTTCTGTCTTGTCTAACAAATTAGGTTCAGAAATGGAAGTAATGGGTCTTTCAATGAGGAAATGGCCTGGAGTAAGCACTTCCAAGTCGTCAATATCTTCTGACAAAGGAGTGATTGGTCTAGAATTCAGAATTCCTTCAATCTGTGTTATTATGGTTAAGAATTCTTCCAAAGTCATCTTTAGGGGTTTCCTATAGCTCTTTTTAAATAAAATTTGAATGATTTAACTCCTGCCTCCCAAAGTCCACCAAAATTTGGAGCTCTAGGTGGCATGAAATTCCAAGAAATCCCTTCAGAAGAAAGATAAGAAGAAAGTTTTTCTCCGGGAAATTTTAGGAGATTATGTAATCTTTTTAATTCTCGATTAGTTCCAACAATGTTTTTGGCATTATCTGATGATATAGTAGCACATTTCCTGCGTCTAGCCACAAAACGCTTCAATGTAGCAAGGAAGGCGTCTGTGGTCAAATCCGAGACAATTTCGAGATGAACGGCCTTTGAGGCTAAGCAAACAAAAATGGCTACATATATCTTTTGCTAAGTACCCTTTCTCTGGTGTTTATACCTAATGAAATAGGGTCAACAATAATAAATTCCTGTATGCAGGAAAGGAAAACTAGGGTTTACTCTCTCTCGAGGTAAAGATCCCATAAGTTGGTTTGCTACAATAGGTTTACTTTTGAAGCAAACTACGCATTCGTGCACAATTTTCCTCGCTATTGATCTGCCACGAAATGGCCAAAATCTTTGTCTTGTACAATAAAGCAAAGCTTGAGGGCCTAAATGAAAATTTCTATTGTGTATATTTATCATAATTAATTTGGTGAGAAGATGATCCGCTGGGAGTATAGCCGGATGTTTCTGACTATAAGTTAAATCCGAGTTTTGCAAACGTCCTCTAACCCTCAAAATTTGATTTCCATCTAGGAATGGATTTAAAGAGAGAAGTTTATCTTTTTTGAATTACAACTACTCTTAGCTAGAAACTCGATTTCTTCTTGAAAGGCAGAGACTTGAAGATTTTTAATGAGGCATAATTCTTCTTCATTCACTTCTCTATAATCTAATTGACCAGACCTTTTTACACTAGGATTTCTAGAGTTGTGGAGGAACCTGAAAATATAACTCAAAACATGCAACAATTTAGTATAGTTATTAGAACGTTTTGAAAGATCATCTATAAGAGAGAATTTACAAGAAGTTAAAAGCACATTTGCGGGTTTAAGTTCCTTTAAGTAGTCACTGTCAGAAGTTATCCTTTCAAAGTCAATTGGGTTTGCTTCAAGTTCTTCCCTTAAAAAGTCTGGGCCATGCCACCAAAGTTGTTTAGAAGAGATGTCCGAAGCATTCAATCCACGTGATATTAAATTAGCCGGGTTTTCATTAGAGGATACATGATTCCATTGGCAGTTCTGGGTTAGTCTCTGTATAATTTTTATTCTATTGCCGATGAACGTCTGAAGCTGCTCAGGGGATCGCTGAATCCAGGCTAAAACAATGTTAGAGTCAGTCCATAGCATTATTTGCTGTATAGGTAGCGTCAAGGAATGTAAAACCTTTTCCAGGAGCTGTGACAATAACACACAAGCACACAATTCCAAACGAGGGATAGTGATTGGTTTCACCGGTGCAACACGGGATTTGCTGCACAAGAGTCTTGTAGATACATCCTCTTCTGAGATCGATTGAGCACATAGTACAGCACCATATGCTGCTGTTGAGGCGTCGGCAAATCCATGGATAATAATTATGCCTTTTCCTATTACGAGTCGAGGGACATGGATATTTTGAGTAACTAGCAGGGTAGACACGAAGTCTGTCCATTCTTTAGCTATTGGATTGGTGAGAGGTTCATCCCATTCTAATTTGAGAACCCAAAGTTTCTGTAATATTAATTTGGCCTTAGTTAGAATTGGCCACAAGAATCCAAGAGGGTCAAATAAACGTGCAATAATGGATAAAACTTCTCCTTTAGTATACGACTCACGGCAGTTCACAATGGTCTTAAAAGAGAAATAATCAAATTTTGTGGACTCCAAATTATTCCTAGAGTTTTAATTGTTTTTTGGTCTGATGATTGGCAATGGAAATCCCAAGATTGCTCTTCTTTAGGTATTGAATTCAATATTTCTGGAGTATTGCTACACCACTTATGTAGGCTCATACCCGCTTTTTTAAATAAACTAATTATTTCTAATTGTAGTTTTTGAAATTCTTGAAAGTCTGAACTACCTGTTAAAATATCCATGTAAATGTCTCTGATTGTAACTGATGCAGCCAAAGGATAATGTTCTCCTTCGTCCCTAGCTAATTGCTGAATGGTTCGGGTAGCAAGATAAGGTGCACAAGTAGTCCCGTAAGTTACAGTGTTGAGTTTGTATGTTTGTACAGGACCATCAACACTGTCTTTCCATAAAATCATCTGCAAATTTCGATGACCGGGGTTAATTAAAATTTGTCTAAACATTTTTGAAATATCCGTTGTAAAGACAAATGTGTGTGTGTGCTGCCTAAATCTCAAAAGAATTGAAAATAAATCTTGCTGCAAAATCTCGCCTTTACACAAAATGTCATTCAAAGACTTGATGTTGTTTTCGAAGAGGCATTAAAAACTACTCTAAGCTTGGTAGTTTTACTATCGGGGCGAAACACTCCTTGATGTGGTAGAAAATAAGAAATATTTGTTTCTAGGGGGTCAGCTACTAATTGCATGTGGTTTAAATCAATATATTCATGTAAGAACGATTTATAAAGGGTTTGTAATTCATAATGTTTCGAGAGTTTTTTTCCAAAGTTGATTCAAACGAACTTCAGCCAAGAACCTTGAATTACCTAAACAGTATGGATCTTTTTTAAGGGGTAATTGTACAACATAGCGCCCTTCTTCAGTGCGATAATGAGTGTTTTGATATTGGGTTTCACAAATTTCTTCTTCTAAACTATGTTCTATTGAGGATTCATCTACCTTTTCAATTTCCCAAAATGCTTGCAATTGTTGATTAAGATTATCTGAATTTATTTCCGCATTAATAGCTAAGCCACAATATGAGTTTTCCTCAAATTTATCGAAACTCCCTACAACAATGTACCCGAAAACAGTCTCTTAAAACAGCCATTTTTTGCATGGCGATCGAAATTTATTGGGTCTTAATAATTCAAAAAAGAGCTCGCATCCAATAAGCATATCTATTTCTCCTGGTATACCAAAATCTTTATCCGCGAGATCAATGTTCGAAGGAATGTTTACTTTAGATGCATTCATGCGATGGATAGATGTTGTGGTAATATACGGGACGATTAATAGTTCTAACGGCGTTGAAAAGTCTCCATTTTTATTTTGAATAACCGTATTTACTTTTTGTTTAACTCTAAGGGTTATTTCACCTAACCCCGAAATAGACGCGTTTATTTTTTTATTTTTTCAGGGGGAGTTTATTAGCCAGCCGTTGTCCAATGAAGGAAAGGTGAGATCCTGAGTCTAAGATCGCTTTGCAGGGGAAAAGCTGACCCTCTGCCCCCCTGAGGTAAATCATTGCAGTTGGGAGTAAAAAATTTTTCTTTTCTCCCACACAGTTCGAAAACGTATAAGAGTGCTCTGGGGGTGTTGACCCTTGCATATCCGGTAGGGTTTTAGTTCGTTAGCTAATGTTGTGGACAGGGGTGAAGGAATCGCTTCAAATATATGTAACGATGTATGATGACATTTTTTTACAAACGGAACAAGTTTTTCGATTTACAATCCTTAATTTTATGATGTTCCTTTAAACAATTGATGCACAAATTAAGGCGTTTTATTTGATTAAATCTATCGGATACTTTCATATTTTGATAAGCGCTGCACTTATAAATCAAATGAGGCAGTTTACAGATTGCACAAGAATTTGATGAATCATTCGAATTAAGAAAGATTTTACCTTTATGGAAGGCTACTTGTTTTGGTTTATGAGTAATAGGAGCAGAACGAATAATACTATCTATAGTTTGGCTTCTTTTTTCTAAAAACATTATAAATGTATCTAATTCAGGAATTTGATTTGAATCAATGGATTGTTCGAATTGTTTACGAGTTTCTCGATCTATTTTTTTCAGAATAATATTAAGCAATATAAGATCCGATAAATTATTGCGTTCAAAACCTAAGAGTTTTAAAGCTCTGATATTCTTGCTTAGAATATCTGTCATGGTTCTAATATCTCGAGCTGATTCGCTTGTTAACTTTTCTATTGCTAATATAGCATTAATATGAGTCTCAGTAAGGAGACGCTTATTTTCAAATCTAGTTTCTAATGCTGTGATTAGCGATTCAAAGGAATCATCAACTGCTTCAAGTAGTTTGGCATCACCTTGTAATGACGCTTTCAAATAATAAAGTTTTTGTAACTCGCTCAAGTCATTGTTATTAGTTATAATGTTATCAAATTGTGATTTAAAGCTAGGCCATTCGTCGTATCTACCTCTAAATATCGGTAAAGGTATTTCCGGCTGTTTTATTTCTAATTTCAGTTTAGAGTTAGTTTCAGATATTGCATTTTCATGATTATGAACAGAACTAACAGAAGATTTAGAAATTAAAGAATTGAGAATATCTCTAATTCTTACCTCCAGCTCCTCTAGTCTGTTCTCCATACTCAGTATGTAGTTCCGATTCACTAATATCCTTGATATCATAGTACTGATCTTTTAATTTATCAATATTTCTGTTCATTCCTTGGACACGTTTCAGTTTAATATCAAGTTTTGTCGGAGTATGATTCCCTGATTCTTCTACGAAAGTTTTTATCTTAGTTATGGTGCCTTTGATTGCACGCTTCGAATTATTAAGTTTATCCATTTTTTTTCTCCGGTTAGACGCTCCAAAAATATAGTGTTGTTTTACAATTGTTCGTTGTCAAATGCTGTTTCTTGTTTTAACTAAAACGTTGCGACCTTTTTGGACGCTAAATTGGTTTATTACGAAATAGTGCTATTCGCACGCTGTTCCAAGATGGAAGCTACAACAACAACTGAAGCGGAGGGTTACATCAAAACATTGGTGGAGGTGCTCAGTCGGTGGATGGCATTCGCTACAAAAAATAGATACATATACGGACTGAACACTTCTCTTTCCGGTTATTTTTTTAAAAATAAATCTTGAAATTTTCAATATGCTCGCGCTTCCTCCAAGGGGGTGTGCTCTATACATTTAGAAACACTGATCTACACAGATGATACCTGTGTGACAGCTTGCTTCAAAAATCATGACACCATTACACTTGCATGAACAGACACCTCTCTCCCTTGGAAAACTTCTTTAATGATTGGGGAGGATTAAAATTATTGTTGATAAAACTGTTGCAGTTCTATTTACCAGGAGGAAAAAACCATGTACACCACCCACGCTATGCTCCACACCACTCCAATGGTCTTAGAGTACTAAATGTCTTTGCGTCATGTTGGACAGTAAATTAAATTGGAAACGACATATCTTACACGCACGTTATAAATTCCGGTTCACGCTTAGACTAATTTACACCTTAATAAACCGGAATACTGAACTGACTATTTCAAATAAGGTACTTCTCTACACTGCTGTTTTGCGGCCCATTCTTAGTTATGCTTCCCCTGTGTGGAGATATGCAGCAGATTCTAATATCAAAATTCTTGAAATCGGCTAGAACTCTCTTATAAGAAGTATTGTTAGACCTGGCAGATATGTCAGAAATTCTCTTATTTACAGGGATTTAAAAATCCCTGCTTTTAAAAGCTTCATTCAGAACCTCGCAAAGAAATTCTATGATGATATCCCTTACACAAATAACATAAATTTAATTGACATCCAAAATTATGTTCTGGTTGATGAAATTAAAAGACAAAGGAGAATACTCCTTGACTCTTACAATCCCCCTAACAAAATTCTTTTTTATTTTTTCTTTCTGTTAACTTTTTTTAAAAAATTTAACTTTATATCTGCTGTAGACGGATGATTTTGATACCAGGAATCTAGGATGCGTCAGCATCCTTCTATCCTCTATCTAGAATTCTGATGTTCTTGGTTTTTGCGAACTTGGCTTTGGAGAGTGGGGCGTGACTTCGGGAGATGAGAACCAATAGTAGTGCAGGAGGCGTTGGCTCCATGATTGCTTCTGCCAGAAGGCAGGTTTTTTCTTCATCTGAGTTTGCAGTTTTGAATTTTGAAAGTAGATCGAGAATTTTGGGGTCTTTCTTAACTAAATTAGAGATAGTATTGAATAGTTCCAAAACTTGAGAAAAATCCGAACTGTTAATTTCTTGGGTAAGGAATTCACTGGAAGAGTTTTCCTTTTCATTTACAGTTAAATTTTCTATTTTGGTAGGAGTCTGGCTGGAGATTTCTCCACTAACAACGTTAGCGAAGGAAGTTCCCTCTTTTGTCCATTTACTGGAAAAGTTTTTTCTAGCAATCGGGTTGGAAAAGGCTGCGCCTTTTTTAGGTTGGGGGAATTTGGGGCATTTTGTATAACATGCCGAGTGACCGAAGTCCTGGCAGTTAATACAAAACGGGTTTTGTTGTCGCTCTTTGATATGACAATTTCTAATTGCGTGGTCTTTGCCGCATTTAAGGTATCTTGGTCGCATATAACAGTTCGCGGCTGTGTGATAGAAGTTATTGCAGTTGAAGCATTGGGTTATTCCTCTAACGAGGTAACCCTCAACTTTCACCTGCAAATAACCCAACTTTTTAATATCGAAAATCTTATTATTGTAGTCATTTCTTGGGAGTATTATTAGAAAATATGGGAGGGATTTTTTAGTGTGTTTAGAAGTTAATTGCGTGCAGCTGTCAATTTTAAATTCTATAGCTTTTAAATCTCGTTAGTAATATCAATTATATTGGAAGAATTAGGGAGGCCTTTAATAACGGCTTTAATTGGTTTTTCTTTTTGTCTTTTAAGTATGTAGAATTCAAAATCATTATTCGCCTCAAGGAAGTGTTTTAGTTTTCTATATTCCTCGTGATCAGAGGAAAACATTTTAACAACGTCGTTTACGATTCTATTACGAAGGTTGGGAAAATTATCTGAGATACATTTAATTTGTTCTCTAAAGTTTTCTTTAATTTTGAGCATTATAGGGGAGTAATTTTAGGTGTAACTACCTCAGTAGTTACTTTTTCAGTCGGGGGAGGATGTTCAACATCCTGCTCTAAGTCAGAGAAACTATTATTTGTTTCAATGGGGTCCTGGGTCAAGGTCGGAGAGATCGGTCTGGCCGTCTTTTTGGGAAAGATAAACTCTTCCGTAGAATCCTTACCTTTCTGTTTTCGCTTTTTGCTAAACTTTTTCTTTGATTTACTATTGGTTTTAATTTTATTTTCAATAGCAGGAGGGGAGGGAACAAAATTAATTTCCTCTTCTACCGAGGTAGAGGGAATTTTGTGGTCCAGGCAGTCTGAGATAGTACATGGTGGGAGGGTTTTAAGCTCACTTACCATCTCCTCCTTTCTCCTGATCATGGCCTGGGTGCTAGAGTAGTATAAGTCCATGAATGAATTTCCTGGGCTGGGAGAACGTCCGTCCATCCCGTGAATCGATGAATGTAGGGCTGAGATACCTGTGACGGTATCTCTAAGTTTCTCGCAGGCGGAAACTTGATCATATTTTGTCGGCGAAAGTTCCATGTTATCGCTAGATTCGCTCATGGTAATTCGTGAGGTCGTGGAGCTCGCAGGTGCGTGGTCTCCGTATCTGCTGTACCCACCAGGATAGCCCCTTTATCCCATAATGTTATATCTCCCCAGCTTCAGGGCAGCCAATACAGAGCTTACTCACTCGCTACTGTCAACCAATAGCAGTGTTTCTACTCCATCTCTCAGTTCTTGCTACATTTTTTTCCCTTAATACTGCATTCACCTGTCCTGTGGTTTTCACCACATTTCAGGCAACGAGTTTTCATAAAACAATTCTGGCTCGCGTGGTGGAAGTTGTTACAATTGTAACACTGTGTTACTCTGTTACTTTTTCGGAAGGGGTCAAGTTTAATTTGCATATAGAGAACACTCCGTACTTGATAGATGTCATTGACACTATCGTCACGGGTGATCTCTATTAAAAAGAGCGGAAGTCTAGCTTTTGTTGCGAATTTCTTTAATTGCGCAACTTTTTCGACATTGATACCTTTAGAAATTAGGTCTTTTTTAACATCCTCTGGTTCGACATCTTCGGGAAGACCCTTGATGACCAACTTGAGAGGTCTATTTTGCCCATCTATTCAAGATATTCCAAATTATTACTCCCACTTTTCTGTCAGAAGGCCAAGAGATGTCTTGGTCAACCCCGATTTTGATTAATTTTTCTCTTAATTTTTCGTATTATCTTAATTCTCTCTTAATTTTTTCTTTCTCTGCGATCCAACTCTGTTGAATCGTAGAAGCGCTCTGATTGGTTCCACTTTTCTGAAACTACTTATACCAAATTAGCTGAACTTTTGGCTCGACCAATAGGAATGCTCCCTTTCATTCTCTGTTCATTCTTCCATCTCAAGATATTTTTTCCCGCACTTTTCTGATCATGGTTCTTCGCTGCAACCCGATTGGCCAGCTCTGCTCCGCCCACTTTGGGCTCTCATTGGCTCAGATTTGCTAGCTCTTAAAAGAGCTTTTTGTTTTAATTTTCTTGTATTTTTAATTTAAAAGTCATACACAATTTTTAATTTTAAATTTATAATAATAATCTTTTTAAAATGGGCATTGGTAAATTTTCACAGTCACTTACATTCCAGGACAGGAGGTTAGAGTCCGGAAGGACTAAGCACTTCAATAAAACGTGCAACGAGCGTGTTCTTGCTATAACTAGTTTTGGACTTGAACCGCGGAGATATACGTTAGGGTGAATTTTGGAGCACATAGTCCCGTCGGACTCAAATCTCCTATCCTGGAATAAAGATGACTGTAAAAAATTTACCATTGCCCTTTTTAGAAAAGTATTTAAATAAGATTAAAATTTAGTTTATGAAAAATTTGAAATTTAAAAAAATTTAATGGGAGAAATAATTACAATAAAAGTTATAAGTAATCAAAAAAAGCTCTTTTAAGAGCTGAAAATCGTTTTTCGAAGCGTCCATTAAGTGGGCGGAGTTACAGTGGCCAATCGGGTTACAGCAAGAACCGATCAGAAAGTGCGGGAAAAAATATCAGGAGGTGGGAATATGGGCTGTGGAACGAAAGAGAGCGATTTTATTGAACCGCGGAGACCATGAAGATCCACCCATGACTCAGACGTCACCCCTTTGCCATCCTAGCCACCCAATCAGATTCCCAGTATCTAACTTCTACTCATGAAAAGTCTCTCAGCCATGCCATGCACATCGAAGGCGCCATTACAAATGTAAGGAGGATCATTATGATCCATATCCCCACGAAGTTAATGGAAAATTTGTTGGATCTAACAGTGAGTTTATTAATGCATGTATTGACTATCATTATCAAATGTGTTCGCTTGGCGAAATGAAAAATATATTCTGACAGTGAAGATTTTTTTTTTTTTATGGTTTATTCCAGCGATCTTCAACCCCGGCCGCACAAGAAACATTAAATTATCCCCCCCTTTTTTTGCTGTGGTATATTTTTCATGGGTTTGAGCTATTTTTTCATGAATATCACTTTATATTCATTTTTTGGTGGAGCTATATTTTATTCTTAAGTCACGATTAAATACAATTAAATTAAATTTATTAAATCAAAACTGTCTAAAATACTAACAATCAACGTCCTCCCCCGCAGCTGTAAAATAAACAAACGTTGACCGGTCCGCGGCGATAAAAAGTTTGCGGAACACTGATTTGATTGAATTTTTAGTTTTTGTTTTCAAGAAGGTGTTTAAAATAGGGTTTTTTTTTAAGTGTAGTATTGGAGAGCCACTTTGGATTTGGCGATTTTTCTTCTGATTTGGCAATTTATGTAAATGTCATGGTGAAATAACGAATTCATTCTAAAAAATAAACAATAAATACTTCCGAATAATGTCCCTTGGCGACCGCTTTTAGTCGCTAAAAAAAGGACTGCCAAAAGCCCCCCTCCCCTATACTACACTTTAACCTTTTTTTTTTTTTTTCAAAACTTTTCATAGAACTTTTGGTAAAAAAAAAATTCTAGAACAGTCCCCTGGTTTATTTAATTTATTCATATGCTAATCAATCGGTTTTTTACCTTTTTCTTTTTAAAAAAATCTACTTGTTTCTTAATCTTTCTCTACTTTTTTTCTAAGGAAAACATGGTTTTCAAAATGGCTTCTTGAAGAAAAAATGTGGAAAGCTATGTTTGTTTAAGGGAAAGGGAGATACCTCATTCAATCTGAAGCATGCATTTTGGATGCTTTTGTCCAATATTGTATTTTAAAAGCAATATTTTTTTTCTGTATTCTTCAAGGAAGCATTTTGGAAACCATGTTTTTCTTAGAAACATAGCGAATGAAAAAGGCAAGAGAGAAATGATTGTTTAAAGTACGAATGAATGAAACATATTAGGGATTTGTTCTAGTATTTAAACTAATACATTATGATTCAATTTTAGGATGTAACACATCAGATTCTCAGTTTAAGTGAATTTAATTACCGATCTCATCATTTAATCTCAATTTTTATGCTATTATATTTTATTTTTCTGAAAAGGATACTTTTTATAACTTATATTTTATATATTACATAATTTATTTTTATTATATTTTTGTAATAATTTGATATTAAAGAAACCTCAAGAATAATGTGCATCACAGCTTTGATGGATTATCCAATACATAATTTTGACTTTTCCTTAGACAGAATACTAATTATTTTATTTATATGTAAATCAATATTTAACCAAGGGAAGCTATGAAACAAGAAACGTTTTTTGTCAGAGATGGTGAAAATAAAACAATGTAGTCTTCTACAATGCAGAAATTCGACATGTTTTTTCCTCAGTTATATCGCATTCTTAGAGATGTAAAAAAATATCCTCAAGGAAACTTGCAAGTACATACCAATGTATAAGAAATCATAAGGAAAGTTGTATCTATTTCTCATTATTGCTTGTGATATTCTTGACTTGAAAAGTTTGTGTTTCTAAGGATATTGACTTTTTTTTATGTCTGTTGTGATTCTTTTTATGAAAAGAGACTTTCCTACTGATGTATTATACTGTCAACCAAAGATTTAAAGTACATATTTTGCTAAACGAAAAGACATTTCTAGTGCAAAATATGTCACCAAATGCACACATTGATAATATTCCCATGTTTGAATGTACACGAGAATAGCTTTAACTATTTGGCTGTATATTGCAGCACTTGGCAACATGTTTAGATTTTACAAGATCAGTTAACAGTATAATACTTAAGATCTAAAATTTCTTTTCGTAGAATCACTGTAGTTGGAAATCTGTGCAAAATGTTAAGTAATATTCAACAGGTAAAACTTTCATAGGGTATGCCATTATTTTAATTTCTTGTTATTCAGTTTTCTGTGAACTCTATAAGAATGATAACTGATAAAGGAATGTGTATATTAATCTTAGATTATATACAGAAAATCTGGTACTTACATAGTATCTCAACCTATATATTGTCAAAATTATATGAAACAAAGCATATGGTTACATATTCTGCACGTATGACACATAGGAAGGTGATTGTTGTAATAATACGTAACTACCGATTTATTTTATTTATTGTCGAAAGTGTTTCACATTTTTATTGATTTTAAATGGAAAAAAATGAAATAAAAGGAAATTGGTATTTTCTTATTCTATCATTTTTCAAATAAAAAAACATTATCGGTTGAATCCTAGGAGGACCCACTTAAGGTCGCCAAATTTTGAGCGATAAAGGTTATAGTATGGTAACCCTTCCATTTCATCAAAAAATTTGGATTTTCAAATCACCGAAAAAAATGGCAACCCTAAAAAAAGTGTGTTTTTCGCCTTTTCCGAAAAAACGTCATTTTGACATTTGACTTTGCTGGAGAAGGTTTGCTCTCCACCGGTTGTTGTTAAGAATGGCATGTGAAAGGAAATTACTTGAAAGTGAGGCTACGACAGGTTTCTTTGTGCTCCTGGGCACATAGGGGAAGAAAGAGACGTTAGAATGGTGTATGAAAGCTAATTTAATTGCTTCTCGTTATGAATGTCCAAGGTGTAAAAAAAATATGTGTTTGCGAAAGGGAACGGTTGACGGCTATGAATGGCGTTGCCGCAACCAGTCAAAAGGTAATCCCACGACGTCGTTTGGAGTGTGAGAAAGGGCACTTGGTTTAGCGAAAGCAAACTTGCTATAACTATTATCTTGCGTTTGACGAGATATTGGTTTGGCAAGAGCATGAATGCGTTTGTGGTGAATGACTTGAAAGTTAATAAGAATATGAGACAAAATTAATAAGGCATGTGGCGGCGATCTAACGATCACAAGTTGGTGGATGAGAATTTTCATAAATTCCTTGCATCCATCGCAAGGGTGTATCCACCAACAGATCATGACGAAATGCAAGCGTAAGGTAAGTGCTTTTTAACATTTTTTAAAATGATTGATTTCATGTATTTCTTCGATTTTATCTTTGCGAAACGCCCCTTTCGTCCTTTTTTAAAAATGTAAATCATTTTGTACACACTGGTTTTAGAATGGGTAAAATCCTAGGAGGACCCACTGCTGTTTTTGGCGCCAAAAATCTTTCGCCAAAAAGCGCCAAATTGAAGGTTTTCAAAAAGGCGTCAATGACAAAAAACTCTTGGGATGCGCATGCGTCAGCGGAGGGGGGATGAAATGGGCGTTTCGCAAAGATGAAATCGAATAAATACATTAAATTAATCATTATATAAAGAAAAAAACGGAGAAAGCAATGAAATTCATTTTAAAAAAGTATTCTAAAACCAGTGTGTACAACATGATTTACATTTTTAAAAAAGGACGAAAGGGGCGTTTCGCAAAGATAAAATCGAAGAAATACATGAAATCAATTTTAAAAAATGTTAAAAAGCACTTACCTTACGCTTGCATTTCGTCATGATCTGTTGGTGGATACACCCTTGCGATGGACGCAAGGAATTTATGAAAATTCTCATTCACCAACTTGTGATCGTAAGATCGCCGCCACATGTGTCTTATTAACTTTGTCATATTCTTATTAACTTTCAAGTCATTCATCACGAACTCATTCATGCTCTTGCCGAACCAATATCTCGTCAAACGCAAGATAATAGTTATAGCAAGTTTGCTTTCGCTAAACCAAGTGCCCTTTCTCACACTCGAACGACGTCGTGGTGATTATCTTTCGACTGGTTGCGGCAACGCCATTCGTAGCCGTCAACCGTTCCCTTTCGCAAACGCATATTTTTAAACCTCGGACATTCATAACGAGAAGCAATTAAATTAGCTTTTCTAATGTCTCTTTCTTCCCCTTTGTGCCCAGGAGCACAAAAAACCTATCATAGCCTCACTTTAAAGTAATTTCCTTTCACACGCCATTCTTAACAACCTCCAGCGAAGTCAAATGTCAAAATGACGTTTTTTTCGGAAAAAGGCGAAAAATGTTGCACTTTTTTAGGGTTGCCATTTTTTCGGTGATTTGAAAATCCAAATTTTTTGATGAAATGGAAATGTAACCATATTGTAACCTTTATCGCTCAAAATTTGGCGACAAAAAATTTGGCGACCAAAAGTGGGTCCTCCTAGGATTCAACCTTTAGAATGCTTTTTTAAAATGAATTTAATTGCTTTCTCCATTCTTTTCTTTATATAATGTGATTAATTTAATGTATTTATTCGATTTCATCTTTGGGAAACGCCCATTTCATCCCCCCACTGACGCATGCGCTTCCCAAGAGTTTTTTGTCATTGACGCCTTTTTGAAAGCCTTCGATTTGGCGCTTTTTGGCGAAAAATTTTTGGTGCCAAAAACAGCAGTGGGTCCTCCTAGGATTTTACCTATCACGATTTTTATTTTAAAAAATTGGTCACAAGTTTAATACGTAGCTACAATAAAATCACATTGGTGATAAATTAGTTAATGCATACTTATGACACAAAGATATCATAAACTTAAAGTCTATTTATAAATAGTAAATTTGAATTTTTTTGTGGAACTTAAAAGCTTAACAATAAAATAAAATATTATGTAATTACACATTATTGACATGATTAACTGCATAAAAAAAAAAAAAAACTTAAATCCTTGGATAAGATTAAAAGTTCAAAAAAGGTTTTATCTTAATTATCAATGCATGAATTCAATTAATATGAATGCCTTTAAGTAGAAAAAAAATCTGTAACTGTGTTTGTCTTTTTACACTATTCAATAGAAAGATAACTAAAATTTTATCATATACTAGCTGGTATACCCATTCTTAGCACGGGTGAACTGAAAAAAAAAAAGGAACACAGATTGAAGGATAAAGAAGTTTTTAATGAGTTAATTTTACGTGAATTTCAAAGTAAAAAAAAAAGCTTTTTGCATATCTCAGCTGAAGAAAAGAAAAAACACCTTTGTTAAATTTTAAGTCTGTAGACCTAATAGCTCATAAAAAGGATTTTTTTTAAATTTATAACTCCCCGTAGCAATCTTGAGGGTCGATTTTTGAAAATACTACCCTAAGCTGATCTCTGCTCAGCAAAAGTAACACGTTGTTAAAAGTTTTGTGTAATGAACGCTTAAAATAGTGTAAATAATTTATATCTGAAAGTATAATACATTAATATTACTTTCTGTTGTATTTATTTTATGTTAAAATTGTAATATTCGCAAGCAACACCATTTCTTAAATTATAATGGCAATTCAATGAAAAACATAGTGAAATGTTTACAATAGAGTGAAGTTGGCAAATACCTAACTACTTTCATAGCTCGAGCTTTATAAGAACCGCCGTGTAAGGGCGTGATGCTCGTTAATACTTTATCCACCGCATTATGATTTACTGCAGTTTTTTTCTTACAATATTTTTTTTTTTGGATCACTACATTGAAAATTAAGGGATATACAAAAACAAAATACTCCACTTTGGGAAATTTAATCCATTAGAGTTTATAAATTAATTAAAGATATTCCACTGTAAAATTAATTATATACACCGTTCACTTAAAATAAATAGTCAAATTGTTTTCTAGGGTCTTCATTAACATACAAAAACATAAGACACTTAAATTTTGACATAAACAATTTTTTCGGGACAAAAATAATATACTTGGCAATCCACTGAAAATGCCGTCAGCTGAAAAGACAATAACTGCTACAAAACTATTCGCCTTCCCTGCTAAAATATTGATCATAGAACCCGTGCTGCCATATATCTTGGAAGAGTGGATTTCAAAGAATATTCCTTCGATATTGGTGTGGTGTGGTAGTTAGGAGAAGGGGGTGCCAGCTCAGGTGTTGTCCACGTCACTTGACCATGGATCAAAATTACGTGTCCGTTCCCAAAAGCCCTCGTGTAGCTGAACATTGCGAGGTTAATATTCACACACTCGCTCACTCCAAAAAATACAGTACAGTAGTTAAAATTATTTTTATACTTAAAAATGCAATATCGGCCTATTCAATTAAAATTATAGCGTTATAAGTAACTACTAACCACAAACAAATTTTGTAAATTTGTCCAAATGATGCAGTGTGAAAGAGAAAGTTTATTTACTTTAAGTACCAGAACTGATAAAAGCATTTTTTTTTAAAAAAAAGCTCAATTTCTTACTACCAAATGTGCATAATAAAATCATAAAAAAATTGATTAAAATAATTGAGAAATTTATAACAACCTCTCCCTTCAATACTTAGTTTTATTCTGAAATAAAAAATATAGGCATTATGCTGATCACAGGAATTAATTAGAAGTGAGTCTTGCATAGCCAAAACAAAAAGGGTTTTTCAAAATCAAAAGATAGATATATGCTGTTGTGGGCTTTTTTGCAGCGTATGCCTGAATTGCTTGCAGATGGCAGAATGTTTTCCTACTTACTTGACAAATATCATTTTATTTTGGACACTTCATACAATATCTTTATAAATTGTAGCCTATGCTATAAATTATAGCCTATGCGTTATTTTGATGTATAAGCTATATTACTGTAAAGTTTCATTAAAATCCATTCAGTTGTTTTTGCGTGAAAGAACCTCAAACATCCTCACAAACTTTCGCATTTATAATATATATTAGATTGACATGAAAAACTGGTCACTCATGTGATTTCCTCCATGATATATTGTATGTAATTAAGGAATGTTATTTAGATTTATTAAATAATTGACAACTTCGGAGTATATTGTTTAGTCTCTGTATAAAGGTATCTTTTTTCTTCTTTTCCAATTTTTATCATCAGTTATATGTAAAAAATAAATAATATATTCCTTTGGTGGTATAAACTTTTTGCAAAAACTTTATTTAGAACAATTTTTTAAATGAGTTTATTAGTGTTAAAAGCAGGTTTATATGTAAGCAATGATACTTAATGACTTTTTTCTTTTGTTTTCATTTTAAGTTTATTCATATATTTAAGTGTCAGTATATATAACTTTTATAATAAAAGTCAAGAGAAAAGTGATTAGATAAATTTTACTGTGTTTAAGTTGGAATTTACTGTACTTATCCCCAATTGACTTAAGCTTTGTTAGATTCTTTCTAAACATCCTTTCATGTTTCATCAAAGTTTTACTCAAATCCTGTTTTGTGACATAATTAAATTATGTTTTTGAAAAAAATGTTAAATTCTGAAAGAAAAATATTGAATGCAGATAAGTGCACTTTAATTCTGAGTAAATCAAATAATTTTCATCCATTGGTATATATATATATATATATATATATATATATATATATATATATATATATATATATATATATATATATATATATATATATATATATATATATATATATATATATATATATAGTTGATGAAACTTAAAAAAATGTCCTTATTGAAAATAAAAATTGACATTCAGAAAGAATCAGATTATATACGATCATTAAAATTTATGACTTTTTTAATGGGACATTAATCTAAATTTCTGTATTTTGAGGGATGCTAGCAAATAAAAATTATATTTTCAGGTGAACAAAGTCAATACTCTCTGAAACTTGAATGGAGACAGTAGTTTTATTTGGTTAGAATGCTGCAAGTAAGTATAACAATAAATTTATTATAATAAATTTGAATGGTATGAATTTTTTTCAGTATACAATGTACTAATGCAAAAGTTGAGCATGTTTTGAATTGTGAAGAATTATTAAATTTTTTATGCAATGCTATAGTTGTTCACTCTTATGCTTTGAGAAAAAAATTTGTAAATAATTGCAAAATGTGTATTAAAATCTCTCCCTCTTTTAATGCAACACATCTCCTTTTATTACATTTTTTTTTTTTTTGTCTATTAAGAATATAGTCTTTATAATTTATCTTACAATCTTTATTATTTACTGAAATTTCTCATTTTTCTTTACTTAAGCTTCCTAAATACAGTATCAAAAAATATACATTATTAGAGTTCTTCGAGGGGAAAAAAGTTTCTATAAATATAATACTGGATAATTTAGTTTAAAAGTATTTTTGAAATAGAATGTTTTTTTTTTTTTTAATGTTCCAAAGATTGCCAAATTTTAGGCATATCTTGTATTCTATACCTTTGTTTTTATAATGTAAATTACTTAAGATTAAGAATTATGCTGCAGAAATTAATCAAAGAATTAATTATTTTGAAATGTGTTTGCTTTAAATTATGACATTTATTATAAGTAAGAGTTTTCATTACATCTTATATGTTTTTTCTCAGAATGTAGCATGCAATGCATTAGTAGCGTTTATTGGTTTGGGGGGTATTTTTTGTATACCTTTAATGAATATGATAATAAATTTAGCAATATGATTTTATTTTATTATAGTTTTGTCAATCTAGGAAAGCATATATACTATTAAACGTTTTCAAAAAATTCATTTTTAAAGTTAGGCATTGTTAACACGTTTTCAAATAGCATCGAAATACTTACATTACAAGCAGTATTCTTGTACTTTTAAAGTTTAAATATTTTTCAAATTATTAAAATGTCCAGTTATTTTATAAATACTTTGCATAATAACAGAATTAAAATTTTATTCAGATATTTTGTAAGTATTTTGAATTTTACTCCTATTGTAGATGTTACATATGGTCTTATTATCCTTGTTTTATAGCAAAATCTAAGATTCCTCTTTAGCAAAATTTTTATGACACACTGTGTGTGAGATAAGTACAATTGATCCTTTATATTTAGAGATAAACTTTCAATGCCCTTCTCAATCATGGCAAGCTCTATCATTAAAGCCCAACATAATCTGAAGATAGGGGATGAAGATCTCATCAGGGATCATATGTCCTGATGATCTCTCAAGCTTGTATATTTAGACATATAGTGTAGAAAAAATATAATTTTATGGGGTCAAAAATTCTGTTGTGTGAAGAGAATATGTGGCTCTAAAATTAATCTTTAAAATTTTAAAAAGAATTGTTTAGTTTTATGCTGTTTTTCATTAGATTTTGTTACTTAGATTTTATTAGCGTTATTATTAGAAATCATTGATCTAAAACCTGTGCCTTTTTATTCATATTTTCTCTTGAATTTTTATTTTTTGTAAGATTTGAATAACATATATGTTTATGATATTCATTTATAAATTCAAATAATTAAGACAGATAAAAAAGGTTTTTTTTCAAGTCATTAGTTTGATTACAAAAATAAGTGTTTTATTTTAAAAATTGGTCTACATATTTTTTAATTATATTTACATATTTTTTTACTATATTTAGGAACCTTTTCATTTTAACATTTCAAATTTGGAAGTATTGAACATATTTATTCAATATTTTAGTTGAATTTTAATATTATGAGATTTATTCATGAACAGAGAAGTACAATATTCAGTAGAACATTTACATAATATTTTCTTTTATATTGAATTTATGAATTAGGAAATTATTTATATCCTCAAATTTACATGTAAGGCTTGGCATTCTTTAAAATTATTATTTCTTAGAATAAACTTATAAATATATGTTTCTTTTATTGTTCATGTCAAACATAAAATATTTGATTTATTTAATATTAGATATTTTTAAAGTTGCAACATAACTAAATAAATTTAAAAGTTTGTAATTTGTCTCTCTCTCTCTCTTTTATTCTTTTGCCCATTTGTATGCTGTGTATTAAATCTAAAATTATATTTTAAAAAGTATACTTTTATCTATTTGCTGAATGCATTTTATTGTAAGGCATTATACTGTTAAATGCATGGTATTTGCAGTTTTGAGATATATGTATTGTTGTTGTTACCAATGCCACCTGATCAACAAAAGCCAGATCAAGGCCCACGAAATTCATCATGGCAAAGGGCTAAGTGACGCCTGTCGCTAGCCGTAGCGTTGAGCACCATACAAGTGACAGAACGATTTAGCTCGGTTTCACCCCAATTTTGAGGGAAAACACCCTGGAGTGGTCAGGGGCCTCCTACCTCTCTTCCCCTTCCACCAACCTCACGAGAGGACTTGCGGCTCGACGGCTATTTAAAGTACCCTCATGCTGCAAAGGCCCTACACATTTACAAACATCCATATCTTCTCCGAGATTCGAATTTAGAACCTACGACGCCGCAGTCAGCGTCGTTAATCACTATACCGGTTGGGCAACTATATGTATTGTAATAGTGTATGTAATAGTTTTCCCTCTACACAACTTTTTTTTTACACATTCTGAGAAAAGTTAGCTGATGAGATGATTTGAAGAAAAAAGAGATTCAAGAAATTGTTAATAATGTGAAAATATTGGAAATTAGTAGTGGCGCATACAAGGGGGTCCTGGGGTCTGGACCCCCAAAGCCCTTGATTTTTTTTCCGATTGATCATAATTCTAACTATATAATACGTAAAATTTAACTAATTACTTGTTTTTAATGATTAATTTTATTAATGCTAATTAGTTATTCAAAAATTAGTTTTTTTACTGTGTTTTGTTCCCGAAAATCGACAAAATCAAAAGGAGCATGATACAAAAATGGTGAACTTTCGACCCCGGACCCCCCATAAAATATCCTGTCTGCGCCACTGGAAATTAGCTATAAACAAAAAATCATCTTGAAAAAGAATTGCTGAAAAAGTATGACATTTTTAAAGGATCTCATTTAATACAATTCTAAAAAAAATATCTTATTTCTATTTTATTAGTGAAATGCTCAAAAGTGATGATTTTATTTAATTTATGGCAGATTACAAATTTCAGAATGACTTATTTATTTTTGTTTTCTATTGACTAAAAAATTTGCAAGACAAAATAATCCTGCTTTTAAAAAGTACCTGGAGGGGGCGGGGAATCTTTAAGGGAAAAAATATTGCGATATTTTTTTTATAAAACATACATTAAGAAAGTGAATCGCATTTGGCTCCAAAATTATGAAACTAATATACTTATAAAAGTAAGAGTAATTGTTCGATATTGCTCTAAACCAGAGGTTCCCAAACTTTTTTGTCTCATAGTCCTCTTCTTACTTAATATTAAATTTTTGTACTTTTTTTCAACTTACATATCTTTTTGACTGCTGGTATAGAGCCATTTACTTAAAAAATCTTAATTTTTTAATTTTGCGAAATATAGTGTTTAAAATTTAAGAAACACGTGTTAATTAATTTTAAATTAAAATTTAATAATTCATAAAATAACAGTTACATAAAACAAACAAAAGTGCTTTTAAGGGGAGGGATGAATCTGGCCCTTCAATAACAAATTTTCACATTTAAACCTTGTTGAGAGTTTAACCCTAAATCTTCTCAGTTCCATTATTCAGGTTAAATAACAAGTATGTCTTTTTAACACCAAAATTGCTAACATCCGTTTTTAAACTTTACTTTAAGATTTTCGTTAGTGCCTATTCCTATTAATTCCTCCTGAAATATGACATTTATTTTCTTCAATGTGTCCATATGGTTCATTGTCTCCTGTGGTATTACCATAGTTACAGCATTCGCAAACCTAATTTCAAAATCTGTATAGAATGCATTAAAGGGTGAATGTAGGTTAAAACGTCATCTTCCTGGCGGATTCTCTGTGACGAAATAAGAAATTGGAAAATTTGCGACGTCCAGTATTGCTCTCGTTTAGCTTAATTCCGGTACGAAAAACTGAAATGATATTTTTTGTTTTAATAAAATATATGCTTGTTTTAATAAAACGTAATTGCAAATTATCCTCATTAAACTTAATAAATAAATCTCTTAAATAAGTAAAAATTGGTTTCCCCCCACTTGATTACATTTTCTTTTAAAATTAAAGTCACAATCTAGTTTAATGAGAGCCACTATCGTGCGTAGACTCTCATTTACATCTCATGGAGCCCTAAATTATTTTTGTACTGACGTGGACCCCTTACAGGTCGTCATAGACCCCTGTTTCTATATAGACCACTTTGGGAATCACTGTTCTAAACTACAAAAACTGCGGTAATATATCTTAAGCAAAATATGTAAGTAAGGATTGGCTAGAGTTTAATATGTTGTGCTGAATTAGTGAGAGTTGCGAAATATGCAATGGAAAAATAGTACACAACATAGTTATATTACTCAAAACATAGTTATTGATTTTGCCTTGTCTTAAAGAGCCATGAATTTTGTATCTTATTTGATGAATCTAATTCAGTTTCCATATTTTCCTGTATATAATCTACAGCGTTGTGTTATCCGCAAAGCTTTTTTTAAAAGTAAAAATAAATAAATAACGTTGCATAATCCACGACAATTTTTACAGCAAAGAGTCCAAAATATATACTGTCAATGTACTGTTAGATAAAAAAGATTATTTACGATTTCTTTTGGAGTACAACATTTTTTTGAAATTGTTTTTTTTTTCAACAACTGGATTTTAGTTTCGTTGATTTAGCAACAGTTGTTCTTTCTTTGTGCTCGAAAGTTTGAGACGTAATGAAACAGCTTTGATTTGTGAACGTTTTTTATTTTATTAATAATCTGTTATAACATTTTTTTTCGTTAAAATTTCTTTAATTTATGTACTTTTAATATTTTTAAATTAAGTTTATAGTTTTATAGTTTTCATTTTTCAAGTAGGAAGATGCATCGGTTTTCCTGCTAAGTCTAATTTTTGTTTTGCTTGTATTTTATTTGATTATTGCGAACCATTTCTGGGTTTAGATTTAATTCTGTCGTTTCCTTTCAGCTTAAAAAATTCTGATTTATTTTGGTTCAATGTAGCGTCACGTTTATTATTCTTTTTTGATTTTGACCTTTATATGTTTACATTTGATTCTTCTGTACTGTTTCTAACCTGGCGTTGCACAGGCTTTTACTGAGTGTGTAACTTAAAATTCCCTTTTTCAAAATTTTTCAGTTTTCTTTGTTTGCCATTTTTCTTTCCATACCCCTGGCGTTGCACGAACATTTTTGTATGCATAACATTGTCATTTGAATTCCCCTTCCCCTCTCGCTGTCAGCCCTTCCTGGTGTGCGTCTGTGATTTTTATATTAACATCATTACAATTCCCTTTTTCGAAATGTCTTCCACATATTTCCATTGTCAGACACATTTCTTTTATCTCTATAGCCCGGCGTTACAGTTGCTTTTTGAAGTGTATAGAACTATTTCCCTCATCCTCCTGCCCGTTCAGAAAAGACTTACCTTCAAATCTCAATCAATGACTTATAAAAAACAATATTGCTTTAGTTAAAAAGTTATAAATTTAAACAAATAAAAAGAAAACGGTTCTGATGCTAACAGTGAAAAAAATACTTTCATCATTTTTTAATAATAAAGAATTTCTAAAATTTCAGATTTTCATTAATCAGTCGTTACATACAGTTAACTAAAAATGTTTCAAAAACTGTATTTTTATCTAAAAGAACTAAAATGCCTGTCCTTTGTACGGGTTAAGTCTTAAAAACATAAAAAATTCTCCTATGATACCAATTATATTTTTTTAGGGAGGGTAAAACCGAACAATGTATGAAGTTGTATAACCAAAAAATAAAATATTTTTTCGGATAAATATTTACATTGTAAATAATTTTTAAAAAATTGCATTTAACCTTAAAGTAAATAATAATTTAACAAAGACAAATATTTCAATGTAGGAGAAAGTTAGCATGCTAGAAAGTAAATAATAATTTAACAAAAACACACACACACAAATATTTCAGTGTAAGAGAGAAAATTAGCATGCTAAAGAGTAAATAGATGTAGTGAGTTTCTGCTATGGGAACTATGGGGGAAATAACCTGCAATAGATAAACCAAAAAAAAAAAATTGATGATAAACTTATTCACTAAATGCTATCATAAATGAAAAATATTAGGAAGCCTTCAACTGGAAAAAAATTCAATTAGTATTACATGAGGTATGGGTGCAATACTATCTAACATCTCTGTAATGCATCTAATATAGAGTATTAGATGTAATTCAATACTAAAAACAATTTAATTAGTATGAAATAAAATCAAAATCTACCTCAAACGGATAAGACAGGTCCCCTTTGAAATAGTCTAGAACCAACAACAGTATGGAATAAAACAAATAATAAACCGTATTATTCAAAAATTTATTGAAACAATATTTTTTTGCCATATTTCTATTAAAAGTTATAATTTGATTCCCCCCAAAGAGCAAACAAATGAGTACATACAGTAGCGCACACAGGAATTTTCCATTCTTGTATCACGCTTCTTTTGATTTTTGTCGATTTTCCGAAACAAAAAACAGTAAAAAACTAATTATTGAATAAATAATTAGCATTAGTTTATCAAATTAATAATTAATAACAAATATTTATTTAAATTTTACGTACTATATACTTAGAATTATAATCAATCGGAAAAAAATCAAGGGCTTTGGGGGGGGACCCCAGGACACACCTCTTGTGTGCGCCACTGAGTAATGGGATGGGGGATGGCTTTATACGTGCTGTTCGTGTGAATAGCATCTTCAATTCTATTGTTCAAGTTGGTTATAGTTTGGTCGATATCGTTCTTATTATAGATGGTTGGGTTTCCGGGGATAGACTCAGGCAGTACGGCTGGGAAGTTATGCCAATTTGGGAAGGCGAAGGTGCTGAAAGGTGGCGACGTGTTTAGACTAATGTCGAAGTTAACGAGGTTATGGTCACTTGTCATTTCAGGCATGGAAGTAGCTGACATATTGTGAAGACCCTTAGCTAGTGCGAAGTCAAGTGTTGCATTTGATCCGGAGGATGACGTCCGCGCTCCGATCATGTATGTAATTTTCCTGTTCTTGGACACGAGTTCTAAAGGTCTGGCAGTTCCATGAGGTGATTCGTAATGATGTATAGTCATTGCGTACTCTATTGAATGATGTCATTGTAAACATAGTGAAGGAGGGCAGATAGGCGAGCTGATCTGGCTTTATGATTTTTGGCTATTTGGATGAAGTCTTGCAGGCCTTGGAAGAGGTCGACGACTTTCGAGGATCTCTGAGCTAGGTGAAGAGGTCAGTACTGGTTTGAGTGCCTGGTTGCTGAAGTTATTGGGAGTTGGAGGGGATAGGTTCTGGCTGCACGGTTGGAATGGAGGCTTTAATTTGACTCAGGCTGACTTGTCTGGGTACAAATAGAAGTAGAGTGGTTTTTTCAGTTTGGGTCTTCGCTCTCTGTTCCCTCACGTTAACTGCAGGAGGAGGAGGGGGCTCAATTATTTCCCCCTGGTTTTGAGAACGCTTTTCTTTTTCGGCCTATTCTGTGGGTTTTTTGGACACTCTAGGTAACTTGCTGGAGGGTCACCATCAGAGTGGCAGCATTTAGGAGGTTCATCTAGGGTTTTCTTACAATCCTTCGTCAAATGGTTACCTGCGCATTTATTGCAGCGGGGGCTCTTGTACAGTACTTCGAGGAATGGAAGAATCCTTGGCACATGTAACATTGAGGAGGGCCATACTTCCTGAGAACCTCCACTTTTATTTTCATATTGTTGAGCTCCATGATCTCTTATGGAGTGCTCTATTGTTCTCAGACCTGGTGCAGATTATAACAGAGGCATGGGGGCTCCTCTCTCTCTCTCTCTCTGATTTCCTATTAATCATGTTGTTGTGCTTCGTTTCTTATAATGCCAATAGGCTGCGATAATACATATGTATCGAACAATTTCAATTATAAAATTCTGCGAGCTGCATCTACCCGATGCTCGGCGTTGGAGGAAGAAATTCAGACTCGAGCCAGTCAATTAAAGTAACTGAGTTTATTCAGAACTACCGAGTGAGAGTGAGCACGTGTGGCTCCACCCCTTTTATACACAGAACATAATCACATCATAGTCACACAACCTCTTCACAGTTACAAAAACGTGTCGCCATGCAGCCACTCATTCACACAAATCATTTTTATTCACAACATACTCCCCCCTTTGAGACTTGGGGAGAGTCTCAAACCTACATAGTCACACAACCTCTTCACAGTTACAAAAACGTGGCGCCATGCAGCCACTCATTCACACAAATCATTTTTATTCACAACATACTCCCCCCTTTGAGACTTGGGGAGAGTCTCAAACCTATAACAGTTATAATTCAAAAGATCAAGTCTCTTCGGTTCTTTAACCAATCTTCCAGAAGAAGTATACTTTTTTTATAATTGCATCATTAGTATTCATGACCTTTTCAGGTTTAGTACTTTTAACAGAAATTGATTCCTCTTTCAACTCCTTATCGCTATTAGCTATCGCTTGTACTTCCAAAGGGAAGATACGTTGCACGAGGCGTATTACTGTTCCATGTTGAGTTTTTAGCCGAACTGTTCGAATTTCCCCATCTCGACCAGGGATTAATTTTATAATCTTAGCTATAGGCCAAAACAAACGTTTCTTATTGTCGTTTCCAATTAAGACCATTTCCCCAATTCGGGGTTCCCGCTCCCGATTATCATTCTGTTTTTGTATTAGCTCACTTAGATATTCTTTCCTGAAACGTTGTCTTAAATCACTTAAAAGTTTAATTCTATATTTCATTCTTTTTCTTAAGTCTCTCGAATTCAATTCGTCAATATCGGTAGTATCGGAACAGCGATTCTCTCTATTAAAAACATTGCTGGAGTAAGAGGGATCAATTCCTGTGGATTTTCAGATATGTAAGTTAAAGGTCTACTGTTGATTAAAAATTCGCAATCACAAATCACTGTAGACAATTCTTCATAGGACAATATTGATTTTCCAAGAGAACGTCTCAATAGTTCCTTGATAATGCGAACCAACCTTTCCCACCAGCCTCCCCACCATGCGGCGGTGGGTGGTATAAATTTCCAAACTATTTTTTGAGTTGATGTTTCTCTCGATATATTTTATGCCAATTCAATTTCGCAAGGTCATTGAAAGCACCTCGGAAATTAGTACCGTTATCACAGTAAATTATCCTGGGCCTCCCGCGCCTGGCAATGAAACGCCTAAGGGCTAGCAAAAAGGCATCAGAAGATAAAGCGTTTACTAATTCAAGATGTAGTGCGCGATAGACGGCGCAAGTAAATAATGTAATCCATACCTTTTCGCCGGTTTTTAAAAACAGAGGTCCAGCTAAGTCAATTCCTACAACTTCAAATATCGCGCAATCATTCACACGGTCTGGTGGTAAAGGTGATGGTCCGCTTGACAATGATTTCACTTTAAAACGAGCACAAATAAAACATTCATTCAAAATACTCTTAATAGTTTTTCTAGCTCTGATAATCCAGAACCTTTCTCTAATTAATGATTGCATTATTTGGATTCCTGCATGACAGTTCTTTTTGTGTATAGATCTAATCAAAAGTTTTGTAAATTCACATGTATCAGGTAACAATATAGGATACAAAAAAGAACTTTCATCGTTTCTTTCAGTTATTTTAGATTTTACTCTTAAAATATTATCATTATCAATAAAAGTAACAAATTTTAAAGATTCAACATCAGGTAAATAATATGTCTGAGTTAAACGAATCAATTGTTTCTCAGAATTTTCAATTTCAGCAACAGAAAGTTCATGTTCCTTACATTTGTTATAGTCTTTGCGACAATTATTTACAAATCTTAAAATCCATGCAAATGCTCTTATCATTTTATCATAATCAGACACATTACATATAAGCAAGGGGGGTACATCGTTTGCTAGATCAACATTCGCATTTTTAGTTTTCTTTCTACATTAACTTCTTGAGGCTCGCAACTGATTTCACCATCTGGCCAATATTCCGAATTTTGTTTCAACCAGGAAGGCCCCTCCCACCATCTAGAACTAAGCATTTGTCGTGGAGAACAACCACGAGATAGTAAATCCGCGATATTCATGTTTTCTGGAACATACTTCCATGACTGAATTTGAGTTAGTTGTCTAATTTCCTTTACCCTATTAGCTACAAAAACTGACCAATTTCCATATTCTTTAATCCACCAAAGTGCTATTGTGGAATCGGACCAGAGTAACTTTCAAGTCCGGCATATTAAGCGCTTTCAAAATAGAATTTACAAGTTGAGCACCTACACAACAAGCCATCAGTTCTAGACGCGGTATACTCAAAAGTTTGAGAGGAACTACTCTAGACTTCGCTCTAACGAGAATTACGCTAACTCTAGAATCAACTATTGATCGAGCAAAGACGCATCCCGCATATGACCCCCAGCTTGCATCAACAAATACATGTAATTCAGTAAAAATATCAATTTCCATACAACGTGGTACAGTTACATCTTTCAAAATTTGAATTTCATTAAACCATTTCATAAATTTGTTTACAATATTCTGAGGTAGTTCCTGATCCCATGCCTTTTTCATTTTCCATATTTCCTGCAATATTAATTTTGGGAGCAATGTAGACGGCGCCAACATTCCAATGGGATCGAAAACTTTTTGCATCGTAGATAAAACTAATCGTTTCGTTATTTTCACTTCGCACGTTAATGAGTCGAAATTCGTGCAACATTTCAAAACATCATTATCCAAGTCCCAGATGATACCCAAAATAAAAGTTTCGCCTGAGTGTTTATCAACACTTTTACTCGCCACATTGCTCTCAAAAATACGTAAATTAAAACATCCTTCCGACATAATTAATTTAGTCTTCTCAATAAATATCTCTATTTCATCAGCACTGAAAACGCCAGTTACACAATTATCAACATAAAAGGAAGATTTTAACTTTTGTGCAACTTCCTTACATTCGGAATTACAGTTTTCCAAAAGATGCATTCAATAAGTAAGGGCTTGAAGACACCCCAAACACAACTCGACAATGCCTGTACACTAATTGTTTTTCATTGCATGGGGAAAAAAATCTGAGATAATCTCTTATCTTTTGGTGCAACAGATAGGATCAAAAACGCCTTTTCAATATCGGCTACAATTCCGACTGGTTAAATTCTAAAACGATCTAAAATGTCAGGTATCAGTTCAATAAGGTTTACGCCTTTATATAAACAGTCGTTCAAAGATGGTTTCCCTTTTTCACGGGCCGAAGCATCGAATATGGGTTGGATTTTTGTATTCGCACTATCTAATTTAATCACAGGTCTATGCGGTAAATAATGGCATTCATTGTTCAATTCTACTTCCGGCACACGTTCAATGATACTTAAATCTTCCCATTGCCTAAACACACTTTTATAATCCTCAAAAAATTTACAGTTTCTTAATTTATTCATCATCCGTAGATGTCTTTTCCATGTTAGTTCTTTGTTACTGGGCAAATTTTCAGAGTTATATTTCCATGGGAGTTTAACTTCATATCTTCCATCGGGAAGAATTTTCATTTTATTCTTAAAATCGGTTAATTCAACATTTTCTTTCGTATTCTCATTAAGTAAGGGATTCGTTAAGTTCCCATACTTCTTTAATGCTAACATTCCGAACATGCAAAGACGATGTTGTTAACATAACGTTTTTATCGTTCGAACATACTTTTCCAATTACCGTCCATCCTAGTTTAGTTTCAATAGCTGTTAAACCCGAATCAAATTCAATTAAATTCCCAGTCAATAATTTTCCTATATTATCAGCCCCAATCAAAAGCCCAATTTCCGTTTCTTTACAATTTAAATCCGATAAAATAATTTCTTTATTTTTTAACTCATTTAAAATACGCTTATCCTCAATCTTAGAAATAAATCCACATATTTTCTTTTCGGATAGCACTTCAAAACAACATGCATAAGAGTGTTTCAAATCACTGACCTCAATAGAATACACGCTGTGATGTTTCGGTTTACTTTCGTTGCCCCCGAATAGAGAATGAGAGAATTATAGTTTCCTCTCTAAGTGGAGTGGCCTTCAAAATACTAGTAACACTTTCACTAATGTAGCTATTTTCACAAGTGGTATCAATCAGAACTCTAACTTTCCTTTCCTGATCTTTAATGCGAATGAAAACGCAGAGAGTTTGAAAGTAAATACTTTGGTTTCTGTTGCAGTTACTTGATAGAGAGTTCTCAGTTTTTATGGAACACAATTTTTGATCATACTTCTTATTTAATTTTGAACACATAATTTCAAAATGAGAATAATTACATTTAGAACAATTAATATCATTTTTAATATCACAATTTTTACTCAAATGTCCAGATCTATTTAAACAAATAAAACAAGCACCTTTTCTTAATAACAATTGTCTCTTAGCATTTAAAGACATTTTTCTAGCATTAAAGCAATTTTCACTGGGATGATATTTCTCACAAAATACACAGTTATTGATTTTCTTACCTGAGGACTTTACGGAACTCGCCAGAGCTGATGCAGTCATTAATTCAGTCGGCTTAACCCTTTCAGTTGGGGAATCTCTTTTTCGGATAGGAGTTCCAAAACCGGATTTTGCCAGCTGCACCATCTCTTCCCCTTGGACTTCCAGGCGAAGAAAAGTCATTAAGTGTTCTAGAGTTCGCGATCCTTTAGCGTCTGTTTCAGTATTCCGTTTTCTTTCCCAGGCCATCAGGATTTCCTCGGGTAAGCAGGACTCTACCAATGGTGTAAGGAAATCTCCATATTTTTCTTGTGTTCGTCCAAGGCTCTCCAACGACCGTAATTTCCCTTCAAGTTCATCGTACAAGGTGGACAAATCAGTTTTCGTTCTTCCAGAAACAGCGTTCTTCATTACTAAATTTTAAAGTTCACGTACGTAAATTTGTACTAACAAATCTTCACGACCGAATCTCTCTTTTAATTGATCAATGGCTTTAGGATAATTTTCCGGCGTTGCAGGGAAACTCAACACTAATCGTTCTGCTTTCGATTTCGGTTCCACGGATTGCAATAAATATTGCATTTTGTCTTCTTCCGCAATGCTTTTATCATTGTGAATTTTCTGAAACTGACTCCAGAAGGCCAAAAAGTCTTTAGCTTCACCGCGGAACTTCTTCAGTTCGATTTTGGGTAATTTAAAGCTTCTCTTTTCAGTTTCGGTAGGAACAACGGTTCCTCGTACTTTCAAATCTACTCGAGTACATATTTCGATGTAGCGGTCACGGTAGTTTTCTGCGTCTTCCATAGCATCTAAATATTCTTGCTTGGCATCTTCTGTATCCAAGAGTTGTTCAGAAATTTGATTCTGACAAGTGTCGAGTCTCTGAAATTTATCCATAACTTGAGTTTTCAGAATCGAAAGTTGATTCATATCGATGTTTTCTTTTATGAGTTCGGTTTCAATCTTTTTCAGACTGAGAGAAAATGCTGTTCTCAGGCCTTTTCTTGCCGCTTTCAAAGCATTCACTTCCATTTTATAGTTCAAAAAGTTAAGTTCAATAGTTCAAAGTTCAAAAATTTAAATTCGGTTTCAGTTTCGCTTCCAACCAACAACCAGTCCCGCCGAGGGTACCAAAAAACTTATGTATCGAACAATTTCAATTATAAAATTCTGCGAGCTGCATCTACCCGATACTCGGCATTGGAGGAAGAAATTTAGACTCGAGCCAGTCAATTAAAGTAACTGAGTTTATTCAGAACTACCGAGTGAGAGTGAGCACGTGTGGCTCCACCCCTTTTATACACAGAACATAATGACGTCACACAACCTCTTCACAGTTACAAAAACGTGGCGCCATGCAGCCACTCATTCACACAAATCATTTTTATTCACAACATGAATACTTATTATTTTTTTTTTTTTTGACCAAATGGTCATGCTATGCAGTTGGAAATAGGCAAGTAGTACTGCTGAAATGTACCAATATTCAGGTGATAACTTAGTTTTATGCTATACTTATTATTGAGCTGGGTGTTGTGATATCAACATCAGATGGATTGTACAACCGTAGATTGATAGTATCACTAATGTTTTGTTTTGCCAGAATTGCAAACATGAGGTCCTTACAACTGTTAAGTACTAAAATTTGTAAAAATTTTTTGCAAAGTTGACTTTTTAAAAGTCAACATAAAGTTAGTAACCAAAATGGAAGCAAAAATTTTTCAGATACAGCTTAAAGGTTTAAAGAGAAAGTGCCCTCGGGCCTTCTTGATGCTGATAGTAAAGCTATGACATCATGAATATGAAATGAAATAGGATATCGGATGGTATGAAAATATCTTTAAAAGTAGCTAGAGAGAGAGAGAGTACAGTAATTAAGTTAGGCCTTGCAAGAAGGGTAGTTGTTCCATTACGCAATCACCACATAGTATTATAACCACACTAATATGTAAGAAATAATCATGCACGAAAATAAAAGGATACATAAATTTAATGAGCCTTAAAATAAAAAAACAGACGTGCAGAAAACAGATTCTATTATTATTTAAAATCACAGCTATTTTTAAAAACAAAATGTATTGATTTAATATGGAACCTGTATTTCCTGAACACACACATACAAAACATTGAGCAAACTTTGGTATCACCCAAATCACTTAAAAATTGAATTTAAAAAAAAATCTAAAGCGAATTTCGAAAAAAACTCTTCGTAGTGTATACATAGCATTATGACCTATAGTATTTCTGTGCCAAGTTTTATACTTCTAGGTTGCTTAGTTTGGCCGGAACAGGTGAAACACACACACAAACTCTTTTATAAGTATGCATGAACCACCTAGCATTTATTAAATTTGTTGAAAGTAGCATGTGTTTAAAAATTTTGCATAATATGTCAGTAACGTAATTTTTCAAATGTGTACATTGAGATATTTTTTAAGTAAACTAAAAGTTTTACGAAGGATAGTATTTTTTAATTGATAACTTTTTCAGTGAGTTTCAAAATTCTATCTTGTGTTTCATTGTATTTTAAAACACACAAAAACAACATTTAAATTTAATGGGAATAATTTATATTATAAACTTACTTAAAATAATGCTAAAGGAGTAAAAGCAATTAAGTTTTTTGTTCTTCCACCAAAGAATATTTTATATTTTTTCAATAACTGAGTTAAAGTAGTTTAATATACATTTTTGTTTTGCTAAAGTTTTATTTGATTATTCCGAACCATTCCTTGGTTTGGATTTAATTCTGCGGTTTCTTTTTCACCTTAAAAATTTGTGATTTATGTTTAAGGCTGTATCACGTTTATTATTCTTTTTTTCATTTTGACCTTAATATGAAAGAAGTAGATTTAATTTTGTCTCACTTCTTTTTCAGTTTAAGAATTTCTGATAACTTTAATGGTGCTTTTTCAAAAATTTCACATTCTTTTTTTAAAAAAATGAGACTTAATTAAATCTAAAACCGGAAACAATACAGAAGAACAAAATGCAAATATATAAATGTCAACATGAAAAAAAAATAAACGTTACTCTGCTTTAAACCAAAATAGAAATAACAAAATGAACACAGTTGTGACTACACAAAAAATAAGAATTTTTTAAGCTGAAAAAGAAGTTACAAAATTAAATCTAAGCCATAAATGGTTCAGAATAATTGAATAAAATATAAGCAAAACAAAAATGTATATCGCACTAATTTAATTTAGTTATTGAAATAATAAAACGTAGGCTTAGAGCTTGAAGAGCAATGCATCTTCTTCCTGGAATACAGTTTTAAAATAAAAGCTATTAGATATACTTAAAATACCTAAATCAAAAAAAATTTTAACTTAAAAAGAAAATGATGTAGCAGATTACTGCTGAAAAAAAAATGTTAAACTAAAAGCTGGTATCTCAAATTTTCGAGCGCAAAGAATTCTAAAGCAAATACACTGTGTTGCAAAACGAACAAGCCTAAAATCCAGTTGGAGAGAAAAAAAATCGGAAAATTACTTAAAAATTTAATTTAGAAAAATCTAAATCGAATTCTGAAAAAACCTTCTCGTGGTGCACATCATTAGGACCTGGAGTAATTATGTGCCAAGTTTTATACTTTTGGGTTGCTTAGTTTGGGTGGTACAGGTGAAACACGCACACAAATTCTTTACTTTATTAGTATAGATAAAACATGTAAGAATCTGTTGTTTTGATATCGTGGCTCAAATTTTGCTGAGGTAACGCCGATACCTAACTACCTTTTTCCTTTATTGGCAAATTCCATGTTTTTCCATTGTAACAAATAAGGAGAAAAATGTAACTAAAGAAAATGACAATTTAAACTAATTGGGATTAAGAGAATGCCAATATTGTGTGTGATTGTTAAGTTAAATTTTCTTTTTACGTACGAGATTTTTTGACATGTTTTTTTTTTGTTCTGAGCTGCTTATGGTAGTTTCATCAAGACCTTAATTCATATACTTAAAGTAGCTTTTTGGTTTGAATTAATATAATTTCTACTATACTTAAGATTACTTTTATATTTATTTGTTTATTTTATTTCTTTTTCAATTTTAAATATTTAAGATTTCTTTTATGTGTTTTTTCTTGTTCAAAATTGTTTGTGACAATTTTATCAAACTTGGAGCACACTTTTTCTGTTTTATAGATAAGCCTTTAATTTAAATAAATATTATATTTCCTATTTCAGTGTCACAGTTTCATATTTTCTGAACTATCCTTTTCTTGCTTTTTGTAGGTACAGTAGTTATGTGATACTAAGACTCAAAAGTTAGTTTTTCAGCCAAATAATAATTTGCGAGGCTTTTTGTAAACAGAATCATAGATCATGATTACCTATTCATCACACAAATGTCATAAGTTTTTTTTTTTTTTTTTTTGGAATCAATAAAACTACACCTTTACTTCTCGTCTGCTTTTATTCTCATCTCATAGAGATTTGTTTGCAAAAAAACATCTGTTATAAAAACAATGGATAGGTACTGAAACTATGGATGCAATTAAATGCACATCAAAGTCATTTTCCTCTTTTGATTTTCCTTCTGACAATCTGTTCTTGATGCTAATTGCATATATACACATGCATTGTATGCATTTTTTACGTATAATTGTTACATATCTATGCTATCTTCAGTCATTGAATAAAGATTACTGCTATCTCTATGACTGATAAGAACTCATGTTTGTTTTAAATTTTAAAAAGTCAGAATTTTTTTTTAACAAGGAGCTATTTGCGGAAACTATGATGAGGTGAACCTTGTAACAATATTTTCATATTTTCTTTTGGATTCCTTTGAATTCAATGTTGACCAGAATTTTTGTCATGACTTAAATTTGCTTCTGACAATCTTGCAAACCTGAAATCTATATTTTTTGTGATTTAAAAAACGTTTGCAGAAAAAACGATGCACTTTGAAAAGATTAAATTCAGTGTTGAAGTGATTTTACTTGTCATGCCATCATGATTTAACATTACTTCTTATAATCTGTTCATCGCATAGTTTCTTGGAGATCATATGCATATTTTACGTTATACAATTATCACTATAGCTATTTATCATTATATGTACTTATTCATTTGTGCTCTTTGCAATCAAATGATAATTTCTTGAGAAATATTGCAAAAAAGTATTGTTTCAATAATTAATTTTTTAGCAAAATGGTTTATTATTTGTTTCATTCAATACTGTTGGTGGTTCTGAACTATTTCAACAGGGACCTGTTTTAGGTAAATTTTGATTTTAGTTCATACTAACTAATTTTTTTTAATATTGAATTACATCTAATACTCTATATTAGATGTATTGCAGGGATGTTAGATAGTATTGCATCCATACCTCATGTAATGCTAATTGAATTTTTTTCCAGTTAAAGGCTTCCTTATATTTCTTATTTATGATAGCATTTAGTGAATAGGTTTATCATTAACTTTTCCTTTCGGTTTATTGAAAGTTATTTCATCCATAGTAGAAACTTATCACTTCTATCACTTTTCTGTTATAATTTTTATTTATATTTGCATCCATTCATATTTATTTACTTTTTAAGCACATGCTAATTTTCTCTCTTACATTGAAATATTTGTTTTTGCTAAATTGCAGTTTGTTTAAAATTATTTGTAATGTGAACATATTCATTTGAAAAAAATATTTTTAATTTTTGCTTATACTACTACATACAGGGTTTTTTTTACCCTTCCTAAAAAAGTATTATAATAGGTGAATTTTGTGTTTTTTTTTAAACTTGACCCATGCGAAGAATAGGCATTTCAGCTATTTCGGCCAAATTAAGCAACCCAGAAGTCTGAAACTTGGCACGTAGAAGCTGTAGGTCACTATACTATTAACTTGAAGAGTTTTTTAAAATTCAATTTTTAAACGATTTTTCAGCAATCTATACTTGTAGAAGATAGAGTTTGTGTGTTTCAGCTATTCCATAAAATGTTCTATTTCATTTTATACTCCTGATTAATCTTGGTTGTTCTATGAGCATCAGGAAAGCCTGATTACACTCTTTGAACCTGTTTCGTCACTATTTGAGTGGACTGTAAAACTGGTTATAGAAAAAAAAAATCAGTCTTTTTCGCAACGCTAAGCCTACTTTATTCGTGCACCCGCTTTTGATGGGGTACAGCTCAACAATGTCTACTTTTACAAATTTTTTACAGATATCGCTACAGTGCGCTGATGACGTAACATTCCGCCCGGCGTTAAAATATACAATATTTCAAAAAATATACTTAAAAAATTCAATATTTGCTATATAAAGTTTACAAATGCCTAAATGAATTAAATACAAATAAACACAGCATTCTAAAACAAGAAAAAATAGAATATTAAAAAATAGAATAAATACAATATTCTAGAAATATAATATACTTCACATTACAATTTAATTTACATGATTATTTTCTTTTGGTAAGATACATATTTTTGAGATAGAACGTGTGAGAACCCCCGTGGCACTTTTTAGTTTAACGACTCTGAACTTACCGTCTCTTCCATAAATAACCTCCAAGATTCTTGCCATTGCCCATTTGCAGGGAGGCAAATCATTTTCCTTTAAAAGCACTAAACACCCAACGGCAACATTATTTTTTTCGAACTGCCACTTGTTTCTCTGCTGTAAATGAGTAACATAATCATTTTTCCAGCGTTTACAAATAGTTTGTACACACTTTGTTGTATACTGCCACTATATATATAGATAGTCTTATTATCTGAAATATCTAAAATTGCGGGCTCAGGTATTGCATTGATAGGTCGATCAATTTTAAAGTGCCCAGGAGTTAAAACTTAATATTCATTGATATTATCTGACAATGGGACTAATGGACGGGAATTAAGTATACCTTCAATTTGAATTATTATTGTCTCGAATTCTTCGAAAGTTATTTTACTATTAAGAAGTTTGACTATTAAGTGTTTGAATGATTTTACACCTGCCTCCCACAAACCCCCGAAATTAGGAGAGCGAGGTGGGATAAATTTCCACTTGATAGCTTCTGAAGCAAAATAATTTGATAATGTCTCGTTTTTGTTACAAGTTAATTTTATGAAACGATTTAATTCTGCAGCTGCGCCTTTAAAATTTGTTGCGGTATCTGACATTAATGTAGAAATGCAGGCACATAGCCTCTTCAAAGCTGCAATAAATGCTTCAGTTGTTAAATCAGTCACTGCCTCTAAATTAATAGCCTTTGTAGCCAAGCATACAAAAATCGCAACATAAACTTTTGAAAATATTCCTTTTCTCTGATTTTTAAATTTTATTTGAAAAGGTCCGCAAAAATCCACTCCAGAGTTTAAAAATGGCGCACTTGGAGTTACTCTCTCTGATGGTAGATTTCCCATTATTTGATGTACCCCAGTAGGCTTCTGTCTAAAGCATGCAATGCAATCATGAACTGTTTTTCGTGCAATACCCTTGCCATTAATGGGCCAAAACTGCATTCTAATTTGATGTACTAAACCCTGAGCACCAATATGAAAAAACTTCTTATGCATATGCTCAAGAAGTAATTTAGTAAATTTATGTTTACTATGTATAATTATTTGGGGTTTTGCTTGAAATGGTAAATCAGCATTAGTAAGCCTTCCACCAACTCTGAGTAAAGAATTCTCATCTAAGAAAGGATCTAAAGCCGTTAACTTACTTGTTTTTGAAACACCATTACCTTTTTTCAAGGCATCGATTTCTGCTTTAAACTCACTTAATTGTGCTATTTTAGCTAAAAATTCCGTACTCCTCTTTATTTCATCTGCAGTTAAATACTTGTTCTTATTACAAGACTCCTTAGCTCTGATATTATTAATAAACCTAAAAATAAAGCTAAAAATTTAATTAATTTCATGAAATTATGTGTAACATTAAAGAATTTATCATAAAAATTTGAAGAACACTCAGTAATTGAAAGTGTCACAGCACATTTTAGTTCATCTCTGTAAGAAGGATCAAGAAAAAGCTGATTGTCCTCGTATTCATCAGTTTGTAAATCTGGACCCGAGAACCACATTTCGTTCTTTAAAAGTTCATCTACATTGCAGCCTCTAGAAATTAAGTCGGCAGGATTGTTCTTCGAGCTCACATGTTTCCAATGATAGTCTTTTGAAAGTGTTTGGATCTCCCCCACCCTGTTGCTGACAAATGTTTTGAGTTTATGAGGTTCAGTCTTTATCCACGCTAAAGCAATCGTTGAGTCCGTCCACATCCAAATTTTATTAATAGGTAATTGTAGAATTGGGGCGCAACCTTTTTGACTAATCTCGATAGCAGTAAAGCTGCAGACCGTTCTAACCTCGGTATGGTGAGTGTTTTCAAGGGAGCCACTCTGGACTTGCTGCATAATAATCTAGTTGGAGACTGTCCAGATTCGTTGAAACATTTTATGTAGACAACAGCAGCATAGGCACGTTCTGATGCATCGGAAAAGCCATGTATTTCAATCCGTATTGTTGCAGGAAGTAGAATGCACCTTGGGATTTTGAAGTTATATACTTTCGATAATTTTTGGTAGAAGTTCTTCCACTATTCCATTGCATCTGGTGATAGCTGTTCACTCCAATCTAATTTTATTTTCCAAAGCTCTTGGATGAATATCTTAGCCTTCGTAACAATGGGTCCAATCAGGCCCAAAGGGTCATAGAGCCTTGCAATTTCTGAAAGCACGTCTCTTTTTGAGAAGTTGACTTTGTCACTAATCTTTACTTTGTACGTGAGACAATCCACCTTTGGATCCCATAGAATAACTAACGTTTTCACTGGAGCATCCTGAAATTCCTTATCAAACACGTAGGAAGATGCTGATAAATCTTTCAACAGTTCTCGGCTATTTGACACCCCTTTGTGTAGCTCAAAACCTTCTCTCATTAATAGTTGAGATAATCTGGTTTGGAGTTTTTTTGCACCCTCTAATGTAGACTCCCCAGAAAGAATATCATCAATATAACTATCATTACAAATCACATCTGCTGCGTCAGGAAATTCCACCTTTTCTTCATCTGCTAAGGCCTTTAAGGTTCTGATAGCTAAAAATGGTGCAGAAACTGTCCCATAGGTTACGGTAGCTAGTTTATAAGTCTTGACTGGAGCATCTGCACTAGTCTCCACTTAATTCGTTGTAAATCCCTTTGATTAGGATCAACAAGTATCTGCCTGTACGTTTTTTTAATATCTGTACTAAACACGTATTCGTGTTTTCTAAATCTACTGCGTATGAAAAAGAGATCTTGTTGAATAATTCTTCCGTTTAGTAAAATGGAGTTTAGAGAAAACCGCTTGTTGTTTTTGCACTTGCATCTAAGACATCTCTCAATGGAGTGGATGCCTTCTCTCTGGTTTGTATACAGAGTGATGAGGAATGTAATAAATCTTATCTAATTCTTCATTTTTAATCTCCTCCATATAGCCCAAAAGTTCATATTCACTCATAAATTCTTTATACAAAGCTCCCATTGTATTGTTTTTGTTTAATTTTTCCCCAATACCATTTAGTCGCTTGACCGCATTCTCTTTGGAATATCCTAATAATGTTTCTGCATTTTTCTTTATGGGTAACCGAACTATAAGTCTTCCCGTTTTATCTCTTTTATAGGTACTAACAAAATGTTCCTCACAATAAATTTCCTCTTCACTTTTTGTTATTTCCTTAGAATCATCTGGAAGTGATTCCAGTTCAAATAATTTCTTTACTGTTATATCTAAGCTTGGTTCACTTATTAAACAACAATTGGCTTGTTGTTGTGACTGAGGAAGGGAACCTGTGTCTAAATAGCCAAATTTTGTATTTTGTAAAATTACATTTCCCTCCTGCAAATAATGTTGTTTTGGATTTAAAATTTCAAAAAATAGTTCACTTCGTATCAATATATCTATTTGACCTGGCATATGGAAATTAGAATCTGCCAGCTCAATCGAAGCTGGAATATTTAAATCCGACATATTTAATTTCGATACAGGAATCGCAACGGTAATTTTAGGTAAAAGTGAAAATTGTGCAATGCGTGCAAAAGTATATAATCCCGATTTAAAACTTCAATATTTGCTGAATACTTCGAGGATTGCGTAATTTCGTTATGCCTGTTTTAGGTTGGTTTGCAGATCTAAATTTAAACCCCAGCTTTCTTGCTGTGTCTTCTCTCATAACGCATATCGTAGACGCATTATCTAATAATCCTCTTAACTTAATTCTATATCCATCAGCACTTTTAACGAAAATCATGAATATATTTAATAAAACACATTTATTTCCATAAGTCAATACAGCAACTTCTGGCTGACCTACAAACCGAGTAGGATTCGAACTGGTCTCTATTCCCCTTTCCCCTACAGTGTGATTTTTAACTGCAGAGCAAAGTTCATTAGAATCGTGAAGCAATGAATTATGTAATCCTTTGAAACCACTAACTGTGCATTTGTATTTAGACATGCAGGCACGAGAATGAAGTCTGAGGCAATTTATACAAAGTTTGTAATTGCTAACAAATTTCTTCTGCACTCCACAGACATATTTTGAAATGCAATACATTTATAAAGAGGATGAGAATTTCGACATAGAATACAAGGTTTAACATTTATTTTTTTACTATTAACTACCAGCGATTTGGCTTTAGTTGACATTGCAGTATTTTTATTGATCATTTTAGTACTAGGAATGCGAGCAATGTTTTCTAACACGGCACTTCGCTTTTCTAAAAATTTCATAATAGAATGAAATGTAGGCACTTCTGCTGTTTTCAACGAAAGTTCGAATTGTTTTCTAGATTCTTTGTCAATTTTTTGAAGAATTATATTTACTAAAATTATATCTGATAGATCATTCTGCTCATATTTCAAAACTTTAAGTGCTCTAATGTTTTTATTGATACAATCCATTTAAGCGCGCAATTCTCTTTGGCTGATTCGCTAAAAAATTTTCATAATTAATTATCTCAAGGACATGAGAATCTATCAACTGTCGTTTGTTTTCCTAAAGATCTTCTAATGCTTTAAAGAGGGAATCGAAACTATCGCTATGCGACTCCAAGAGCTTTGCTTCTCCTTTTAGAGATGCTCGAATATAGTATAGTTTTTGAGAATCATTCAGTTGCTCATTCTTACTTATTAAATTAATAAATTGATTTTTGAAATTAGAAAATTCTGGTATTACACCAGAAAATTCTGGCATTGAAATTTGAGGTAAGCGGATTCTATTTTTATCATTGTCATTTAAATTAATGTTTACACTTTCAGAATTTTTCAAAGAATACATTAAAAGTTTGAGACCTACCTCTGTTGTCTCGATCCGTTGATTTATATCTTCAATGTCCAACTGAATGATTTCCAAGCTTTCGAAAGTTTCTATTTCACAATAATCCTCAGCTATTTTATCTAGATTTATCTGTAATTGCTCAATTTTGGTGAGTTTTATTTTGATTTCAGTGAGACTAGTATCCTTTGACACTGTCTTGTCCGAGGTAAAAGCCTCTAACCTAGTTAAAGTTCCTTTGATTGAATCTTTTAAACTATTCAATTTCTCTTCAGTAGCTACGTTGGAGTTATTTTTATTTTCCAATTTTTTACCCATTTTCTTTGGCTTCGTAGGACCAATGTTTCGTCAATATTTGAGTGGACTGTAAAACTTTTTATAGAATAAAAAATCAGTCTTTTTCGCAACGCTAAGCCTACTTTATTCGTGCACCCGCTTTTGATGGGGTACAGCTCAACAATGTCTACTTTTACAAATTTTTTACAGATGGCGCTACAGTGCGCTGATGACGTAACAGAACCTTTTTGCTGTATCTGAACATTTTTTACTTACCCCATGTTTATTAAATTAAACTAATTGCTATTACTGGATTGGCAATATCTGAAAAAAAAACTACCTTCAATTTATGTCAACAACTGTTATTAACCAGATTTTGGCATATCTTCTACATGTTGCTTTTTTTTTTACCTCATAGTTTTTATAACCGATATTTACTTATCTTTTGTTCTCATGAAAGATAGTTAACTTTATTCATCAAGAAGATCACAGAAACTATAGATGGGATTGAATGCTTAACAAAATAATTTTCTTTTGCACTTTAAAATTCAGAGTTAATGCAATTTTTGTCGTGTGGCATCATGGTTTAACTTTCCTTCTTACTATCTATTCTTCGTATAGATTTTTAATGATTTTATGCATGCATATTTCTATGACATTTTCTTTGATTGAAGAAAAGGATTATTGCTTTTCTTCCTCCATCAGCAAATACTGTGTTCTCACATTATAAGAAAATGGATCAGATATTGATCAATGTTGATCAGATTTTTTGTCACATGGCATCCATTTTGTTTATGACAATCTTCAAATATATAAATCTATTTATACCGTTAGTGACCCAAAGGTGTTTGAGGAAAAAAGTTGCAGCTTTATACAATTTTCTCATACTTCTCGTTGGATTTCTTTAAAATTCAGTGTTGATATGATTTTACTTCTCATGTATCACGGTTTAACTTTGCTTCTGATGATATGTTCCTCATTTAGTTTTATGAAGACCATATATTTTGTACATATCATATTGTTCTTATATGATATATACCGGGTGATCAAAAAGTCAGTATAAATTTGAAAAATTAATAAATCACTGAATAATGTAGATAGAGAGGTAAAAATTGAGACACATGCTTGGAATGACATGGGGTTTCATTAGAACAAAAAAAAAAAAGTTCACAAAATGTCCGACAGATGGCGCTGGACAACAAAACGTCAGTGACTGCGCATGAAAATCGCGTAGAAAAGGGGCTGTCGTGAGAGAGAGAATCAGTTGCACCAGCAGTCGCAGCATGTTGACGTTACCTGAAAAGGCACTGTTAGTGAAACTATATTATCAGAATGGGGAATGTGCTAGAGAGAGAGTGCAGCGTTACGTTCCTATCGCCATACGAAGGGGATTCGAAGGGGTAAAGGTCCGTTGACAAATGCAGCTGTGGCGAGAATGATTTCGAAGTTCGAAGCGACGGGTTGTTTAGACGATAGACCCCGTAGTGGCTGCCTGAGCACACTGCGGAATGCTGCTGAGACGGTTAAGGATGAAATGGAGACTGTAGCGGGTTCGTCTATGCACGGGGAAGTCAGCGCCCGTGCAGTCGCACCGGCATTCCATACACTACTGTTTGGTTGACACTTAGGCGTACCCTCCGATGCTATCCGTACAAAATCCATCGGCGTCATGAATTGTTACCTGGCGATTCCGTGAATCGGAGGGCATTTGCGGTGTGGGCGTTTCAAAAGATGGCGGAAGATGACGATTGGTTGAGTAACTTTTGTTGTGGACCGACGAAGCTCATTTCAAGCTCCGAGGGTCTGTCAACACCCACAACTGCAGAATTTGGGCTACTGAAAATCCTAGAACTGTCGTGGAAACTCCATTGCACGACGAGAAAGTCACAGTATGGGTTGGATTTACCACATCTACGGTTATCGGGCCTTTTTTCTTCGAGGAAATGCGTGATTCTGGTTTTGTAACTGCTACCGTGACGGGTGAGCGGTACGCCGATATGTTACAGAATCGCATCATCCCCAGCCTGGCTGATAAACACCTGCTGGAACGTACGATTTTTATGCAGGATGGCGCTCCACCCCATATTGCTAGACGCGTGAAAGATCTCTTGCGCAGGTCGTTTGGTGATGATCGTGTGCTCAGCCGCAACTTTCATCATGCTTGGCCTCCCAGGTCCCCAGATCTCAGTCCGTGCGATTATTGGCTTTGGGGTTACCTGAAGTCGCAAGTGTATCGTGATCGACCGACATCTCTAGGGATGCTGAAAGACAACATCCGACTCCAATGCCTCACCATTACTCCGGACATGCTTTACAGTGCTGTTCACAACATTATTCCTAGACTGCAGCTATTGTTGAGGAATGATGGTGAACATATTGAGCATTTCCTGTAAAGTACATCATCTTTGCTTTGTCTTAATTTGTTATGCTAATTATTGCTTTTCTTATCAGATGAAGCGCCATCTGTCGGACATTTTGTGGACTTTATTTTATTTATTTTTTTTTTTTTTTTTTTTTGTTCTAATAAAACCCCATGTCATTCCAAGCATGTGTGTCAATTTTTACCTCTCTATCTACATTATTCCGTGATTTATTAATTTTTCAAATTTATACTGACTTTTTGATCACCCGGTATATATATATATTTCAATTATCACTATAATTAAATACCATTGTATTTCCTAATTTGTTCGTTCTTTGCAACAGAATAACAAATAATTTTTTAATTAGAATATTGCAAAAAACTATTGTTTAAAAAAAATAATTTTTTATCAACAAGGTTTATAATTTCTCTCATTAGGTTGAGAGTATGGGTTTTTTTAACGTAGGTCAGTTTTACATAGTTTTTTTTTACTTTGGTTCTTACTAATTTTGTCACACACTATTGCATTTCATCTTAATTTTAATATAGACGTTAAGTGGATAACACATCCATTCCGCATGTCATATTAATTTAATGCTGCAGAAAATTTAATTTAATGGTTTATTACAATGTAAGCTTATTTTATCTATTTTTTTTATTTTAGTTTGTACTAATTTAATTTTATTCCAGTTGAAGGCTTCCTAATATGTTATTTATATTATTTTAGTGAAACGGTTTATCACATAATTAATTTTCTTTTGGTTTATCTATTTCAGGTTATTTCACTCATAATTCCCATAGCAGAACTGTTACTACTTTTCTGTTATAATTTTTTTTATATTTTCATTCTTTCATTTCTAATTACCTCTTTGGCATGTTAATTTTCTCTCTTAAATTCAAATATACGTTTTTATGAAATCATCCTTTGTTGTGAATCCAAATTGCGATGTGTGAACACTCATTAAAAAATTATTTTAAACATTTGGATACTCTGCTCTGCAATGGCTTTTACCCTTTTTAAAATGTATTATGTTTGCAAAAAAAGTTCGATTTTATTTATTTTAAAATTTAACCCGTGCGAAGAATAGGTATTTCGGCTATTAAGTAATAAATTGTACAGAATTTATTTATTTATTTATTTTTGTAAAATTCTTTTCTCTATCAGACATTTATTGTTTCCATAATTTCTGAACTTTCAATTTAAATGTCTGTTAATTCCGACGTCTAAAGGCTGTAATTTCTTTGTCAGTCCTGCATGTATTAGTTGCAGAAGCGGACTTCGGGGCATTTTTAACATTCTTATTAAGATATTCTTCATCGAGTTCATAATTAAAAAGCTTTGGGTGGCATTTTTTCAAAATTAGCCTTGTTTTTTTTTCTCCACAATTGAAAATTTGATTCGTCAGCTTTAAACGATCTTGCAGTTTCCCGATTTTCTTCTTCAGTAAGTAGCCTTCTCTATAAAGCTTAGCTCAAAATCAGCCGTTTAACTGAAATGCTTTCACTTCAATATTACGATAGTTGAACGTAAATATTTTCAGGGCGAAACAGCTCAGGACAAGACAGAATGCAAAATGACGTTAGCGACTAGCAACTGTAATATCTTTCCGAGGAACCGAATTCGTTCATAAACGTAATTGAACAAAACTGATTGTAGCTGTAATACGTCAACCGAGACGCAAAGGCTTTCAGTGCCATCTGTTATTTGTTTTATAAAACATAAATGGTATTTCTTTCAAAACTTTCTTGTAAGCTTTTCTGATGAAGAATGTTTTTTCATCACATTATCCACGGCGGCGCATAATACAATGAAATTAGAAACATTTTTAACACTTTGTCCGCGAATTATATACAGGAAAATAAGGTATTCTGTTCTTGATTCATGTTTTGAAATCAACTCGTAAGAAGGATTGAAGGACACGAAAACGGATTGAAAGTGTTTTCCATTTTTTTCACGTTCAATAATGATGGGAAAATTGAAATTTATTTTTCTTTTGTGTTTCTGTTAGAAATTAACCAAAAATTGGATATTACTTGTATATTATTCAAAATTGTTAATTTTGTAACGGGCTCATCGCGTTTTCAACTAAAAACTCCTCTTGGGTTCTTTAGGGCCGAAAAAGGCAAATTCTTTCCAACCAAATCCAGAAGCGACGCGTGAGTATGCAAATTAGGAACCTTTTAAATAGCAGAAGTTTAACGTAAGCGTATGATCTATTGGGAAGTGATTATGCCAGTCTGAGTTTAAGCGTGTAAACTGAAGTCAGAGAAGTAATCCATTATTCTAGTGTGAAGCTATCCGCGTGACAGAACGATCAAGTCAAGGTGGATACTATTCCACGCGAGATCAAGAAAAGATATTTAGGATCCGAGAGGATGGTTATTATCCAAGAGATTAAGGTAGGATAATTCTGTTATCTATTAGCAACTGTGTGTAAGTTGAGATTAGGAATAGGCGGGAATATAGTGATTATAAAGTCGCACTTATTTGGTAATACGTATTGTGTGTTTTCTCACCTCAGATCCGCTACGTTAAAATATAAATACTATCATTGTTAGTGTTTAAGTTAAGATCTTAATAAAAAAAATATATATTAAGGTCATGGCAACGCCTTGTTCTACATTCACTCCCACACCTCTAGGTCACGAAGATAACTTAGAAGTAAGGCATCACCTACGGGCTAATACTTTACCATTTCTTACAGCTATAAAAATTCATTTATTTTATTAAGATTTAAATTTTGCTTACAACTTACATTCAAATTACATTAAAATACACTTTGTTTTAAGATTAACTTAAAGCATTCATGTCTTACTCATAAGATATTACGGGCCGCATGATCTATTCTACATTACGAGAGTAAGGTGAAAAGTTCTCGGCCTGACAATGAAAGACTGCGATATTCTGTTAAAAAATGATTTTATTATTCTACATAATCTTCCCTTGACTTCATTGCACTTCGTCCAGCATTTCTCCGACATCAGTATTCTTTTCCGGAAGTGCGAATCCAGAAGGCTGTGAAAATGTTCATCTATGGCCCTCTCAACTAATTCCTTCTTCATTGGATGCGGGCGTTTTTCAGAAACATTTTTTAAAATTTGGGTACAAATGGAAGTCTGAGGGGGCCAAATCGTGAGAATAAGGGGGACGACTGAACAATCGTACCCCATATCACGCAGTTTTTCATTGACAATGTACCTTTGTGCACAGTTGCGTTGTGCAGGGAAAAGATGTTTTTTTTTTTCTTGAAGACACGCATTTTGCTTCCAGCTGGTTAAGAGGATTGAAGTATTAGTCGCTTGTTATTGATTTGCCTTTTTCGTTTCTAAAGCTATCTGTAGATTTTTCTTTTATTTATTACTTATAGAAAATTGATTTTATTAATATATAAATGTTTTTTAAAAGGATTTTTTCCTTATTATTTCATGACTAAATTAATTATTTAATTAACAAGTACATCGTCTATTATTCTGAATCAAAATACAATTTAGAGACATTTTTAACCATATGTAACGATTGATGGATTCATGAAAATCTGAAATTTATTTTATTATTTAAGTTTCTTAGAAACTATTACTAAAAAAATGATGAAACTTTTTTGTTTTACTTTTAGCATCAGAATCGTTTTCTTTTTATTGCTTCACATTGATAAATTTTGAACTAACGCAATATCGTTTTTTATAAGTTATACATCGAAATTTGAAGCTGTATCTTATCCGGGAGGGGGAAAGGGAACAATAATTTTACACAAAAAAAAACCGGTGTTATGCCGGGCTGACGGTACTTATAAGTACCATTCATTTTAAAATAACATAGAATAATGAATTTTACGAATATTCTGACAATACTTAGCAGGAATATTCTTTGAAAGCCACTCTTTCAAGGTATATGGCTGCACGGGTTCTATGATGAGTATTCTAACATGGAAGGGGCGAATAGTTTTATAGCAGAACTTGCGTTTTCAGTGGATTGCAAAGATTATCATTTTTTTGACACCGAAAAAATAGTTAATTTCAAAATTTAAATGTCTTATTTTTATTGTACGTTAATGAGGATTTAGAAAACGATTTAACTCTTTATTTTAAGTGAACAGTGTACATAATTAATTTTACAGTGAAATATCTTTAATTTATTAATTAGCTCTAACGGATTAAATTTCTTGAAGTTGAGTGTTTTGTTTGTGTATATCCCTTAATTTTCAATGCAGTGATCCAAAGAAAAATATTGTCTGAAAAAAACTGCAGTTAATCATAATGCGGTGGATAAAGAGTTAACGTGCATCGTATCCCTACACGACGGGTCTTTAGTGGTACTGGGCTCGAACTTGTGACAAGGCCATCCACTGTCACTGTGTTTTTTGAAAGTTCAGAAAAAGTATCCACTAAGAATTATGCCGTGAAAGCGTAAGTCTAATCCAGGGGTGTCCAACCCAAATGACCTTGAGGGGCACGTAGGAAAAACATAATCTGGAGGGCCGCACATTAAAATATATACATTTATATCAGATTTGGAAACAAACACATTTATTGGAGTGAAAATTTAAAACGAATTAATATTATTGTTTTCATTATTTTTCATGTATACAGACATAGATAATATAATAATGTTTATATAATATAATAATAAAATGATCAAATAATGTTTAAAATATCAGTTGCCATTTTCTTGAAAATTACAGTGTTCCTTTTGAATTGATCTTTCTTTACTTATTGTTAAAATTTGATTGAGCTGTCATTCTCAAACGATTAAGAATGCATTGCCTTTTATCTTAACCGTCCTCAATATATACACTCTGTCGCAAAAAAATATATGCACCCAGAAGAAATTGAGCTACATTCACGAAATTTGGTATGCATGTAGTGCATATGAAAATAAACAAATGATTAAAAATTCAGAACAAAATATCATTTTATTAAGCGGTTACAGCTTGCAAAAGGTTAAAAATCAGTAAGTAGTAAAGCCACCTCTGGCAGCTATACAAGCCGAAATTCGGCGTGGCATCGATTCAGTTAGATCACTTATGACCCCCTGTGGAAGATCCTGCCATAGTCTTTGCATCTGCGCAGTTAATTCTCCTGTATCTCGGGACGGCTGCAGTTGCCTTCCCAGCGCGTCCAGACATGCTCTATTGGCGAAAGATCTGGTGACCTGGCAGGCCATGGTAGGACGTCATATCCTTGAAGACATTGTTGGGAGAGTCGCGCAGTATGTGGACGAGCATCATCCTGTTGATAAATGGCACTTGGGCGACTTGATAGCATGGGTAGCACAATCGGCGTTAAAATATCGTCCACGTATCTGCGAGCTGTCAAAGTGCCTTGAAGGACCACTAAAGATGATCGTGTGTCCCAAGAAATTGCTCCCCACACTGTCACACCTTGTGAAATTGCTGTATGCCGCTCGACAATAAATGCCGGATCGGACCGCTGGCCGGTGCGCCTCCAGACACGTGTGCGGTGGTCATCAGCACTGAGACTGAATCGGGATTCATCACTGAAGATGACACGTCTCCAGTCTGTCACACTCCAAGTTGCCCGAGGTCGGCAAAAATCCAGTCGACACTGCCTATGATGTGGGGTCAGTGGTAAGCGTCTTAGCGGACGTCGGCTCCTCAAGCCAACTTCGGTCAGTCGTCTCCTTATGGTTTCTCTTGATGGCACTGGATGTCTGGAAGGAGGTAAGTGGCGTTGAATCGATGCTAGCGACGTTGTTGGTGCCGAAGTGGCCACTCTTCTGATTGCACGATCCTCGCGATCATTTGTGTTCCTGGGACGTCCTGACCCTCCGCGACGGTACACTCTACCTTCTGTGATCCACTGTTGCCAACACCGAGCAACTACCATATCGCTCCGATCGAGGTGGCGGCCGATACGTCTATTCGAACAACCTGCTTCTCTGAGGCCTATTATACGGCCCCTATCAAAGTCCGTCAGCTGCTCGTACTGCCGCCGGTTACGTCTTAGAGGCATCCTAAGTCTCAATATCGTCTATCAAAGTCATCAGATTCGTTTGGATAGCCGTACGGCGCTCGTACTCATGCTTTTAAACTCTCCCAGTTGCGCAACTAATATGCGCATAGCACACTTAGCCTTGTCTCATTGGCTTCGAAATTTTAATCATTTGCATATCTCTTACCAGACTACATTCTTGCCGAGTTTCGTGATTGTAGCTTGATTTCTTCTGGGTGCATATATTTTTTTGCGACAGAGTGTATTTTTTTAAACTTTAAAAAAACATCTCTGACTGCCTCTTGCTTTTTGGGCACTCCAAACAGAAAAGAAAGAGGAGAAATGGAACTCGCACACACAGAGAATCATGTACCATCCATAGTAAAGGATATGCATAATGGAATTCGGAATTTATTAAAAAAAAAGTAATTTATTATAGTAAAATCAAACATAACTGTTTTATAAAATTCAAAATGAAAAAAACTTAAATTTTTTTTTAAAAAGAGTCGGCTGGCCGCAATTTACGTACTGGTGGGTTGCGTGTTGGACACCCCTGGTCTAATCTTTCCCAAAGTTCTAATAAAGCTCGAGTTATGAAAGTAGCTAGACAGTTGCCAACTTGACTATCGCCAATATTTCGCTTCGTTTTTCATTGAATCCCCATTATAATTTAAGAAACGGCGTTGCTTGCGAATATTACAATTTTAACATAAAATAAATACAACAGAAAGTAATATTAACGTATTACACTATCAGATATAAATTATTTTCACTATTTTAAACGTTTATTACACAAAATTTGTAATAATGTACTACTTTTGCTGAGCAGAGATCAGCTTAGGAAGGTATTTTCAAAAATCGACCCTCAAGAGAGTTACGGGGAGTTATAAATAAAAAAACCCCTTTTAATCAGCTATTAGATCTACAGACTTAAAATTTAACAAACGTGTTTTTTTTGTTCAGCTGAGATATATAAAAAGCTGTTTTTGTTTAATTTGCAATTCACGTAAAAAATTAATTCAATAAAAACTTCTTTATCCTTCAATCTGTATTGTTTTATTTTTCAGTTCATCCGTACGAAGAACGAGTATACGAGCTAGTTATGAAATTAAAAAAAAATAGTGATTACACTAATCAACTGAATAAATTAAAAGGGAGCGTGCACTGAGGCATGGCGTAGACAAAACATAAGGGAAAGCTTTGCTTCACACAAAAAAGATAGATATATGGTGTCGCGGCCTTTTTTGCAGATGACAGAATTTTTTTCTACTTTCTTGACAATTATTGTTATATTTTTAAACTTCACACAATATCTTTATAAATTATAGCGTATGTGTTATTCTGTACAAGCTATATTGTAAAGTTTCATTAAAATCCGTTCAGTTTTTTTTCCGTGAAAGACTACTAAACATATTTTGCATTTATAATATATATCTTGATGAAAAGTCAAATGTAAAACACATTTTTCTTTAAGAAAACATTGATTAAGTGAGATAAGGTCCATCTCATGTTTGAATACAGTCCATTTAATTTCGGTTATTAGGAAATCTTACCCGTCTACCTAATTTAGTAGTGAGTATGTTTGTTGTTACTGGATGGCAGTGTGATGATTCTGCATAAATGATAGGATCAGGAATAATATTAGGGAAATCCTTGAATACAAATGCCAGTTTAATTCTATGAAATGAAACACAACTTTTCTTTCCATTTATATTAATGGTTATGTGAATGACATTCTTTCATAGGACTTTGTGTGAGCTAGAATAAAGCTGAGACAATGATGAGAAAACTTATCTACACTGAGGAACACATAAGTACAGTTGTTCAGTTTAGGGTGCATGAAAATTTTTGAAAACCCATGATTGAATGTCGACAAAGGTTTTTTAAATTATTCATTTTGGTTTTCAATTGTTGCACAAAACCATTGTCTAATGACAGTCAAGATGGAGTATCAGTGCATATCTCGGCTGGTAGAGTCCGAAGGGAACCCCATTCTCTTAATTCTGCACTTTAGGCATTGATGTCGGGTTCTGCAGCTGCTCGCAAGCCCAGAACTGTAGGTAAGGTCTTGGTCCACTTGATATTCTCGTGAACCATTAATGCGCTCCTTAGCACTCTTGTGAAAACGTTCCACTAAACCATTTGCTTTCGTGTCGTATGATGCGGCTTTTGACTAGAATTTTTTTCAATTCTCTTAAGTGGGCAGCCTCAAATTGTCAGCGCTGGTCAGTTGTTAAGCTGGACAATCAAATTGAGATAGTCAAGTATCAACAACGGCACGGCAAAACTGTTTCTGCAGTCATGTTCTCTATAAGTAGTGCCTCTGGCCACCTGGTGTACCAATCGCCAATTGTTAAACAAAAATATTTTTCTTTTGATGGTGTAAAAGACCTGTCAAATCTACATGAATCTGCGAAAATCCTGCATCAGGTAAGACGAAAGTTCCTAGAGGTGTCTTCGCGTGTGTTTATGAACTTGTGAATGTTGACAGGCAATACAACTCTGAACCCCCTCTTTCCCCCTCAATGTTTTATGCATGTTGGGGCAAACATATCATCTTTATGCAATGAATTTCATATGCTGCAACACTAGGGTAAGTTAATTTGTGAAAATGCTTACACATTAGTGGTACAAATGGTCATTAAGTGGTACAATTGGTCTGAAGTATACATTTCCAAGAGTTATCTGTCATATGGAGACCATTTCTGCTGATTTTTAGAGTTTCACTGACAGAAAATGCTCTGGTCAAGATTCATTCACCCCTCCCCCCGAAAAAGAAAAAAAAAAGAGCTAACATTTATTTTACAAGTTTAACGACTCCCTCAGACCCCCGCGTGTCCCCTTCCGCTGAAAGGGAAGAACTTTATTGAAAGGAGTACCCGAGAGTGAAATTTACTGCCCATCTTGGGACTCTTGAGACAAATATTTGTGCCAAAAATTTCGCAATATCCAGCGCCATCTAGATATCATGTAAGGTGTTATATTAGTGGCCGCAAAGGGCCTTAGCGGTTGCTTTTGTGACTTGTTCATTGTCATAGCGAAGCTGACATTGATAGGGAATTGCAGTCTTCTGAACTCAAAGGGGAAATTCGACGGTATTCGTGGTATAAATACTATTTCACCTTTTCTGTATCCGGATATTATACGACCTTCTATAACGTTTTTTTGCAATGACACTACTCACAGCCTAGTGTCATTGCAAAGTTTTGGTGGGTTTAAATAACGGAGTAGTATGACGGGCACACCAATCTTAAGTTCTAGTTTGTGAGGGGGTAGACCAGGCACAATTATATACTGTTTAAAAATTCTGTTGGATAATTAACCACTTCATCCAGATTTCAAACTGTATTGATCATTGGAATGATGATAAGCGTTAGATGCTACAGTTTAAAACAGGTCTTACTAGCAGTAGGGTGGAACGAACACGAACGAAAATGAAAAAAAAAATGACGCATGACCTTTGACACTGTCGATAGGGTGAGAACTATTAAATAATTGGGATCAAAACAGGTCCAAGTAGCTGTAGGGTGAACGAACACAAACGAAGACGCAAGCAAGGGGTGAGAGGAACGCATGACTTTTGACACAGTCGATGGAGTGAGAACTGTAAAATCCTTAGGATCAGAGGACATGAACGGACAATGTTGCGAGTGACAGTAACCTAATCTAACAAAAAAGTTTGATGTAACTGCTAGAAATCGTTGAGACAGAAGGCTCGCGAAATAAAATAATCCGAACTAAATAAAAAGTAATCCATGTTAAAATAAATAATCCCTATTTGAATCGAATATTATTCACTATTTCATTGGTTTTAATTTTATTTTCGTGGAACCCTAATTTTTTTTCTAAAATAACAGTAGCCTAAGTTACTCCTTATAACATTAGCTATCTGCTAGTGAAAGTTGTGTCAAAATTGGTCCTGCCGTTTCAAAGAATAACCGGAACAAACAGACATACAAATATTTAAAAAAAATTGATTTTTTCATATAAGTACCGTATATACTTAAAAATGCATTTAGTAAGAAGCTGTTAATTTCAAATTACAAACAGGCACTTCATTTTTATTTATATGTATAGATTTCAAAACAAGATAGAACTATTCATCAAGCAGACTAGTACATTATCTATCTTACCCAATCTTGTCAAGTTTAGTTAAAATGAAATACTATTTAGAAAACGGGAGTTGATTGTGTTTTTGGAAAGGAATAGGGCAAATGAAATAATCCTGTGAACGGAAATCATTTGATTCTCTAATGTAGCATGATATACTGCAAAAAATCTGTGCATAAAATATTCTTCACGTGAAATTTCAAGTAAGTATTTACACCGAAAAATTTAAAATACTAATGATTGTTTTGAATGTGATGTATCAAAGTACAGCAAAGAATGTCATGAGAGATATTGTTTCTCTAAAAATGGAAACTGTGCTGCAGTTATTTCGTTTAAATATATATATTCTAGTTTCACTGTTTTTTCATAAATTCCATATTGATACTGATGTCTATTTTTCTTTTTTTTAGAGGAAGAGGAGAATTTCGACAAATGTAGAATTCCAGAATCGAACCATTACAAAGAAGAAAATTAGATGCGTAGAAAAATTTCAAGATGTTTGTGAGGAAAAATATAAAATTTTTTAGAGAAAAGAAGATGAACTACCACGTAAATATGGAGTGTTTTAGCGAATTTTTCTATGTTTAACGTGGTTGATTCTTAAGTGGAAATTAAAAAGATTCTTTGGATCTTAGATTTGTAGATTTCAAAAAAAAAAAAAAAGTACAAGTTTCTCTCTCTCAGATAAGACAGTACTTCATTAGCTATAGAAAAGAAATATTGAAAACAGTCTGCATAAAAATTGTCAATATATTTTCATTTGAATGATGCTGACTCACGAACAGCTTTGTATAAAGTTTCTAATGGAAAAAGGCACGTGAATTTTGAACAAAATATTTCGAATTTAAAAAGTCATATAAGCTCATAAGATATTTAATTGTATAAAATATTTCTATACAGTTTTAAACATCTTCGACTGCAGGCTAAAAACATTTGTTTAAAACTATATTGCTCATCACCAAGAGTATTGCTTTTTTAAAGGGTTGTTAATTTATAGCAATCATTCAACAATTGTAAAAGGACAGCAAGCTATTTATCGTTCACTGCAAAATTATTGTTTTAATGAACATAAGTTGGTCCCTGTCGTTTCTGAGTTGTGCACTAAGGAAATATGTAATACAAGTATTGTGACATACGTTTTAGGTTTTGTTTAAATTGAAGTAGAGAATGTAATTTTTATTCAAAATTTCCCAGTTCCTGTAATTTTGCAATACTTGAAATACATTTTAAAATATTTTCACCAAACTGAACTGAAAATAATTTGATGATACTTTGTTTAATTCAAAAATGCGATATTCAGCTGAATTTCATTTTATCGATTAATTTAAAATACAACTAGATTTCAGTATTGCATTCGACTCAAAAAAGAAATGATTTAATTGCAAAAAGCCATCCTCAGAAAGGATGCACCCTCTTTACGTCACTTAACATTAAATAAGGATTTATGTGATCTCACCTGAGATTTCCAATTTTTTAAACTGGCAAGATGGCTGTTTCTTCAAATATCTTAAAACATGACTTGAGTACTTCGCTAATCGAAAAGCCTAAAGTTTGTCAAATATGCAACAAGGATTTCAATCACAGTGGTCATTCATGTTCACATTTACATGTTCTTACCAAGGAAAAGCCTCATTTCTGTGAAATATGCAATAAAGCATTCTTTCGTAGAAATGATTTAATGTTGCACTTAGGTATTCATAAAGAGGAAAAGCCTCATGTTTGCGAAATATGCACTAAGGCTTTTTCTGAAAGTGGTTCCTTAAAGATACATTTACGTATTCATACAAAGGAAAAACCTCATGTTTGTAAAATATGCAACAAGGCTTTCTCTCAAAGTGGTTTATTAAAGATACATTTACGCATTCATACCAAGGAAAAGCCTCATGTTTGTGAAATATGCAACAAGGCTTTTTCTCAAAACGGTAATTTAAAAATACATTTACGTACTCATACCAAGGAAAAGCCTCATGTTTGTAAAATATGCAACAAGGCTTTCTCTCAAAGTGTTTCATTAAAGATACATTTACGCATTCATACCAAGGAAAAATCTTATATTTGTGAAATATGCAACAAGGCTTTCTCACGAAGTGGTGATTTAAATACACATTTACGTATTCATTCAAAGGAAAAGCATCATGTTTGAAAAACAAACAAGTCACTCACCAATTATAAACGGACCACCTGCTGTTTATCGTTCATTGGAACCTTATTGTTTTATGGAATATAAATTGGTTGGTGGCTTTCACTCAAAGTTCTGATTTAAAAATACATTTGTTATTCTTTCCCAGGGAAAAACCGTATATTTGTGAAATATTCAGTAAAGCATTCTCTCGTAGTCATAGTTTTATAGTGCATTTACGTATTCATACCAAGAAAAAGACTCGTATTTTGGAAGTATGGAACAAGACTTTCAGGCAAAGTAAAGATTTAAAAAAAGATTTACTTCTTCTCATGCCAATGGAAACCTGATGTTCGTGAAATATTTTTAAAGAATTTCTCTCAAATTGGTTCTTTAAATTCATATTTGCATATATCAAGGATTAGCAGTTATGTCTTTAATATATGCTGCTTGCCATTTTATTAGATTAATAAATTGGGCATTCATACCATTGAAGAAAAGTGTCAAATGTGTGATATATCCAACATCTCTTGCTATCGAAGTTGTAATATAAAAAGACATATTTACTTATCTATACCAAAGAAAATCTTTATGTACGTGCATATTTTAAAAATGCTTTCTCTCACACATTTGTTCTTTAAAAACACATTTGTGCACATTCTTGCCTCCCAAAAATTTGAAGCTTTATAATGATATATTTTTAACAATTTATTTTTTCGAATTCAAATTTAATTATTTTCTCCTACGAAATCTTTAAGCCTTATAATTGTTAAAAATTTTCAGTAAGTGTTCGCACAAAGGCTTCACATGAAAATTAATTCTCACATTTGAAAATAATAGTTGAAGGGTTGTTATAACTTTGAGTCATTTGACTCTACATATGTGAAATGGTAGATGGACTTGCAGTAAAAAAGCTTTTTAACATACTTAAGCGGGTTTTTTTCTTTAAAGTTGGCAAGTTTTAATTTTTTTATACGTTTGCGTTGTATTATTTTATAACTGCTCTGGCTAACCGATATGTCCTCCCAGACCTATCTTCGGAAAAACATTATAATCCAGCTGGCGAATACACCCGTTACACAAGCACAAAGAAATTTTGTTTGCATAGGCTCACCTTTAATGTTAATCTATATACGAGGGTCACTCAGAAATTTTTGAGACACTCCTAGGTTTTTAAACTTATACTTACAAAACTTTAGCAGTGTTCAAAGTAATCTCCTCCAGCATCAATACAATTTTGTAGGCAGATTTTCCACTGATTAAATACCTCAAACCATTCATTTCTGGGAATTGATGAAAAAAAATGTAAAAATTAAAAAAAAATTGATGCATTTATATCCACATTGATCTCTCCTTCTGAATGAAAAAGATGTCCTCGTAAGTTCTTTTTTATATTAAAAAATAACAAAAAGTCATATATAGCTAGATCCAGAGAATAAGGTGGATGTTCTATCACTTAAAGTTGTTTCTCAGAAACTCAACTTTTAATCTGGCTGTATGGGAAGATGCATTGTCATGGGGAAGCATTAGTCCCCTAACATTAATTTCTTGGACAATTTCTGGAAGAGATTTAGTGGTATACCAGTTTGTTGTTCCTGCCTTCTGTCCTTCGAATTTGATAGCTTTGAAAAATCCCGTACTTTGGAAGAAAACTGCATACATTACTTTTTTCATTGCTCGTTGTCTTTTCACCATTGTTGGCGTGGGATCAGGTCTACTTTTCCACTTAGGCACATGCCTAGTGTGCAAAAGATTGGAGGGCAAAAAAGGGAGGGGGATTAAAAAATTACAACAAACGTACCACCGCCTAGCGAATCACGAGAGAAGTAATTTTGCCCTTTAGAGAGTAAAGACTGAAATGAGATCTACTATGGAAAAAGAATATCTTAACAGTTTGATGTTGCTATGCACTTAAAATGATATTGCAAATAGCTTACAATCATGGCATTAATGATTTTGCGATGATCAAAGCTCGAAAAAAACTTTTGTTGTACAAGTACAATAACAATGACTCAACAAAGAATAAGGATGTATAAAAATAAAAGATAGTAAAATGATGCGATGAAAATAACTAACAAATTGAAAATAGCTCATACAATAATGTGCACTTTATACTGTTATTGCAGACAATCTAATGAATTTACTGTACTAAATTACAAAAGGAGGGGTTTCCGTGATGTCGTAAGGTAAGAAAGGAACAAGAATGACCAAACAATGCCAATATCCTTTCCTTACGGCTGCCGGTTGTCAGTCCAAGACACGGTGGGTCCATAGGTGGTTGATAATGGAAAGACTCTCCAAAGAGCAAAAACAAAGGGAACAGAGGAACAGAATTAAGGGAAAATCCCTCCTGAACCAAAACTAGCAATGTAAGAACTGAAGAAGGGGGGGGGACTCTAAATAGTAAAGTGGGCATAAGAATTTGAAGTGCCTAGGGCGCCGGGAAGGTTATAAATGGCCCTGCGTGGGATCATCTTCAACTACCCATATTTTACTTTGTTGAGGTGTTGAAACGTGATAAAACGGTATGTACATTCCATCACCCGTTACAATTTTAGAAATGATGTAGCCACCATCATTCAGCAATTTAAGGGTTTCTTTACTGATTTTAACACGCTCCAATTTTCGGTGCTGAGTTAGATTGTGGGGAACCCCACGGCAAACTACTTTATTTCATATGTAATTCTTCATGAATGATTTTGTGTATGGTTTCGAATTCAATTTTAAGTTCCTTCTGTACTATTTGGTTGGTACAACGATTATCATTCATTAACAATTTTCGTATGATAGACACATTATCCTGGATTACTGTCGACCGCGGCCTTCCTGTGTGTTTTCATCCTGAAGAGAATTGTGACCACTGCAAAATTCTTTAAACCATCTAAATACAGTACCACAACATGGAGATTCATCAGCAAATGCTAATTGCAGCCGTTGAAAGCATTCCTTTTTTTTGAAGCTTTAAAATCATGGCACGATAATGTTCTCGCGTCAACTCAATTTTCTCTTATCTCTAAAATTTATTCTACGCTAAATAACTGGAAGTAAGTCAGTAAAAAGTCGTCTGGTGTATTCAAATACTTTATATTTTCAAAGTAAACTGTTCACTTTCTTCTTTTTTTTTGTAAGTTCTCGTCCTCAGTCAGCTTAAAAGACTGGTGCACCATAAAGTATGCCATGAGACTTACAATACAAGAATTCAGTTAAGTATAATACACAAGAATTCAAACAAATAAAAGAAAATGTATTTACGTATTATTCCAACAACCACCATCTCTATTAATAACTTGCCAAGTTGGCACCCCTGATTTTAATGTATCGTACACGCTGAATCGGCAACTAGGGGCTTCATTTCACATAATGTCACCAATAGGTTGCGATAATGTGAAAGCACCAAAATAATTTCAAAATACATAGATAAGTTCATAAAATAATGAAAAACATATTGAGGAGCAGACTTATACTGAAAACAAATTACTACATTAAATTGAAACAAAAAGTTGTCTTAAATAAGTAAAATATACCCAAATTTGATGAAATGGCTCTACTCTGGAATTCATGAGGGCAAAGGTTTAATATTACAATTATTTTGTGATGTATCGCATTGGTATTAAGCTGTGTCTTTTACGATAGTGTCAATTTTGTGTGAGTATAGTTTATTTTTTCGTTGTTCTTCATTTTGTTTAAAAATTGTTTTTCTTTTTTCTCAGTGCAATTGGTGAAAATTCTGTTCTGTCAATTATATTTCATTTGAAATCATAGTGACCTCTTTGGAGTGATTTATTCAAGTGGAATCCAATATTATGTTTCGTGTTGCATCAGAATTAAACTATGTTGATTGATTTGCATTTGAAGTTAAATATTTTGTTAGTATTTTTATTTTATTATTTTTTTCCCCTTTTTTAATGTTTAAATGTAATCTTCATATTCTTAAGTTAATCAGCTTCCAGTGTCTGTTACATTTTGAATGTAGGCTATCACCTTAATTATTTTTTGATAAATTGCATTGGTATTGTGTGAGCTGTGTCTTTAATGGCGGTATTGATTTTGCGTGCGTATTTCAGAAAAGAACAAATGTCCCCATTTTTCTGTGGATCATGTAAAATTTCTTACGTATCATCACTTAGTGACTCCAGAACACACACAAAGGTATTTTTATATTAGTATCACCGTAACAAAATTGGTGCCACGCAAATTGCACCTTGATATCAAAGATTATAACATTTTTTAATATAAAAAAAAAGAACCTTTCAATCAGATTTGGGTGGAAAATACTGTGATTCGCATGGTGGCAATTTGGCTGTGGTGATGCTAATACACAACAAATAATAATCGTCTATGTGAAAAACAGTCAGTGTCTAGATATAAGACACTCTGTTATAAAGATAGACCCTGAAATTTGTTGATTATAATTGCTAATTCTAATTGAATTGTGAATCGCAAGAATTATCAATCATTATCAACACTTGATCATGCATGTTTTTGCTACGAAATCCATGTTTATGTATTTGAATTTTCTTTGTGTATATTCTACTGAGAATATCTTTAGCCGCACACACATGTATGGTTTATATTTCTCCCCTAACTTTGTTGGAGATGAAGGAAACCAGACACATTCAGTATATGATTGCAAACAATGCACAAATTTGATTTTGTTGTCACATGTTGCCAGGAGTGCTCACAAAATTTTTCGGGGGCACGGGCCAAAAGTCTACCATTTTGGAATCATACTCCAATACGCCACACAACATATTCTTTTGATTTTGCCCATTTTCGAAAACCAAAAGACTGCAAAATTAATAATTTAATAAATAATTAGTATTAATTAATCAAATTAATTATTAGTAACTAATATATAATTAAATCTTACGTAATATATACATAGGATAATAACCAATCGAAAAAAAACCCCAAGCTCAATGGAGGGTGTCCGGACCCCTAGGACACCCCCCTTGTGTGCGCCACTGCATGTTGCTCATCTCATTGATACTTTCCAGTGTTAATGACATTTTTAACATAAGTAGTCACCTTAATTATTTTTTTCTACACGTTGCATTGGTATTAAGCTGTTTATTACTATAAAATTGATTTTATATGAGTATAGTTAATTTTTTCCCATTGTTTTTTAATTAGTTTTTCCTCTTCATTTATCAGAGCAGTTGGCAAGAATTGAGCTCTGCCAATTAATTTTCATTTGAATTCAAATTATATAGTAAAATTGACCTTCTGAGTGATTTGTTGGAGTGGAATGAAATATTCTGTTTCTCATTGCATTGGAATTGAGCTGTGTTGATTGATGTACATTTGAAGTTAAATATTTCATTAGAAATAGTATTTTTTATTATGCCCTTTCTTTTTGTTCCGGATTTTTCTTTTTTTTTCCCAGCGTTTTGGAATTTTATGTTTTTGTTTTAACTTTTTTTTTCTTTTTAAGTGCAGTCAATTGGCCTCATAACATAAAAATAACGCTTTGTAAGAAATCAAATTTAGGTAGTCTTATTCGCTAAGCATAAGTAGTGCAACGAATAATTGCGTAGCAAATGAGAAAAACAGACGAAGACACCTGCTGAGGACGCAGCAGAGGAATATGCACCAAGACTTGAGGATGCATATTTGTGAGCAGAGCATTTGATTTTTACAACATCAGGTCTGCTCTGTTCTTGACAAAAGGAATACAATAGGTTACGATTGGCTGAAAGATGTCAACAATAAGCATTTCATCGTCAAATATGACTTTGTGACGAGTAATCACACGATAACAGTCGCATTGCATTCTAGTGCAACCCAGCAGAAGATTATTGGTTGAGCCAGCATGTTCTCATCAGCGCAATTAATGAAGTGTGTCATTATTGCAGACTGAAATTTAAGGGAGAAACAAAAGGAATGTTTTGCACCACTGGAAAAATTAAACTGCCTCAACTTGGAGAACCACCAGATCCATTAAAAACTTTGCTTGTGACAGATATACTGCGGAATTAAAACATTTCCTGTATAACATAGAGAAGTACAATTCTTGTTTCCAAATGACATTGTTTGGAGAAATGTGCATTTGTAAACACACCTGTGATTTAACAGAGATACCCATAAGCATTGTGTAAAACTAACACTTTGCCCTTTTGAGGAATCTAGAGTAGAGCCATTTAAAAATTATCCTGGAGCTTGAGGTCACCACTATGAAGACAATGTAAATAATTTTAGTTTCATAAGATAAGGATGAAAATAAGCCATAATAACTTCAAGTATTTGGCTAAGAAGTTACAAGGGAAATCAGAGTAGTCGGTACCCCCTATACCGACAATGTTAAATTGAGCCATTTTAGGAACCTTTTTCTCAGAAACTGTTAAATATAAAAACTTCACATTTTGTCTGCATGTTAATTATATTTAAATACTGTTAATTTATTTCAAATATATTGTTTACTTTTTTAAAAAAACTCATCGTAAAAGTATCGCTTTGAAATTTGTGAACATTGTCATTTTTTTTACGATTACTGCTTCTGAGCAAAATAGTTTGGGAAAATCTCCAAAAAAGTAGCTTTATTTTATAGTTACACATTATTTATGTGCAGTAAAAATTGGATGAGGACTCATTCTGTAGATTCTGAGAAAACGGTACACGTGTTTTGAAAACAATCATTTTGAGAACATTGCATTTTTAGTGTAAAAAGGCACTTCATCACAAAAATAATGAATTACACCATGTATTTGCCCTATTTTATTAAATACTAGTCAACGCGCGCTTTCTGTACTTATATAAGCAAAAGCTTCAGTGAATTATACTTTTTAGAAATTTCTTTGTGTTGCACAGGCTATTGCAGTTTTAAGAAATAGTATATATTTTTCAGACATAAAATATGCTACAACTCATATGTGCATCGATAAAATTAACGTAAAACCTGACAAATAAAATTGATAAAAGTGTCTATTTTATTTTTATTTAACATTTTAAACTATCCTTTTTTTGTAAAAAAAATAAAAATTATCAGTTTTATTATATTTTTCAAAAGTAATATTTGGCTAATTATGTTTTGTTTATTATTTTTATATATGTGTGAAATGAATTCCATATTCAAGAAATATTTTTATAAGGGATATGTAAATGAAAAAATATAATACAAAATTATATTATGTGCAGTAAAACAATGAAAAAATATTTTGAAATTAAAATTACTTTTGTAACTTTAGAGCATGCTTTAAGTGTCATAAAAAGCATAGAAAATAAGGATGGCAATTAATAATGAACCATAATATATGTGGACATTGCTTTTATTTATTTTTTAACTTGCAGTGGATGACGGTGGGTAATATACAGTTTTTTCAAATAAAAATTCATTTATTAAATTAAATAATGGCTACAAACAAAACTAATAGTCCAACAGCATATACAGAAAGGAAACTCGTTCGTTGTGTCCCAGTAGCGTAATGAATAAAATTCAGCTTTTTTGGCAAACATAATATACTTTAAGAGGGTAGAGCCATTGCAGAGCAGTGCATCCAAAAGTAAAAAATAATTTTTAATGAGTGTTCTCATTGCAATTTCGCTTCACAGAAAAGAAGGATTTCATAAAAACGTATATTTGAATATAAGGGGAAAAAATTAACTTGCTAAAAAGGTAAATAGAAATGAAAGGATGAAAATATATAAATAAAAATTATAACAAAAGTAATAACAGTAGTATGTTTCTGCTATGGAAACTATGAGTGAAACGATTTGAAATAGATAAACCAAAAGAAAAAATTATCAAACTATTTCCTTAAAATATTAAATAATATGCATTAGGAAGCCTTCAACTGGAAAAAAATAAAATTAGTACAAACTGAAATTGTAAAAAATAGATAAAATGAGCCTACATTGTAATAAAGCCTTAAATTAAATTTTCTGTAGCATTAAATTAATATCACATGAGGAATGGAAGTAATACTATCTAACATTTATATTACATTTGATATAAAATTCAGATGTAATACAATAGTGAAAAAATTAAATTAGTAAGGACTAAATTAAACTACCTAAAACAGACCTACGTTGAAAAAAAACCATAATGAGAGAAATAATGAACCCTATTGATAAAAAATAAATTTTTGAAACAATACTTTTTTGCAAAATTTTAGTTAAAAAAATATTTGTTATTCTGTTGCAAAGAAATGAGGAAATACAATAATTATAGTGATAATTGAAATATATATCATATATGAACAGTATATATACAAAGTATATGGTCTTCATAAAACTAAAGGAGGAACATATTATCAGAAGCAAAGTTAAACCGTGGTGCATGAGACGTAAAATGACATCAACATTGAATTTTAAAGAAATATGAAAAAATTGTATCAAGCTGCACATTTCTTCCTCAAAAACTTTTGGATCACAAATGTTAAAAGCAAAATTGTGTGTGTGTGTGTTGATGCAAGATGCCATGCGACAAAAAAATCTAAACAACATTGATCAGCATCTGATGTTTTCCTTATAATGATGCAAACACAGTATTTGCTGATGAAGGAAGAAAAAAGCATTGATCTTTTTTTTTTCCAACCAAAGAAAATGTCATAGAAATGCACGTATGTAAAATCTATATGAAGAACAGATTGTGTGCAAGAAGGAAAAGTTAAACCATGATGCAGAACGACAAAAATTGCTTTATTTCTAAATTTTAAAATGCAAAAGAAAATTATTTTGCTGAGCATTTAATCCCATTCGTAGTTTCTTTGAAGATCTTGATGAATAAACTTAACTATCTTTCCATGAGAACAATAGATGATTACTTATCGGTTTAAAAACTATGAGGTCAAAAAAGCAACAAAGCTAAAATCTGGTTAATAACAATTGTTGACATAAACTGAAGGTAGTTTTTTTTTCAAATATTGCCAAACCGTTAATAGCAATTAGCTTAACTTATGTTTACAAAAAGCTTAACAAATCATTTTTGAGTCACGGTATCACATAATTGAAAGTACAATAAACACAAGAAAATTACAGTTCAGAAAATAAGCATACATAAAAATGTGCGACACTAAAATAGAAATTATAGCATTAATTTAAACTAAAAGGTTATCTAAAACAAAAATTAAGCACTAATTTTGATGAAATTACCACAACCAGTGCTGAACAAACACTCACGGAAATTCTTAAATATAAAAAAATTAAATATGAAGTAACCTAGCATATAGTAGAAATTATAACATTAATTCAAGCCGAAAAGCAATATGTAGAAATCTGGTTAATAACAATTGTTGACATAAATGAAAGATAGTTTTTTACAAATATTGCCAATTTGTTAATAGCAATTAGTTTAATTCAGTACTATTTTCTTATACTGCTAGCTAGGATTTTCTACTTTATTGTTGCAATAAGCGGGATTTAGAACTTGTCGTTGAACTAAGAAAAGCAATATAAAGTTTTTTCTAACAGAAAGAAACTTTGTGTACAAGATTATTTTTGAACATAAGAATAAAAGCAGGTAAAAGAAGTGAAGATTGTCTAAAAAGTCCACTGATATTTGCGTTGAAGAATAAGTAATTATTATCAGTACTTGCATATTGGCATCACCGCAGCCAAATTGAAGCCATTTTCCACCCAAATCTGACCAATTTCTTTTTTACACATATGTTAGAATTTTTGTGGTTTTGGTATCAAGGTTTAAATATTAAAATAAATAAAATTCAGTTTTTTTGCAAGCATAATATAATTTAAAGATGGTAGAGCCATTGCAGAACATTGTACCCAAAATTTAAAAAATTTTTAATGAGTGTTCATATTGCAATTTCGCTTCACAGAAAAGAATGATTTCACAAAAACATAAATATGAATGCAAAAGAGAAATTAACGTGCTAAAAAGGTAGATAGAAATCAAAGAATGAAAATATAAATAAAAATTATAGCAGTAAAGTTTCTGCTATGGGAAATGAAACTCCTTATAAATTTAAAGCTCGGAGAAAAAAGAAATACTCAAAAATGATCACGTAGACATGCTTATTTTGAAATTAGTGACTTTGTATCAGATTTGAACGCAGGCCTTTCTCGAATTTGATACAGTACATGTACTCAAAACCCCCTAAAAACACTCTCAGACAAATCTGAAAGATATTCAGGTAAAATCCTAGGAGGACCCACTGCTGTTTTTGGCGCCAAAATTTTTTCGCCAAAAAGCGCCAAATCGAAGGTTTTCAAAATGACGTCAATGACGAAAAATTCTTGGAAAGCGCATGCGTCAGCGAGGGGGATGAAATGGGCGTTTCGCAAAGATGAAATCAAATAAATACATTAAATTAATCATTATATAAAGAAAAAAACGGAGAATGCAATGAAATTCATTCTAAAAAAAGCATTCTAAAACAAGTGTTTATAGCATAATTTACATTTATAAAAAATGACGAAAGGGGCGTTTCGCAAAGATAAAATCGAAGAAATACATGAAAGCAATGAAATTCATTTTAAAAAAGCATTCTAAAACCAGTGTTTATAGCATGATTTACATTTATAAAAAATGACGAAAGGGGCGTTTCGCAAAGATAAAATCGAAGAAATACATGGTATCAATCATTTTAAAAAATGTTAAAAAGCACTTACCTTACGCTTGCTTTTCGTCATGATCTGTTGGTGGATACACTCTTGCGATGGACGCAAGGAATTTGTGAAAATTCTCATCCACCAACTCGTGACCGTTAGATCTTCGCCACATATACTCTGCGAGATAAGAGTCAAACTGGCCCTTGACATGTGATTTATGTAGGCCCTTTTTAATCGCAGACCAGGTGCCTTCAATGGAGTTGGTATGCGCACCGGTCTCGGGATCCACAAAAAGTCAGACTGTGGTTGACTTTTAAATGAACATACCCCTCGTCTGAGAGGCAGTCATAAGCCTTCCAACAGTCCGAAATAATAGTGGTTCCCGGAAGGATCCATTCATGAATTACCTTAAGTAATTCCTCTTTCGTTCTAGACTCAACCACACGGAAGAAACATTTATTGCTTTCTCTCTGCACTCCCCCAAACACCCATTTACCATTCACTCTTCTACCTTTTCCATATTTCATTTTTCCAAACAAACTTTCATCAATTTCAACAATTTCACCTACACCACCCAGTTTCTCACTCTCTTTCACACATGCAAGCATACAAACCTCACGACAAAACATATACCAGTCCACGACGGTATTCTTATTAACTTTCAAGTCATTCACCACGAACGCATTCATGCTCTTGCCAAACCAATATCTCGTCAAACGCAAGATTATAGTTATGGCAAGTTTGCTTTCGCTAAACCACGTGCCCTTTCTCACACTCCGAACAACGTCGTGGCGATTATCTTTCGACTGGTTGCGGCAACGCCATTCGTAGCCGTCAACCGTTCCCTTTCGTTCTAGCAAACGCATATTTTTCTTACACTTAGGACATTCATAATGAGAAGCAATTAAATTCGCTTTCATACACCATTCTAACGTCTCTTTCTTTCCCTTTGTGCCCAGAAGCACAAAGAAACCTGTCGTAGCCTCGCTTTCAACTAACTTCCTTTCACACGCCATTTTTAACAACAACCGGTGGAGAGCAAACTATCTCAAACAAAGTCAAATGTCAAAATGACGTTTTTTCGGAAAAGGCGAAAAGCGTTGTACTTTTTTTTAGGGTTGCCATTTTTTTTGGTGATGTCAAAATCCAAACTTTTGGATGAAATGGAAAGGTTACCATATTGTAACCTTTATCGCTCAAAATTTGGCGATAAAAAATTTGGCGACCAAAAGTGGGTCCTCCTAGGATTCAACCGATATTCAGGATTACAGGAGCTCTTTTAATATTCTGGCTAAATATTTTAAAAATTGATCCTTTTTATTAAATCTTTGCGATGGAGTTGGTAAATTCATAACTCCACACAAAACTTTAGCAGAAGACTTACCTTTTACCAATACATCTCATTGCATATGAAAGCCTGGGATTGACTTCACAATACTTACTCTTTTTCTTTACATGAAACCATATATATCAGTATTTAGAAATGGTTGGCTGAATCCACAAGTTTCGCAAGAAACAGAAAATTCTGTGCCAAGCCTTGAACTTTTCTTAAAAATGTAATTGAAATGCTATTATTTTTGCATTCTTTACATACAACAGATATTTTTATAGCCTCAAACAATAAAGTCTTATTTATAATTTCCTTTATATTTCTATTTTCCCCAAGAAAATAGCTGTAATTCATACAGTATTTCAGCTTCTTGGCTGAAGCAGAAACATTCAAATTGCTAACACTTACCTTCGACTGTGTATGGTAAGCTGTTCTTCTTTTCTTAAAAATTCTATTTTTAAAACGTGGCATTGTGAGAAAAAATTGCTTAGAAAGCAAAAATTACCAGGAAATATATGACAAATTTTAAAATATTAGTAAATGTAGCTATATGAAAAGCTACTTAAAAACTTACAAAATTCAATGCAAAACAGCACGTTTCAAATAGTAAACAAGAGTTTGCTTCACTTCATTTCTTCTACTAGACGTTGCTGTTCAAAGTATTTTAAATAATAATGAAAAAAATAGTGAAATTGGGGGCTTACAATGCAGAAAAAAAGTTTGTTTACATATGAGTGGGCGTGGCAGATGGACTCTGACAGGTGGTAAAACATTTTCAAAAAATTATTAAAAATACTTTTCACTGTACGTAGAATGATAATTTTTGCACCATTAGAAGGCGTAAAAGTTCATATTTTATAAAAATGGGAAAAGTGAAATGAGTTTTTGGGTCAAAATTCTGAACCTACCTTCTTAAATAATGACTCTCTTCAAGATACTTTAAAAAGATTTTTTTGATTTAGAGCAGATCTTCTCAAACTTTCACTACTGGCGACCCAATTTTCAATCATAATTTTTATCCCGCCTCCCCTTATGCAATAATAATGCGCTTTGTCGCTAAAGCTACCATACGATCTTAATTATAAACCGTACAAATTCACAAAAGAGTATTAAATTTCGTATTTGTTACTGTTTTAAGTAATATATATTTTAAGCAAATCATTTTTAAGTAATATATATTTTAAACAAATTACTTTTAAGTAATAGGATAATTATGTTATTTTTCGTATCTATAGTTTTTAAATTGGGAACAGATTGCAAAATGATATTTATTTAAAGACTTATTTCTTCCATAACCCATTTCTAAAAGTTTAGATGTCATTAGAAAAATAGTGTAGTCTATGTTGCTCTCTATCATATCCGTCTCAATTAGCATTCTCGCGAACGTCTGCGTGAGTCTGGGAAAACTATCCGACGTCTGTGCAAAACGTGTAGTTGCAAATGTTGGTATTTTTTTACCTTTACAGACCTGGCTCATTCCCCAAGAGATGGAATCATTTTTAGTGCGGCCCTGTAAAATAGGCGATACCAATTGCTGCAAGTAATTTTGATGCCCAGTTTCCTCTTCAGAGGGAGGCACTTGAGCTCTGAGGATGCAAAATTGAACTTAAGAATTTTTTAAAAGTATTTTGGCAAAGAGCCAAGCCAAACAGTCACTTCAAGGGATTTTTTACATGTCGAATAATCATACGACATGGCCTTTCAAGACGGCAATCGATTTTCTGCATCATAAAATCCACCGACCAGGGCTGAAGTCGAACCCACAACCTTAGGTGTAGAGGGCCAGCGACAAACCAACTACGCCACTCAGTTGGCACTTGCTGAATTATAAAGAGAATAAAACCAAGAGTACGGCAATGAATACAAAAATGTAAAATGATTTTTTTAAATGAATGTTCATATTATAAATAGATTTAAACGAACTATAATTGTAAGCCTCACAAATTAGCATTTAATATTAATGTTAAATAATGAAAAAGAAAGTAAAATTCCGATAAAGAATAATTGTGTCATTTTTAATATTTAAATTAGAAGACTTAAAAATGTTTTAACTCGGGAGTAGACGCGCACTCGATACTAATGGTAAGAGTCGCGCGGTAATACCCCGAAGCATTTTTTACAATTATTTTTATTATACACAATAAAAATCACAATTCCAGTGAATAATTTAACTAAGAGAAAGTATACTTACCTACTTTCTACCTTTTTTCATTGATAATTTGAGAAAAATTTCAGTAGAACCGAATTAAATGTTTCTAAGGTACACGACCTTAATAAAGGACACACAAATCCCAGAAACTTTTCACGAAAGTTACAGGAATGATTTCTGCACGCATATCTGCTGTCATATTTTCTTCAAATTTTTTTAATTTGACTCTGTACCCCGCGTGACCGCTCCCGGGTTAAATGTGTAATCAATGTAAAACTATGAATGTTAGTTCTGAAAAGGAATTATATAAAACGTTTTTCGTCATGCTTTATATGTTTCAGAATACTCATAAAAATAAATATTGTCCAAATAATCCTTCAAAGTGCTTTCTGTGCTTTTCGAAATGTCATATAACTCTTTCGTATAGGCGCATTATTTACAACTTCCCTAAATGAAAAATAAAGGCATAAAAAAGGAACAAACTAACCATACCATTAAGTTCGAAGGTCAAATAGATGAATTTTTTATCTTCCTAGAATGTTTCTCTGGGTATGGGTTTTGTCTTTTCTCTGAAATAGTATTTTAGGTTTAAAAAGAATACTCAGTAAAAAATCTCTCATCGTGGGATTACAGCAAATTAAACAAAAAGTTATGTTTTTTAAATCTTTTATTTTCGCGCTCCCCGCACTTTGAGAAACACTGATTGAGAGATTTCAATAGGATCTAGATTTTCATGAAAGGCTATGGAAAATTGTAATGAAACTGTTGACTATTCGAAAAGGGCCGTTATATCGTTACAACTTCCCTTTAGAAAATCGTATAATGAATTGTCCTATAACTATCCCCTAGCTGAACAACGTTTCCAAAATTCACGGAGAAGATTTGGTTATGATTCGGAACTATATACCTGCTGTTGTGAATGGAAATTATTTGTGTGAATGAGTGGCAGCATGGCGCCACGTTTTTGTAACTGTGAACAGGTTGTGTGACGTCATTATGTTCTGTGTATAAAAGGGGTGGAGCCACACGTGCTCACACTCACTTGGTAGTTCTGAATAAACTCAGTTGTTTGAATTGACTGACTCGAGTCTGAATTTTCTTCCTCCAACGCCGAGCATCGGGTAGATGCAGCTCGCAGAATTATTTAATTAAAATTGTTCTTTACATAAGTTTTTGGTACCCTCGGCGGGACTGGTTGTTGGTTGGAAGCGAAACTGAAACTGAATTTAAATTATTGAACTTTGAACTTCGAACTTAACTTTTGAATTATAAAATGGAGGTGAATGCTTTGAAAGCGGCAAGAAAAAAGGCCTGAGAATAGCATTTTCTTTCAGTCTGAAAAAGATTGAAACTGAACTTATAAAAGAAAACGTCGATATGAATCAACTTTCGATTCTGAAAACTCAATTTATCGATAAATTTCAGCGACTCGACACTTGTCAAAATCAAATTTCAGAACAACTCTTGGGTACAGAAGATGCCGTGCAAGAATATTTAGATGATATGGAAGATGCAGAAAACTACCGTGACCGCTACATCGAAATATGTACTCGAGTAGATTTGAAAATACGAGAAACCGTTGTTCCTACCGAAACTGAAAAAAGAAGCTTTAAATTACCGAAAATCGAACTGAAGAAATTCAGCGGTGAAGCTAAAGACTTTTTGGCCTTCTGGAGTCAGTTTCAGAAAATTCACAATGATAAAAGCATTGCGGAAGAAGACAAAATGCAATATTTATTGCAATCCATGGAACCGAAATCGAAAGCAGAACGATTAGTATTGAGTTTCCCTGCAACGGCGGAAAATTATCCCAAAGCCATTGATCAATTAAAAGAGAGATTCGGTCGTGAAGATTTGTTAGTACAAATTTACGTACGTGAACTTTTTAAATTTAGTAATGAAGAACGCTGTTTCTGGAAGAACGAAAACTGATTTGTCGGCCTTGTACGATGAACTTGAAGGGAAATTACGGTCTTTGGAGAGCCTTGGACGAACACAAGAAAAATATGGAGATTTTCTTACACCATTGGTAGAGTCCTGCTTACCCGAGGAAATCCTGATGGCCTGGGAAAGAAAACGGAATACTGAAACAGACGCTAAAGGATCACGAACTCTAGAACACTTAATGACTTTCCTTCGCCTGGAAGTCCAAGGGGAAGAAATGGTGCAGCTGGCAAAATCCGGTTTTGGAACTCCTATTCGAAAAAAAGATTCCCCAACTGAAAGTGTTAAGCCGACCGAATTAACGACTGCTTCAGCTCTGGCGAGTTCCGTAAAGTCCTCAGGTAAGAAAATCAATAATTGTATATTTTGTGAGAAATATCATCCCAGTTAAAATTGCTTTAATGCTAGAAAAATGTCTTTAAATGCTAAGAGACAATTGTTATTAAGAAAAGGTGCTTGTTTTATTTGTTTAAATAGATCTGGCCATTTGAGTAAAAATTGTGATATTAAAAATGATATTAATTGTTCTAAATGTAATTATTCTCATTTTGAAATTATGTGTCCAAAATTAAATAAGAAGTATGAACAAAAATTGTGTTCCATAAAAACTGAGAACTCTCTATCAAGTAACTGCAACGGAAACCAAAGTATTTACTTTCAAACTCTCTGCGTTTTCATTCGCATTAAAGATCAGGAAAGGAAAGTTAGAGTTCTGATTGATACCGCTTGTGAAAATAGTTACATTAGTGAAAGAGTTACTAGTATTTTGAAGGCCACTCCACTTAGAGAGGAAACTATAATTCATTCTCTATTCGGAGGCAATGAAACTAAACCGAAACATCACAGCGTGTATTCTATTGAGGTCAGTGATTTAAAACGCTCTTATGCATGTTGTTTTGAAGTGCTATCCGAAAAGAAAATATGTGGATTTATTTCTAAGATTATAGAATTAATCCCTGGTCGAGATGGGGAAATTCGAACAGTTCGGCTAAAAACTCAACATGGAACAGTAATACGCCCCGTGCAACGTATCTTCCCTTTGGAAGTACAAGCGATTGCTAATAGCGATAAGGAGTTGAAAGAGGAATCGGTTTCTGTTAAAAGTACTAAACCTGAAAAGGTCTTGAATATTAATGATGCAATTATAAAAAAATATACTTCTTCTGGAAGATTGGTTAAAGAACCAAAGAGACTTGATCTCTTAAATTATAACTGTTATAGGTTTGAGACTCTCCCCAAGTCTCAAAGGGGGGAGTATGTTGTGAATGGAAATTATTTGTGTGAATGAGTGGCAGCATGGCGCCACGTTTTTGTAACTGTGAACAGGTTGTGTGACGTCATTATGTTCTGTGTATAAAAGGGGTGGAGCCACACGTGCTCACACTCACTTGGTAGTTCTGAATAAACTCAGTTGTTTGAATTGACTGACTCGAGTCTGATTTTTCTTCCTCCAACGCCGAGCATCGGGTAGATGCAGCTCGCAGAATTATTTAATTAAAATTGTTCTTTACACCTGCAATACCGTGAAATTATTCGCTATTACACAGAACAGGGTATTATAGAAGATGTTAAAACCGAAATTACAGATAACGAGTTAAAAAGAACTGCATATCATTTACCTCATCAGGCTGTAAGAAAAGAAGGTCGCTTAACATCGAAAACAAGAATTGTATTTGAAGCTGGAAATCATCAAAATAATGAACTCTCATTAAACTATTATTTCTGGCCATGAATTAATTCAAATTCAAATCTCTTAGACAAATTAATTAATTTTAGATTGATTGCAATAGCCTTTTAGATGCCATAGTGATGACGAATCGCGTGTTCATAAAAAGCTTAAGCTACAAGTATGCTGTTTTAATCGAGTAAATTTTGGTGTCAGTTCAAGTCCATTTCTTCTCACAGCCACGATTAGATATCATATTGAAAAATATATACATGAATTACTTGACACTGTAGAGCTTTTAGATAGAAGCTTCTACGTTGACGATCTTGTATCCTATGGTAATGAATTTAAAGAGAGAAGCGCTTCAAATTTCAAGAAGAGTAAAAGATATTATCGAAGCTGCTGGAATGAACCTCAGAAAATAGATTAATAATGATGCTAATTTAATGGGGAATGGAAGAAAGAAAAATTTGATGTACGCCCTGTACATGCGAAACTGTGAGTTTAGGAGTAAATGAAACAAAGGTCCTAGGACTGTCATGGAACACTCATGAAGATTACCTGACAACGGATACTAAAAGTCTATTGGAATTTGTTTCCTTAGATAAAAATACGAAACGCTTCATGCTGCAAGTAATTGGCAAAATCTGTGGCGGTGTGATATCTATATAAACTAGTACCAAACATCACGCGAAGACGATCGTTTTGGCGTTATCGATGAAGTACTTGCGTACGGAACGGAAGGTGCCCAGATTGAATCTTCTTTCCTTCAATGGTGGCCCTGCCCGTACAAAAGAACTACACCCTTCCCGCGCAGCAGTCGGGGCGCCATCTATCCACCTCAAAAGCAACCAAGCCGTCAAACATTGACGAAAATAAACCATCACTCCACAAGACCGTCTCACAGAAATGACGTAATTTTCAAGCCGTCTTGCACGAATGACGCAACCCACAAAGTGACACAACTGCTGAGAAACTACCTCACTTAGGAAGTCTAAAAATACCCCCGATTAGTTCTAGATTCTACTTTGCTAGAAGATGATGTTAAGTCAGTGCTTCTCAAACTTTCAATACTGGCGCCCCCCTTTCCGATCACAATTTTTTTCGCGCCCCTCCCCTTATACATTAATAATGTACTGAATGCAATAATAATGCACTTTGACGCTAAAGCTACAATAGGCGGCCTTAATTATAAACCATACAAATTAGTAATATAAGTATTAAATTTTGAATACTACTTTTAAGCAAAATAAATAAATAAATAAAATAATACCATAATTAATATGTTATTTTTCCTTTCTCTAATTTTTAAATTGAACATATTGCAAAATGCGGTAGCTGCTTAGAAGACAAAATATAGATATCTGCTAAATATAGAAAAAGAACTCAGAGGGTCAATTATGATCATAAGCATTCCTTATAAAAACTTTGCTTTCCAAGACAAGCTCATGGACGTCATTAATACTTATTAAACTTGTTCTTAATTTAGTATTAATTAATTAGTTATAAAATATTCTGTGCAACACTGATACATTAAAAGTATACCGGCTGAAGTGCCCGCTCTTTGCATGAGCTCATTTATAAAAAAATAAAACATTATTGATATAATAGCTGAATTGTAAGGGAAGCAAAGCCAAGTGCTCGACAATGTTTACAAAAACGTAAAATGATTTTTTTAAAATGGTTGCTCAAATTATAATTAGTTTTAAGCGAATTGTAATTTTAAGCCTCACAGAATTAGCATTTAGAATTGATGTTAAACAGTAGCGCACACAGGAATTTTTCAAGGGGGGTCCGGGGTCGAAAGTTCACCAATCTTGTATCAGGTTCCTTTTGATTTTGTCGATTTTGGGGAACAAAACACAGTAAAAAACTAATTCTTGAATAAATAATTAGCATTAATTCATCAAAGTAATCATTAATAACAAATACTTAATTAAATTTTGCGTACTATAATCTTAGAATTATAATCAATCGGGAAAAAAATCAAGGGCTTTTGGCGGACCCCCTTGTGTGCGCCACTGATGTTAAATAATGATCAATAATATAAAATATCGATGAAAAATAATTGTATTATTTTTAATATTTTTAAAGCGAAAAAACTTCAACATGTTTTAACCCGGGAGCAGGCGCGCATTCGATACGGTCGGGGTTATTGAGTCACCCCAATCCTTTTTTCTTATAATTATTTTATTGTACACGATACAAATCGTGATACTAGTGAATAATTTAATTAAAAGAAAGTTTACTTACCTACTTTCAAGGACTTTTCAATTTTTCTTTGGTAATAAATAGTTTTGCCAGAATTAACGATTTCGTAATCTGTGTGTCCCGCGCGATCACTTCCGGGTAAAAAGTATATTCACTATGATAATATGTATCTTACTGCTAAAAAAATTGTGTGAAACGTTTTTCGTTATGCTTTATATGTTGAGAATATTTATAAAAATATGTCTTGGCCAGGTAATCCTTCATGTGCTTGTGTGTGTGTGTGCTCTCTCTCTCTCTCTCTCCGTGGTTTTCCAAATATCATAAAACTCTTTTGCATGGAAAAAAGCGCAACAGAGAACACATAAGAGAGGGGTCATAACTAACTGTACCAATAACTTAGAAGGTCAAACAGATTACAGCTATAATGTGCAGTATTTCAAAAATAATGACAGTGATGAATTTTTTGTTCCTAAATTTTTTCGATTCTGGATCTGGGATCTGTTTTTTCTCTGAAAGAGTAGTATGTTAGGTTAAAAAAATAGCGTAATAAAAAAATCTCTCATCATGGGATTACAACAAATCAAATAAAAAAATTTTTATTTGGTTATAGGATCAAAGATAGCTAATTATAGGTATTGCAGAAGTTTTTATTTTTGCTGACTTAATATCGCGTGCGCCTATAAATTATATCAGAGTAAAAGTGCATTTTTTATTATGTATGAAAGTATTTTGTTTTAATTCATTCCAGTAAACTAATTATTTTTTAAATCTTTTATTTTCGATATGCTCGCGCCCCCCTCGTAAGGTCGTCGCGCCCCACAGTTTGAGAAACACTGTGTTAAGTTCTATAGCTTTTGAGACGCCAGCAAAAAGGCATATGGCGCAGCCATATATATTTGAGAACTAAGTCAAGGAATGGAATTTCTGTTAAACTTGTGTCTTCAAAAACACGTGTAGCACCATTAAATTGTGTAAGCCAGCCCAGACTAAAATTACTTGGAGAATTACTCTGATTGCTGTTCGCCTAGCATCTAAAGACCGTATCACACGTACACGTTCCGCGCAATTTTTTGTCCAATTCATGCAATTTTTCCTCAGTTGCCATAGCAACGGATTTCAAACAACTTCCTTCTAGTAAGCTCAAAAAAGCGTTCCAAATACAAGTTGCTTGAAATTCCAGCCAATAGGATTCTTCGTCTACACCGCGAAAACAAGATGGCAGCCTCGACTTCATCAAGCGTTTGCTTATCGTCGATGTTTTTGATTAAATGAAATGAACTAATGGAAAGTTTTTTAATCGATGAGATTGAAAAGCTTCTATATCTGAGGAATCCAAAACATCCTCATTTTACGAAGAGACTGGAAAGAAATTGGGATTCTAGCAGATCGCCTCGAGGATGAGAGAGAGGTGGCCGACACTCGAAGCTTTTCTGACGCCAGGTAAGTTGAAATATTTTTAACAATGCCTTTTTTTTCTCTTTACTTTCTTGTCAAACAAATAGTGAAATTGAAATTGTTTTAAATTTTCAGAAATTATTCATGGATCAGTGTATTTCTTGTTTACTTCTGAAATATTTACTTGATCGCCTAGTTATTTTAGTTAAGAGGCCTTCTTTTAAAAGAGTTATACAGCAGTAATTAACAAATAATTCATTCTTTTCCACCAGCTCTAAAAATTAAACAGGAAATTACAGTTACCTGAATTAAGCTATATTAAAGCAGTGCTCTTAAATATTTTCCTTTTCATGGAACCTCATGTTTTTTTCCTTTTGTACACAAATGCGCAATAAAATGCATTTTTTTCTGCCAAACATGTGTAATCTATTCTCATATAACCTACTACGTCTGTCGACCATGTATCAATCAGCTAAAAAGTTTCCCAGCCACAAGATCCACCGAAAACCGCAATATCCTTTAATTATTTTGAGCAGTATATATATATATATATATATATATATATATATATAATTATTGAATTACAGGTGGACCTGTATATCATGAACTACTATCTTACAAACTTTATCCTGGAACTAGTTTATAAAGTATATATTATTGAGAAAGATGAATTGCTGTACAGAATTTTCTACTTTAAGATCTTTTTTAGGATTTGGCGACTTAGTTAGATAAAAAAAAAGTCTAACTATATATTAAAATTTTTAAAAGTAGTAATTATAAAATATTGAAAATTAAAATGGCTTTTTATTTTCAAATATATATGTAATCAAAATTTGTATAAAGTTAAAAAATTTGGAAACTGAACAAGGTTAAATAATTATGAACCATTTATGTATAATTAAGAAACATTTTATAGTTTTTGAATTTGATTTAGTTTTTAGTCTACATATATGTAATATTGATAATTATCATTTCTTTTTTTCAAAAAGGATAAAAAAGAACATTTGATGATGACAACAATTATTCTCACTTTTTATAAAGAAATTCATTTTTAGGGAAAAAATAATATAATACAACTAAAAATTTACCCATATTGTCGTATTATGTACTGTAATGTGTGCAAGTTGTCTTTTTTGTGGAATTTCATTTTGTATGAGTTATTTGTCAATATAGGAAATATTCTCATACGTTGACAATTGAAATATTTATTAAATAACAGGCACATAATGATCAGGTAAGATGAAGAAACAACAATGCGAATTGCATTTTGAGAATCTAATTGTACAACATTTTTATCTCACTTTTCTCTGTTCCATAATATCTATGCACATTTCAAACCTTTTATTAATTTTTAAAAGTACAATAATATACTTCTACTCTCTAAAAAGCTATTGCTATTAAAATGTGTGTGTTCATATTTGAATATATTTTTTATTAATTAAAAATTTCACACAAACATTTTCATAAACAAATATTTTTTCCTCATCATCAGAAACAATGTTTGCAGGATACATGATTAAAAATGCTGTTAAACTTTGTGAGGAAACAGAAAACACACAAAGCATCTAATAAAACAATTTATCATCTAACCATCATTGCATTAAAATTTTGTTTAAGAAAATGTACGATTACTTTTCCCATTCATTTTATCATACATAAAAGTAAAATTTAAAAAAAATGGACATATTATTCCAAATGGTTTTTTCTCAACCTTACGATTATTGCGACTCTTTATTTTGAACCACATAATTCATTTCTAACAAAAATTAAATTTCTTTACTGTTGCAAAATCATTTATTTCCTTTAATTTAAATTTCATTGTATGCACTACTTTTCCATGAGTTCCTGACTTTTTACTAATGCTTGCACGGAGAAATGTTTGCAAAAAAGTTGCTCGGAATACTTTTCAAGTAGATTCTCAGGAATACTTTTCTCAGATTTCTTCATGGATTAATTCCTTATAACTGAGAAGTTCTTCCCTTTAACTGAGAAATTTTTCCCTCTTTCAAACTGCGAATGAGGTTGATTCACAGACATTGAGACGCCTAGGCGAAATCACATGACGAGGATAGCAACAAATCCCCGCGTTTTGAATCAGTGTGTAAATTTCGTATGCTTGATGTGTTTACTTCTTGTCTGTGAAGCTTATTTCTGAAATTTTATTTATTTTTATTATATTTTTGCATTATCCTTGTTTAATAATTAAATATGAAGTATTTTTCGTAATTTTTTAGCATAATTTTTGTTTCAGTGTAGTATATTTGTCATTAGGTGTTAGTGTGCGAAGCCGGTAGCTTCTTGCAGTGTTTGTTTATATAGTTATTAATAGTTCTAGATTACTTTTAGCATCCTAATAATCAGTCCTTTGTTTTCATGTAGTTCATTATGTTTATTTACGCACGAAAATGATTTACAGTATAGAATTGAGACCATTGAATTTGGAAAAACTTCTCATATGTGTACAATTACTTATTGGTACATAGAGTGTATCACTCCACATAAATTCATAAAATAGTGTAATTTATTAGAAACATGCAGATATGAAATGGTCCCATTTTGAAATGTTAACGTTTATACCTTTCATTCTCTGATTCCCTTAGTAAATACCAGCTACAAATATTTAATGTTTTTAGAAATACTATCTCTATAATTTCTCATAGAAGAGTATGGAACATTCAGAAACAGGAAATGCAAGTAAATATAATTTTGGAAATGAATTTATAATAAATTTTGTCAATGACATAAATATATTTTTGTTTATTTAAAAATTTTCATACCTATTTCTAATGTTTAACAAGAGATTTATACTTTTTGAGAGCAGAGTGTATAAAATAATAGTTGGTTAATAATGAAAGTTTTTGATTAATAATTAGGAATTCTTCTGTGATGGAAATGAAATTGTTTTTAACATCATTTAAAGGTTTGGGATATCTGAAATAATCTCATTATAAACAAACATTTGATATGGTTTATAGTTTGACTTCCTTTGTAATTATTACCCTTCAAAAGGTTTGAATTTTTTTAGAAGTGCCTGTCTCCAACATTCAGAAAGAAATGAACTTGACTTTTTAAAAATAAATTAAGAAACATGCTTAAAGAAATAGGCTTTTTAATAAAATTATTTTAAAGTAGAACAAATTAAATTGTTTTCATGAAGATTTCTCATATAATGAAGCAGAAAATTCTTATCGGACAGTTTTATTCAATAATCATACTCATTTTAATATGCATTATTTATTGACACTTAATTTTAACGTTACATAAATACACTATAAGTAAATAAAGCAGACTCTATGAATGTAACACTATACTATAAGGACAAATAGTGAACAAATAGAGGATCTAACTGACTAACTAACCAGATTAAATGAAATATCCTAAGAATTTTAAAATTTCAGATCTTAAATCTATACAATCAACTTTCTGAATTTACATATAACAAATTAGAATACTTAAATCATGCAACTTATAGAAAGAAGTTTCGAATAAAAAAAAACAAATACACATATAAAATGGCAATATAACTATTTTTTGTAAAATATCTCGATACAATTTTTTTCATGTCCAATACAATTTCAAGTACCGTATTTTCCTGTATATAATCCGCAGCGGCGTATAATCCACGGCAGTTTTTAGGCCGAATAATCCAAAATATAAACTGCCGATAATGAATGTCATAAAGACAAAAAATACACAATATAATTGAAAATAGAAGTAAGAAATTGTACAGGAAAAAAAATTTATTACGAAATGTCTTTTCAAATATGTATGATAATATTTTTTACGATAATCTCATTAAAACAAAAAAATTCTTTGCTACTGCCATCTATGTTTTGAGTTGTTAAACAAAACATTCCATGCGGAAAAAATCTTTCTTTTTTTTTTTTTTTTAATTTAGCAAGTTAACAGCAAAAAAATTTAGGTCGAGACTGCTTCCCCACTGTCTCTTTCTTTTAAAATCCTTTTATTTATTTCTTCCTCTAATTCTGGTCAGTGAGGTTTACCAAAATGATCGGCACTGAGTTGTTCCCAAACCCGATGACTATTAAAACTTTACTCTGTGATTATTAGATCTCGAATTATTACACTTAGATAATGCGTTTCTATGAAAAATATAAGAAAAACACCCAAAAACAAAGTAAAAAATTTTTAACTATTGTAGGATCCCTTTTTAAACGCTCTTCTTTCAAATGGGCTTAATTGTAACGCATTTCTGATTTCCGGAATTTGGGTCTTTTTTTTTTTTTGTCCTCCTCCAATTCTTACCAAACTTAGTTTTTCTTGTGTAGAATTCAACGCTGATCACGAATATGTATGGCGCTTGTTGAAATTCCAATTCGTTCAAAAGTTATTCACGACCGTTTTTTTTTAAATTGGTCCCTTTTATTTCAATAGTCGTGCATTTGGGTCATTTTTTTCTTTCCCCAATTCTTACCAAACTTAGTTTTTCTTGCGTAGAATTCAACGCTGATCACGAATATGTATGGCGTTTGTCAATCACAATTTTCGAAGTTTGTCTTGTTTTTTCTCCACAAACGAATATTCAATTCGTCAACGTTGAAAAACCTTGCAGCTTCCCGATTTTGGTAGCCTTTTAAGTTTGTAGTGTAACTTAACACTTTCGCTTCAACTTGATGAAAACTTTCGAAGGACTTAATAGCTCTAGTCAAGAGAGAAAATTGGAAATGGCGCTAGCGACTAATAACTATTTTTTCCTTCCGAGGAATCGAATTCGTTTTTGAATGTAATTGGACAAAAACTAGTTATAGCTGAAATACGTCATCCGAGTCATGAAAGCGCCATCTGTTATTTATTTTATAAAACATAAACGGCATTTCTTCCAAAACTTTATTGTTCGCTTTTCTGATGGAGAATGTTTTTTCTCAGATAATCCGCGGCGGCGTATAATACGCACAACAAAATTTCAAACTTTTTTAACACATAATCCGCGGATTATATACAGGAAAATACGGTACAATAAACCTTTGTATAACATTTGTTTATCATACCTGTAAAATTACATATTAAATACTAAAGCTTATTATATTTATTTTTAAACCACCCTAATTTTCCTTACATTAAATTTATTTTTATTAATAAATCTTTACATTGCATATACTACATCAAAATAAAATTGACAAAGGATTTTCTTTTTTTTTTTTTGAATTTCACACTAATTACAAAATTCCTACAATCTCTGTTCCTTTAAAATATACGAAGCATTATCTTCGGTTTTAATGGGAATATTTGATTTTTTTACACTGAACATACCAACACTTAATGCATACCTATTTCTACCAGTTATTGTATGTATAGTGTTAAATATACTTCAGTTCATCCAAAATTAAACTTATTTGGATTAATGTATTGACATGTTATTTTGTTATCAATGATTATGCATCTTAAGTATCCTTTTATACATAATTATATTTATATTAAAAAATTTAAAATAAAACAACATTCAGAAAATAAATTCAGAATTCTTGCTCTGAAGTTTCATGTTTGAAAATATATTAACTTCAAACATAAAATTAATTACTTCAAAGTTTGTCTAAGAAATGCTAAATCAGTACTCATACCATTCCAAAATTTGGAACATACATATTAAACTGCCAACTAATTTCGCCAATCAAAAAGACATCCGAATTTTAAAAAAAATTATATCACTATAGTTACTGTGTTCAAACATGATCATGAACAGTTTCTACTATTGGTTGCATATCGTAGCATTTGGCGGTTTCATGATTTTAAGACATTAGAGAGTCTATACTATAATATACAAGTGCTCCAAATTTGTCCTCTCAATACACGTCACATAAAAATATCAGTGATTTTGGACAATTAACCCATTAAAAATAATTTTGAAATTTTTCTGAAATTACCTTTTTTTTTTAAATGAATTTTGCATTAATGTAGATTATTGCGAACAGCAATTTGTCAAGTTATTCCTTTCAGGGTAAATACAGAAACGAAAAAGGTTATATTAAAATTTCGAATTTGCTTTTAGAAAGTAAATATCCTACAGAATCAAATGTTTATATGTAAAATCATATTTGGTTTTATGATCTTAATTACTGATAAATATCATAGAACTGATCTAAGAACGCTTGTTGGGTCAATATTTGTAAATAACTCAATACAACAAATTTATTCAGGACTTAAATTTATAAGCAGGATAGTATCAATACAGATGAACCTTTTAGACTTTAATACTTATGTAAAAATTAAAATCCAGAGTATTCTTATGCTTAATACATTTCAGCTGGGGTTGCATAGATTTTTTCAATAAACTGTGTTATACTTCAATAATATGTATATAGTCTATATGTAAAACTTATCATCAAAATTAATGAATTTTACATTTTGATAACCCTTCTGCAAATACCAATAAATGTTATCCATAGTAAAAAAAAATTGTACATATCTGTGTGACAAATTTATACCAGTCAAATTCTGAAAAACAGATGTTGTGTCAAGAAATCCCTATACTACATAATAAATACATACACCACACAAATATTTTATAATTTTTATTTTTTTGTGTAAAAGAATTATGAATTCAAAAATGACATTATTTTGACCATGCAGGAGAGAACAGGACTTTTATATTCAATATATATACACACCAATTTATCTTCCATAATATACACAATTTAATTAAAATTTTTAATGTCTTAATTTTTTACCACTTTCAGAATGAAATTCTCGATAAATAATATATTTTTACTAAAATGGTGCTGCGAATAAAGGGTTTAAAAATGTTGCATAATTTTTTTTACTTATAACTTTACCAAAGGAAAATGGCAATTTGCATTTCTAATGTTTGAAATTGGTTTTTAATTTATCTTCAAGTATAAACAAAAATGAGCCTGTAGTAAATTAAGTTATTTTTTCATTTCTGTAGTGAATGCTTTTCGAAATTTGTTTCCTAAAAGAATAAAATTATATAGTAATACATATTTGTCTCTCTCTCTCTCTCTCTATATATATATATATATATGTAGGATTTTCCCTTTGAAACATTTGTAAAAAGGTTGAGTGATATCCTTTTCAGAGGACCATAAATCTCAATTTGATTTATTACTGCATTCCGAAGCAGCGCCACCTAGTGAGCTTTCGTAGCTCCGGCTTGAATAATTTTTCGGCAGAGGCCAACTAACTACTGCTTGATCAACACATCGCGTCTACCGCATTTCCGCGCCCAACGCGGCACCACCAGTCCTAACATCCAATAATGAGAAAGGTTCATTTCCCCGTCTTCTAAAGGTATTACTCAACTTTTAATTAACTTAATTCCTGCATTTCTTTCTATTTGTAATTATCTTTTTTTTGTACATATTTTCCTTTAACTTTAAATAAATTCTCTTTTTAACTTAAACGAAGTATTTGTGTTTAAATGACTTAGATTCATTTAATTCATCACTCACCCTTAAATACTTACCCCTAGACAAACCACCTACGCCAATCTAAAATCCCGCCTTCTGAAGAGTCTGATTTTTATTCGAAGATTTATTCGGACTCCCACAGAAATAATTGGGGGCTCGGCCGGGATTTGATTTCGAAATTTTTCTCTAAATAATAAGTTGATAACCTTCTCTCTTCTTCTTTAAAAAAACAACAACCCATTTTTGGCTGCACGCCTTATTTACAAGCGGACTGAATCGAAAATGCGGATTGCCTCTCATAACATACTAACATTTAGGTGCTTCAAGTTATTTTCTGCCGTGTACAACTACAAGAGTTTCACAAGTCCAGTGAACACATCCAGGAGCCTTTGAAGTTTGTTTTCAAGTAATTAATCACACGTCGTCAACTGTATCAGGTACTTTTTATATTGTTCTTCAAAAGGAAAAAAATCTAAAAGAATACGTGAGTCACCGTTAATTTGATTATGAAAAAATTGTTGTAGTCGATTTCATGAAGTAATTTATATTTTTAAATATGTGTTTTTCTGAAATACTACTTTTCTATTTGTGTATAGAAATTGTATCAATTAAAATTTTCTACAAGTATATCTTTTAAAATATTAAGAAAGTCGTAGGTAATGTTCAAGTTTTTTTTTATTTTGTATGCCATTTATTAACGAATTGCATTTCATGTGTGTACGAAAAGTGCGTCATCGACCTTGAACTAAGAGATTAATGTTTCTTACATTCTTAAACATTTTTTCCATTTCGTTGCAATCGTAATTTCAATGACTCAAATAGTTTAACATTTCTCTTGCAGCTGTTTAGTAATTAATTATTTTTTACGAGTATTCGAGAAATATATTTTGAAAGAAATATGCTATGTTTTTTAAAATTGATGAAAGATCATGTATAATCTTATTTTAATGTTGTGTATTTTATCGTTAAATATATAAGTATTCTGAGTTCATTTTTGACAGAATTATTATGCTGAAACATGTGTTTATCCTTAGAATGTGCTGATGAGATCCTAAAAAGATTTTATTTTTATTGGTGTAATAAAAAACATATACCAGATTTTTCTATAAGTGACTAACTTCTAATCGTTTGGTTTTTTCATCAAAGAACTTTAAATGATTAAATGTTCATATCACAATAAATTTAATCACTGTTTCTAAACAAGATTTATATTAATTTATTTTTTCTTTCAAATTCTTTTTGCATTTGTTATAACAAAATGAGATAACTGATATATCAAATGGTTTTTTTTAAAAAAAAAAAAAAAGGTTTTGTTTTTAGTTGAAATTAATGATTTGACTAATTTAAATTAAGCATTACGTATTTTAGCTCGCATTGTTGTCTTTACACGTTACTGGTTTAAAATATTTCTAAATGAATGGAATTTGAATATTTCAATGTATATTTAGTGTATTTTGATGCAATATCATTTTCACTTGAGAATGTTTGTAAATGCAAACGAGAATTGCCAATAGCAACATCATTGTTTTTGTTTGAACGCGTAACAATTTTGTTTATTCCTTTGGTTACTATCTAAACTTAAATTTAAATTTTAAAATGGCGTATCTTGGCAAAGGTCGACGCGAAGATTTATTTGTCTTAGCCACGGAATTAAATTTAAAATTCGATAAATCGATGACCATCGCCACACTAAAAGATCTAATTATTGGTAGTGAAGATTATGACGAAGAACTGACCAAAAACATACATTCAACGATTGTTGAGGATCGCAAAGCCAGAGAAGAAAATTTACGCATTGAAGAGCAAAAAGAAAAATTACGCATTGAAGAACGAGAAGAAAAATTACGCTTCGAACAATTGAGGTTAGATGAGCAAAAACGCAAATATGAATTTGAGTTGGAAAAGTTAAGAATCCAAACACAATCCAAGTTAGGCGCTGATACATCCAAAGAAAGTGATACTAAATTTCTCGTCAAAGAAATTTCAAAGTTTATACATCGTTTTGATTTGAAAGAAGACATCAGTCTTTATCTAAAATTATTTGAACGTCAAGCGCAGAGATTGAATATTGATCAAGAAAACTGGGTTTCTCATCTGTTAGGCTTGTTACCGACGGAAGTATCTCACATCATAGCGAGAGAGCCTGACGATAAAGCTAACTCTTACGAACACGTTAAAGATTTACTGCTGAAACGTTTTAAACTAACTCCAGAAAAGTTTCGACAACTATTTGTCACTCACCAAAAAGCATCTGAAAGAACATGGATTGATTTTTACCATGAGTTAAACACTTACTTCAATGGATGGATAGATGGATTGAAGATAGATACTTTCAACAAGTTATCAGATCTAATCATAACAGATCAACTCAAACGAAAAACTCCTTTCGAATTTAAAGAATATTATCTTGATGAATGGGCAAATATGAACTCCCCTGTTCAATTAGCAGAAAAACTAGAAGAATTCGAAGACTTTAAAAGGACTCTGAAACAAAAATCTAGCAGTCCAGTTGTGAAGAAACAAGAATTCAGATTCACAGAAAACAATCGCAGATATGAATCACCAGGAAAATTCGAGTATAACAGGAAAGATAAGAAGTTTCCAGCGTCAACGAATTACAACAAACATTACGAAGCCCCTGTCACCAAGTACGAATCTGTTCAAAGATATCAAGACAGCGCGCAGAAAGGGTATTACAACAAAAATTACGAGAAACACTCAAATCACAATTCTTCCAAGCATGCTCAAACGAACTATTCAAAATCACAGAAATTCAAAGAACCTCCAAAAGAAACTTGCACACTCATCTTTAAGGAAGGTTTACGTACTAAAGAGATATTTTTTGGAAAGGTGAAAATCATGGCGTTCATAGACAGTGGTAGTACAGTAAGTTTGCTTCGAGAAAACTCAAGCAGAAGAATAATGGATCCAACGAAATTATCGAAGAACAAGATGCTTCTCACAGGTATTGGTGAAGCACAAGTGACAACTATCGGTTCCTTTGAACATGAGTTCAAAATAGATGATGAAAATTACTCGTTAACTTGGCATGTTGTACCGACTGATAAATTAAAATTCGAAGCAGTTATTGGATCAGATCTTTTGGAACAAGCATTGATAAGTTTTACTAAAGAAGGAGTTAAATTCCACAAATATGAGAATCATGCACAGCTTATGCAAATATCTGCTGAAAATCTTCGAGAAGAACTAGACCTACGTCATGTTGAAAATCGTCAAATCAAGAAGGAACTTGAAAAGTTAATTCAAGACTACAAGCCAGAAAAAACAGCATCTACTGACGTCACAATGAGAATTATTTTAAAAGACGAAGAACCAGTCTGTCAACCTCCTCGTCGACTAGCTTTCACAGAAAGACAAGAAGTAAACAAACAGATAGAAGAATGGCTCAACGAAGGCATTATACGTCCGAGTTCTGCGGAATATGCAAGTCCAATCGTAATGGTAAAAAAAGAAAGATGGATCTTCGAGAATGTGCATTGACTACAGAAAATTGAATCAGAAGCTTGTGAAAGATAAATTTCCGTTACCTATCATCGAAGATGTTTTAGACACTTTGCAAGAAGCAAAGGTATATTCTACATTAGATTTACGCAATGGTTTCTTCCACGTCGATGTTGACGAAGATTGCAGAAAGTATACATCCTTTATCGTCCCAGATGGACAATTTGAATTCAACAAAGTTCCTTTCGGACTAAGCACAAGTCCAGGAGTTTTCCAACGCTACGTATCAAGTATATTTAGAGATCTTACTCGGAAAGGAATTGTAATCAGTTATTTAGATGATCTCGTCATTCCAGCGAAAAACGAACAGGAAGGTCTCGAAAAACTTAAAATTATTTTTGAAGTCGCAAAGAAATACGGATTAGAAATTAAGTTCAAGAAGTGCCAATTCTAAAAAAGAAAATTGAATTTCTAGGTCACATTGTAGAAAGCGGAACTATTAAACCATCTCCCACGAAGACACTAGCTGTCCGAAAATTTCCAGAACCAACAACAATAAAACAAGTACAAAGTTTTCTTGGTTTAACTGGATATTTCCGCAAGTACATCAAGGATTATTCAAAGATAGCTAAACCACTTAGCGATTTAACAAGAAAAGAAAACCTCTTTGTTTTCGGGATTCAACAAAAAGAAGCATTTGAAAAATTGAAGAAAATCATGTCCGAAGGCCCAATCTTGCACCTCTACAAGTATGGAAGAAAAACAGAACTGCATACAGACGCCTGTAAACAAGGGTACGGCGCAATTTTGTTACAAGAAGCAGAAGATGGAAAGTTACATCCCGTTTACTACATGTCGAAAAAGACAAATACAGCAGAAGAAAAGTATGACAGCTACGAATTAGAGGTACTAGCAATTATCAACGCATTAAAGAAATTTCGTGTTTATCTTTTAGGACAACACTTTAAAATAGTAACTGACTGTTCAGCATTTCAGAAGACTATGCAAAAAAAGGAGCTAATTACTCGCATAGCCAGATGGGCGCTTCAATTAGAAGAATTCGATTATGAAATAGAGCACAGAGCTGGAAGTCGTATGAAGCACGTTGATGCTCTTAGCCGATATCCCGTAATGATGGTATGCAATGATACATTAACTTCAAAGCTTAAAAACGCACAAGAGGAAGATGACAACATCCAAACATTGAAATCACTTCTAGAGAAGCAAGAATCAGAAGAATTTTTTGAGCGAAATGGTATACTCTATAAGTACTTAAATGGTCGAGAATTAATTGTAACACCTAAAGCAATGCAAGCTGAACTAATTAAATTGATTCACGAAAATGGTCATTTCTCAGTAGGAAAAACAGAAGAAATTGTGAAACAGGAATTTTTTATCCCAAATTTAACCAACGTCGTTAAAAAAGTAATAGTTAATTGTGTTCCATGTATCTTAGCTAATAAGAAAACTGGCAAAAAAAAGGAAGGGTTTTTGAATCCTATTTCTAAGGAAAGCATTCCTTTAAGTACGTACCATGTTGACTTCATTGGTCCTTTACCCTCCACAAACAAAAATTATCAACACATTTTCACCGTAGTAGACGCATTTACCAAATTTACTTGGCTATATCCCGTCAAAACTGTGTCTGCTGAAAGTGCCCTCGAAAAACTAAAACAACAGCAGAAGACCTTTGGTAATCCCATCAGAATTATCTCTGATAGAGGTTCAGCGTTCACTTCAAAATTATTCAACGACTACTGTGATGAAGAGAACATTCAACATCTACAAATAGCAACAGGTGTTCCTCGAGGAAACGGACAAGTTGAACGAATTCATCGAACTTTGATTCCAGTTCTCACCAAACTATCATTAGACGACTCAACGAAATGGTACAAATACGTCGACAGATTACAGAGAATACTAAATAGTACTATAAGTCGCAGTACAAAATGGACACCATTCGAACTATTAGTGGGAATCAAAATGCGTAACAAGGAAGACATCCTAATCAAAGACTTACTTCTAGAAGAAATGGCGAAAGAATTACTAGAACAACGCGAATTTTTAAGAAACGATGCAAAAAGAACATCGAAACCCTGCAGTCTGAAAATAGAAAGACGTATAACAGAAGAAGAAAGAAAGCTTCGTTATACAAAGAAGGTGATTTAGTAGCCATCCAAAGAACCCAATTTGGAGCTGGACTGAAACTAAGACCAAAGTTCTTAGGCCCTTACAAAGTAACAAAAGTTAATTCCAAGGATAGGTATGAAGTGGAAAAGGTTGGTCAGCACGATGGACCGAACTCAACCACCACCTCAGCTGATTTGATGAAACATTTTTATGCTTAATTGAATTTTTTTTATTTGTTATTATTTTTAATTTTTCTCATATCCCTCTTGAGAAATTAATAGATGTTCTATGGTAACACTCGTTTCCATTAATCATTTTATATTCACTTGTAATATTTATTATATTTTCGTATTATTCATTATCTTTCTATTGATGCGAAGGATTTTTTTATGGTTTAGTTAATTGTAGATCACAACATAGAATATTTTGTTTTTATATGCTTTATTTTAGGTCCGGAATTGTGAATATTAGGTATACATCTTTTCATCTGTAATATTTTATTTTATTATCTTTAAGAATCGTATTATTTGTCTTTATTGCGTCCACATTCCAATAATCATCAAATTTATAGTTGTAACTAAAAATAGTTTGTATTTAAAGTACTTAAGCTCTCAACATTTTGTAAGAGCTGAGAGACCAGCTCTGTCAGGAGAGGGTGATTCTGTAGGATTTGAAACATTTGAAAAAAGGTTGAGTCATATCCTTTTCAGAGGACCATAAATCTCAATTTTATTTATTACTGCATTCCGAAGCAGCGCCATCTAGTGAGCTTTCGTAGCTACGGCTTGAATAATTTTTCGGCAGAGGCCAACTAACCACTGCTTGTTCAACACGTCGCGTCTTTACCGCATTTCCGCGCCCAACGCGGCACCGCCAGTCCTAACGTCCAATAATGAGAAAGGTTTATTTCCCCGTCTTCTAAAGGTATTACTCAACTTTTAATTAACTTAATTCCTGCATTTCTTTCTATTTGTAATTATCTTTTTTTTGTAAATATTTTCCTTTAACTTTAAATAAATTCTCTTTTTACTTAAAAGAAGTATTCGTGTTTTAATGACTTAGATTCATTTAATTCATCACTCACCCTTAAATACTTACCCCTAGACAAACCACCTACGCCAATCTAAAATCCCGCCTTCTGAAGAGTCTGATTTTTATTCGAAGATTTATTCGACTCCCACAGAAATAATTGGGGAATCGCCTGGGATTTGATTTCGAAAATCTTCTCTAAATAATAAGTTGATAACCTTCTAACTCTTCTTCATTAAAAAAACCCCCATTTTTGGCTGCAAGCCTAATTTACAAACGGACTGAATCGAAAATGCGGATTGCCTCTCATAACATACTAACATTTAGGTGCTTCAAGTTATTTTCAGCCGTGTACAACAACTACAAGAGTTTCACAAGTCCAGTGAACACATCCAGGAGCCTTTGAAGTTTGTTTTCAAGTAATTAATCACACGTCGTCAACTGTATCAGGTACTTTTTATATTGTTCTTCAAAAGGAAAAAAAAATCTAAAAGAATACGTGAGTCACCGTTAATTTGATTATGAAAAAATTGTTGTAGTCGATTTCATGAAGTAATTTATATTTTTAAATATGTGTGTTTTTCTGAAATACTATTTTTCTATGTGTATAGAAATCGTATCAATTAAAATTTTCTACAAGTATATCTTTTAAAATATTAAGAAAGTCGTACGTAATATTCAAGTTTTTTTTTTTTTATTTTGTATGCCATTTATTAACGAATCGCATTTTTATGTATGTGCGAAAAGTTTTCATTTCTTTTGGTTACGTCATCGACCTTGAACTAAGAGATTAATGTTTCTTACATTCTTAAACATTTTTTTTTCGTTGCAATCGTAATTTCAATGACTCATATAGTTTAACATTTCTCTTGCAGATGTTTAGTAATTAATTATTTTTTACGAGTATTCGAGAAATATATTTTGAAAGAAATATGCTATGTTTTTTAAAATTGATGAAAGATCATGTATAATCTTATTTTAATGTTGTGTATTTTATCGTTAATATATAAGTATTTTGAGTTCATTTTTTGACAGAATTATTATGCTGAAACATGTGTTTATCCTTAGAATGTGCTGATGAGATCCTAAAAGATTTTATTTTTATTGGTGTAATAAAAATATATATGAGATTTTTCTTAAGTGAATAACTTCTAATTGTTTGCTTTTTTCAGCAAAGAACTTTAAATGATTAAATTCTTTTTCATATCACAATAAATTTAATCACAGTTTCTAAACAAGATTTATATTAATTTATTTTTTTCTTTCAAATTCTTTTTGCATTTGTTATAACGAAATGAGATAACTGATATATCAAATGGTTTAAAAAAAAAAAAAAAAAAAAAAAAAAGGTTTTGTTTTTTTAGTTGAAATTAATAATTTGACTACTTTAAATTAAGCATTACGTATTTTAGCTCGCACTGTTGTCTTTACACGTTACTGGTTTAAAATATTTCTAAATGAATAGAATTTGAATATTTCAATGTATATTTAGTGTATTTTGATGCAATATCATTTTAACTTGAGAATTTTTGTAAATGCAAACGAGAATTGCCAATAGCAACATCATTGTTTTTGTTTGAACGCGTAACAATTTTGTTTATTCCTTTGGTTACTATCTAAACTTAAATTTAAATTTTAAAATGGCGTATCTTGGCAAAGGTCGACGCGAAGATTTATTTGTCTTAGCCACGGAATTAAATTTAAAATTCGATAAATCGATGACCATCGCCACACTCAAAGATCTAATTATTGGTAGTGAAGATTATGACGAAGAACTGACCAAAAACATACATTCAACGATTGTTGAGGATCGCAAAGCCAGAGAAGAAAATTTACGCATTGAAGAAAATTGAAAAAGAAAAAAGAAGAAAAAATTACGCTTCGAACAATTGAGGTTAGATGAGCAAAAACGCAAAGATGAATTTGAGTTGGAAAAGTTAAGAATCCAAACACAATTAGGCGCTGATACATCCAAAGAAAGTGATACTAAATTTCTCGTCAAAGAAATTTCAAAGTTTATACATTGTTTTGATTTGAAAGAAGACATCAGTCTTTATCTAAAATTATTTGAACGTCAAGCGCAGAGATTGAATATTGATCAAGAAAACTGGGTTTCTCATCTGTTAGGCTTGTTACCGACGGAAGTATCTCACATCATAGCGAGAGAGCCTGACGATAAAGCTAACTCTTACGAACACGTTAAAGATTTACTGCTGAAACGCTTTAAACTAACTCCAGAAAAGTTTCGACAACTATTTGTCACTCACCAAAAAGCATCTGAAAGAACATGGATTGATTTTTACCATGAGTTAAACACTTACTTCAACGGATGGATAGATGGATTGAAGATAGATACTTTCAACAAGTTATCAGATCTAATCATAACAGATCAACTCAAACGAAAAACTCCTTTTGAATTTAAAGAATATTATCTTGATGAATGGGCAAATATGAACTCCCCTGTTCAATTAGCAGAAAAACTAGAAGAATTCGAAGACTTTAAAAGGACTCTGAAACAAAAAATCTAGCAGTCCATTTGTGAAGAAACAAGAATTCAGATTCACAGAAAAGAATCGCAGATATGAATCACCAGGAAAATTCGAGTATAACAGGAAAGATAAGAAGTTTCCAGCGTCAACGAATTACAACAAACATTACGAAGCCCCTGTTACCAAGAACGAATCTGTTCAAAGATATCAAGACAGCGCGCAGAAAGGGTATTACAACAAAAATTACGAGAAACACTCAAATCACAATGCTTCCAAGCATATATGCTCAGACGAACTATTCAAAATCGCAGAAATTCAAAGAACCTCCAAAAGAATCTTGCACACTCATCGTTAAGGAAGGTTTACGTACTAAAGAGATATTTTTTGGAAAGGTGAAAATCACGGCGCTCATAGACAGTGGTAGTACCGTAAGTTTGCTTCGAGAAAATACAAGCAGAAGAATAATGGATCCAACAAAATTATCGAAGAACAAGATGCTTCTCACAGGTATTGGTGAAGCACAAGTGACAACTATCGGTTCCTTTGAACATAAGTTCAAAATAGATGATGAAAATTACTCGTTAACTTGGCATGTTGTACCGACTGATAAATTAAAATTCGAAGCAGTTATTGGATCAGATCTTTTGGAACAAGCATCGATAAGTTTTACTAAAGAAGGAGTTAAATTCAACAAATATGAGAATCATGCACAGCTTATGCAAATATCTGCTGAAAATCTTCAAGAAGAACTAGACCTACGTCATGTTGAAAATCGTCAAATCAAGAAGGAACTTGAAAAGTTAATTCAAGACTACAAGCCAGAAAAAACAGCATCTACTGACGTCACAATGAGAATTATTTTAAAAGACGAAGAACCAGTCTGTCAACCTCCTCGTCGACTAGCTTTCACAGAAAGACAAGAAGTAAACAAACAGATAGAAGAATGGCTCAACGAAGGCATTATACGTCCGAGTTCTGCGGAATATGCAAGTCCAATCGTAATGGTAAAAAAGAAAGATGGATCTTCGAGAAATTTGCATTGACTACAGAAAATTGAATCAGAAGCTTGTGAAAGATAAATTTCCGTTACCTATCATCGAAGATGTTTTAGACACTTTGCAAGAAGCAAAGGTATATTCTACATTAGATTTACGCAATGGTTTCTTCCACGTCGATGTTGACGAAGATTGCAGAAAGTATACATCCTTTATCGTCCCAGATGGACAATTTGAATTCAACAAAGTTCCTTTCGGACTAAGCACAAGTCCAGGAGTTTTCCAACGCTACGTATCAAGTATATTTAGAGATCTTACTCGAAAGGAATTGTAATCAGTTATTTAGATGATCTCGTCATTCCAGCGAAAACGAACAGGAAGGTCTCGAAAAACTTAAAATTATTTTTGAAGTCGCAAAGAAATACGGATTAGAAATTAAGTTCAAGAAGTGCCAATTCTTAAAAAAGAAAATTGAATTTCTAGGTCACATTGTAGAAAGCGGAACTATTAAACCATCTCCCACGAAGACACTAGCTGTCCGAAAATTTCCAGAACCAACAACAATAAAACAAGTACAAAGTTTTCTTGGTTTAACTGGATATTTCCGCAAGTACATCAAAGATTATTCAAAGATAGCTAAACCACTTAGCGATTTAACAAGAAAAGAAAACCTCTTTGTTTTCGGGATTCAACAAAAAGAAGCATTTGAAAAATTGAAGAAAATCATGTCCGAAGGCCCAATCTTGCACCTCTACAAGTATGGAAGAAAAAACAGAACTGCATACAGACGCCTGTAAACAAGGGTACGGCGCAATTTTGTTACAAGAAGCAGAAGATGGAAAGTTACATCCGTTTACTACATGTCGAAAAAGACAAATACAGCAGAAGAAAAGTATGACAGCTACGAATTAGAGGTACTAGCAATTATCAACGCATTAAAGAAGTTTCGTGTTTATCTTTTAGGACAACACTTTAAAATAGTAACTGACTGTTCAGCATTTCAGAAGACTATGCAAAAAAGGAGCTAATTACTCATAGCCAGATGGGCGCTTCAATTAGAAGAATTCGATTATGAAATAGAGCACAGAGCTGGAAGTCGTATGAAGCACGTTGATGCTTTTAGCCGATATCCGTAATGATGGTATGCAATGATACATTAACTTCAAAGCTTAAAAAACGCACAAGAGAAAGATGACAACATCCAAACATTGAAATCACTTCTAGAAACAAGAATCAGAAGAATTTTTGAGCGAAATGGTATACTCTATAAGTACTTAAATGGTCGAGAATTAATTGTAACACCTAAAGCAATGCAAGCTGAACTAATTAAATTGATTCACGAAAATGGTCATTTCTCAGTAGGAAAAACAGAAGAAATTGTGAAACAGGAATTTTTATCCCAAATTTAACCAACGTCGTTAAAAAGTAATAGTTAATTGTGTTCCATGTATCTTAGCTAATAAGAAAACTGGCAAAAGGAAGGGTTTTGAATCTATTTCTAAGGAAAGCATTCCTTTAAGTACGTACCATGTTGACTTCATTGGTCCTTTACCCTCCACAAACAAAGTTACCAACACATTTTCACCGTATTGGAACGCATTGCAAATTGCCCAGCTATATCCGTCAAAACTGTATCTGCTGAAAGTGCCACTCGAAAAACTAAAACAGCAGAAGACCTTTGGTAACCCATCAGAATTATCTCTGATAGAGGTTCAGCGTTCACTTCAAAATTATTCAACGACTACTGTGATGAAAGAGACCATTCAACATCTACAAATAGC